>JBBCBC010000073.1:0-381591 GCA_037126765.1 Stenogyne calaminthoides
GAACTGTCTTTCACCAACCTTTGGATCCTCTTTGGATTAATATGTCCCAATCTTAGATGCCATAGAAGTGTTTCGTTCACGAAGATGAACGTTTTCTTTTACAGGAAATAGTTGATGTGTTATAGGATGCATTTCGTGAGTGGTATGCACAGTTAATTGTATAGAGATTGTCTATCAATGTCCCATAACAGATACACTCATCATTTCGAGAAATGATGTCATTCTTATTAGAAGAAACTTAGTGTCCTTTAATAGAATTTTAGAAACTGAAAGTGAATTCTTTCTAAAACTGGGAACATAAAGATAATCTCTTTAAAAAACTTTATCTTCAAAAGACAGGTGCACTTCTCCCACTGCTTTAACCACTACTCATGTAGCACTGCAATATCTGCTACTTACAAAGCATTGCAATAACTGTTACTTACGTAGCATTGCAATATCTGCTACTTGCGTAGCATTGCAATAACCGCTACTTTTGTAACATCACCCAGTGTGATGAGGATCTCACTCCCACTAAGTTGCCGGATCAGTTTGAACCAGTGAAGCAAACATGATTAGTGGATCCCGTATCCACCACCCCTAAAATGGGAGGCATACGCCGCTAAGCAAGTTTCAACAACTAGTGCGTGAGAATTACCTTTCTTTCCATTCCTTTTGGGATTGGAACAGGCTGACCTCCAATGTCCTCTCTCACTGCACTTAAGCACTTCCTCTTTGGATTTTTCCTTGACACCACAAGCATTCATCATCTTACCATTACCTTTGGCAACAGTTGAGTTTGATTGCTTATGGATCTTGGTCCTCTTCTTTTTCTTGCCTCCCATTGGCCTAGAAAATGAGGACAAAACCACTTCTTGATCAAAACTTGAGTTTGGTGCCCCATCAACATCTCTGCCGAGACCAAAGCTTGCAACAAATCGTCAATGAGGCCAAAATGCTCGAAACTTTTTAGGCGCAGAGTGAAATACCAAATTCATCCGAGTCTCCAGTTTGTAATCTGCGCTCGAAACCTCAAGTTTGTTCAAATGGGCCATCAATTTTGAGGACGTGATCCTTTTGGGTTTGTCCTCCACCATTTTTAAGCGGCGACATCTCTCTGCAAAAGGTGATCGGACGGGTCCGCAATTTTGACCCGTCGGTTGGCTCATTTGGTTTTGGTGTGTCAAGAATCCACTTGTGCTTTTTTATGCGATTAGGACAATTATTATTTTTCGTTTCCAATCAATATAGTTTCCATACATATTGTATTGACTTTAAGCATATTAACAGTGGATTAAAAGGTTGCGACATGCTGAACTGAAATAAATAATATACATACGCATAAATATATCACAAAAATTCGATCACATGTTTCATATTAAAATCTCCAAAAAATATGAACATCATCAACCAACATCTCAAAAGCAGTTTTAAATAAGTCACGTGGGGTGGGTCATTACTTAAACACATTCAAGCGATTACAAACAAAAACGATTACAAACCTTTAATATCCAGATTAATAGTTGGCTCCCACTTGACCAATATAAAATTGACAGGGGACTTGAGGAAGTATATGCATATCAATTTTATACCTAAAATAATAACCATGATTAAATCTGAAATTATTATTTAAAACTTTGAGCGAGCCTCGTGGGGAGGTTCATCGTCGCCCACTAGTAATAATCCACAATCATCCATTAGGAATTTATTCATGTGAAAGCTATCTTTTGACCGCCGTCCGTTGAGGGGATTTCTCCAAAAGAATTCACAAATAAATAAATCATGGAGGTCAATAATTAATTCAATTTTATTATCCTAATAAAATTGTCAATTAATGTTTAAACATACTTAGTAATTTTTAAAGTGAGATTTTTCAAAACATTTTCTCATGCATCATAAAATTTAAACACAATTTAAATAAGCATAAATAATGCATAAACATCAAGACAAAAATTAAACATATTGGGCATATTTATCCAATTGTCATGGTTAATTTTGTCATGTCTTGATCTTGAAAATCGTCTTCATTGCCTTCATTTATTAGGTCTCCAAAGCTCCCACTTGGCCGTTTCAAAAAAAGCCTTGTCAAGCCACGTCATCGACCAAATCGTGGGTCGATTAGCACTTCCGTTAACACTCGCCTCACCGATCGAATAAGCGCCCGTCTTGTATGGCGCCCGCGCCCGGCGGCTTCCCTCCCCCGTCACGCCACCCGATTGCTACAGATCGGCGTCGCCCGCCGTCGCGCCCGCGTCGCCAGCGGCGTGCCTAAGCGACGCCCGCCCGCGCCTCCGTGCCTCCGTCACCGTCCCTGCCAGCCTAAGCCGATATCGCCCATCCGCGTGAGCCAGCGTCGCCCGTCGGATCCGCGTCGCTTCGGCCCCCTCGAGCCTCGCCCTCGCCCATGCGCACCCAGCGTCCGCGTTAACGCCTCCTCCTTACCAGCGCGTTTTTGCGTATATTTTGCTACGCCCGATTTACGTATCCGTCTTTTAATTCTTTTTCTCGTATCCGTTTCGATCGGTTATAATTTATTTACAAAATAAATAAACCTAGATCTAGACTAGTCTATTACATTGATCAAATCAAATAAATACTAATCTCTTTCGTGGATTTTCTCCGCGAGGCAAAAACGAATCGAGCGAATCGGATTAAAAAACACAATTTATATGCATGCATAAATTAAACACATTAAATTCCATGACAATTGGATACCTGCAAAAAAGATCTAGCAATTCTACTATCTAATTTCAAAATTTAATGACAGCGAATTAAATTACAATTTAAAATTTAGAGACCGAAACCGAGACTCTGATACCAGTTTTTGGGGAATTAATTGCCCGGATCTATTCGGGATGAATATTTAAATAAAATTTAATTCTTGACAATTATTAATAGCATGAATTAACCCATATTAATTCAAATAATAATTCAACAACAAATCATGCATATAAACAATTCACGTAAATCATAATGCGTCGCGGAAATACTAGAGTTTACGTGAACTTACCTCTTGGAATGACAATGATCTTGTATATGAAAACACACCAAAAGTCCTTCCCAAGTATTCCCTAGTCCTTGCTCGACAATCCTGTGGAAGGATACGCGCGAACAATTAACAAAAAAGGAAAATAAACTTTGTTGCACCACTTTTGTAGATTTACTAATTTTTCCAGCACATGGAATTGCACTTGGGAATGAAAGAATCATCCCCTATTTATATATAGGGTGGTGGTCGAAATTTTGGGGAAAAACAATGTGGGAAATCTTTTCTTGATCTCCAAGAAATCTTGAATATATCTCCTATATTCTTTTTCCCATAATTAAAATATTCCACAAAAATCCCACATTATCATCTTATGGTAATTTTTTGAAATATTAGGACAAGATTCCAAGATTTGGATCTTCTTGAATTTATGAGATATCTTGTACTTTAAAAATACATATCTTCCATAATATCTTTTCAAGAAAATCTTTCTTGCCCTTTATATTTCAAAATTTTCGAAACACTCACTATGAATAACCAAGTGGGAGATTCCTTGAATTTAATGAGATAATCTTGTATTCGAAGAATACATATCTTCATTCCATAACAAAATTCAAAGAAAATCTTTCTCCCCTTTTATCCATAATTTTTGAAAAAAAAAGGAAAAAATAAGCAACAAATTTATTTTATTTTTAAACACCTTTTTTGAGTTATTGGACTTTATCTTGGCTTCTTGGGGGCCTTTAGGAGAATTAAGATTGGGCCTTCCAATGGACCTTGAATTATCAATATTGAGCCACAATATTATTCAAGCCCATAAATATTAATTAATCCCACTACATAATTAATATTGCACTATCCATCTTAACCCATATTACGCTTAATATGGCTCCCATTATTATTTCCGTGTTTAAGATTATCTAGCCCATTAATTAATTCAAGCCACTTTGAAATAGCTTTCCATTAATTAATATTTTTATCCTTAGTAAAGGAATGGTTCAACATTATTATCCATCTAAAACTAGTTCCACTTGCAAGATTTGGTATGATAAAACTTATGAACCTCCCGAGAGCAAATCGAACAAGCGTTTGCACAATTCTTCAGATTAAATCTTATCAATCACATGTGACCAATAATATTGCCCAAGATATAGGGTATTGAATCTCACTGATTCTCTTCCCATAATAAGTCAAAGCAATAGTTACTAACCACACGCAATCTATTTAAGGGGACTAAGATTAAGAAATAACTAACCAACGAGGTTTAATTCTTCCTAGTTTAGTCTGAAGAATTTATCCTCCTGTAGGTCCTCTTCAATCATCGGTCATGCACTAGTGTAATCTCTTGGTCAAAACAAACCAATCTGAGCCTTACACTACAACCTTTCACGATTGATTGTTCATTTCCATCTAGGTCGTGAATGGTGTACTTTTAGTTACAAGGAACTGTTAATTTAATCTTCTGTGATCTTGATATCACTAAATTAACTACAATGTAACACGTACTATTTAATGAAGAATTATGCAGTAAATATATGTAACATTCAATCATATTTAAAGCATCAGTGATAAACAATTTATTTCAGTAAATAAGTCTGAAATTCAGTTAGTCTGATGATACAAAGTAAAAGCATACTTTCCAGTATAATCCCAACAACAAATAGTGACGGTTTTAACGATGGTTATGGTCAAATGATCAAAGTCAACAGTTTTAGCCACGGTCAAGAGAACTGTCGCAAATAGCGACGATTTTAGCGATGATTTATGCAAACCGTCGAGAATAATGACGGTTTTACGAAGGTTTTAGCGATGTCTTTAGCGACTGTTTTTTGTGACGGATTTAGCGACGTTTTTTTTTTAATTTTTTTTTAATATTTAATATTAATTATGTATTTATTTTTTTAATGTTTCAGGACTATACTAGGTATTTTAATTGTTGTTAATGCATCTTACCGTATATTTAATTTATAGTCACTTGGAGAAGAGTTCCACCTGACCGTAATCAGATCTATTTCGAGGAGTTTACGGTATAAAATTTAATTTATAGTATATTTAAATATATATATTGACTAAAAGCAGTACTTGTTTAAATGAATAGTATTACTTGTTAAGTGAAAGTATTACTTGTTTAAATAGAAAAGTAGTACTCCCTCCGTCCTATTTTTAATTATCCGATTACTGTAGACACGAAAATTAAGAAAAAGTAGGAGATAATAGTATTAAATGGTGTAAAGTGGATAAAGTGAGTTTGGTGGGGGGAAATAATAGTATTAAATGGTGTAAAGTGGATTTGGTGGAGATAAATAATAGTATTAAATAGTATTGAAAGTTGTTTTATTTCCTTTTTAGGAAATTGCCAAACAAAATTAGGACGGTTATTTACGGAAAGTGGACAATCAAAATTAGGACAGAGTGAGTACTTGTTTAAATGAAAAGTATTACTTTTTTAAATAGAAAAGTATTACTTGTTTAAATAGAAAAGTAGTACTCGGTTAAATGAAAAGTATTACTTGTATAAATTAAAAGTATTATTTGTTTAAATAGAAAAGTAGTAGTACTTGTTTAAATAGAAAAGTAGTAATCTTGTTTAAATAGAAAAAGTTGTACTTGTTTAAATGAAAAGTAGTACTTGTTTAATGAAAAATATTATTTGTTTAAATAGAAAAGTAGTACTTGTTAAAATGAAAAGTAGTACTTGTTTAAATAAAATGTATTATTTATTTAAATGAAAGGTATTACTTGTTTAAGTGAAAAGTATTACTTGTTAAATGAAAGGTATTACTTGTTTAAATAGAAAAGTAGTAGTTGTTTAAATAGAAAAGTAGTACTTGTTTAAATGAAAAGTATTACTTGTTTAAATAGAAAAGTATTACTTGTTTAAATAGGAAAGTAATACTTAGTTAAATGAAAAATATTACTTATTTAAATTAAAAGTATTACTTTTATGTTTATAAGCTAAATGATTTTGAAATCCTGGTAAATGATAGGATGTGTGTTTATTTTGAATTTTTGGATATAGATGAGATTTAACATTTGTAAAATTAATGGATAAGAGTGAATGCAAATTTATTATATTATTGTTGAATGTGGATATGATGAGTGGATAACTTGAATTATTTTTAAATATATCAAAATATAAGAAGAAGAAATTGATTGTATTAAAAAATGGAATAATAATTTTTTATGTGTTGTAGATTTGTATTGGTGGTTTCTAAATTTCGAATTAAAATCAATTTTAAAATCCAAAATCCAAATTTTAATTTTTAAAATTCAAAATAAACACCACCTCTAAGTTTTGAGTTTTGTAAATCTGGTTTTGAAATTTTAAATTCTAAATCGGTTTTACTTCGTGATTTCATAAATCGATTTTAAAAATCACCTCTATCAACTTATGAATTTTAATCATTACAATTTCTTTCAACAATAATATAATATCTGAACATCATTCATTTATTACGCGTTTATTTAACATAAAGCTCTTTCAACAATAATAATAATAAAATATTACTCACTTTTACATATTGATTTGACGTAAAAGTTAAAATCTCTCTCAAAAACTTAAAAACAACACACATTACTATTTATCATAATTTAAAAAATTCCAATATTTTAAAAAATCATGACTTAAGAGCCGAAGCAAACATAGCCTTAAGTTTTAAAAAATGAGATTGATAACTCGTGCGACGCGAGAATCAGATTTCTGAGATGTACTCTATATATATATATTTTTAAGTGATGTGTATATGATGATCTAGAGATCAAAAAGAAATTTACATTAATTTAATAATTAAATATACACCACGAGCGGCATGCAATGCGCCACCGACTGCCAATGACCACCCAAACACTTCATCGCTTCGACCATACACACTCATGTATAATAATCTTTATAACAAAAATTAAATACAAGACGTCGGTTATCGTAATTAAATAAGGTATAACCAAAAAACAAATTATACCCACTTTTTTAAAATATTAAACCATTAATCTTTTTATCTCCCCTGCTTTCACCGTAAAAAAGCGATTACCAAATGCGAGTGTGTCTGCGTATTTTTATATTTTTGCGTCCAAAATACTTTTGATACAGGTAATTGCAACTCACGCGAAGACTAAGAACACCCTTACACTCCAGGAAACAACCCCTTTCGTTTTGGAATTTTTTTCTCAAAATGAAATATGATACCAACTTTATTTTAATGCTTCGATGTTCTGAAATTGAATAATTTACATATTTTCATATTCATTATCTTCTAAAATATTTATAAATATAATTGTGCAATTGAATGACAAAATATAATTACAAATCTTTTGTCCAGCAAAATAAATGGAAAAGGATTTGGTTTGTCGTGTCAACGATATTTTTTCTTCTTATTATAATTCATTATTATTTCAAAGACAGAAACTAATTGGAGGATCATAACCTACCATCCATTAGCGGGGCTCCACTTCTAAACAAAGTTTTTTTTTTTTTTTATATAATTCAGTATTCGACCCAAAGACCAACTAATTTGGGGGGTCACAACTCAGCGTCTACTAACGAAGGCTCCATTTCAAGACAGAGCAAAGCTCCGTATGCACTGATTCTTCTCAAAAGGTTTCGGGTCAATCTCAAACGATGATCGCACTTATGGGGTTACGAACTTGAGATATAGAGATGAGCATACTCCTAAGTTTCGAGTCTACAATACCTGACCAACCCTTGGGGTTAGCGTATCAACGATGTTAACCTTGTCGGTGGCCTCCTACATGGCTTATTTTCACATGTTTTATACATACCTTAAATTTTAATCAAACATACATATTCAATTTAGATAACATATTTATATATATATATAAAAAAAAATCTTAAGTTCTAAAGACATTTTAAATGGTACTGTTTTCTGTATCTTGAAAGGACTCATATTGCAACTATTTAAGTCCATTAAAATTAAATTCTAGTGCATCGAATTTAGATTAAATTAACAAATTGCAGATTTATATGCATTCATATTCTAAAATTTGATAGCTAATATAGTAAGATCACCACTGCTTAAGCCAAATATGATCATGAATTCGAGTTACCTTTGAATCATGGGGAGAGGCCAAAATTCTAGTACACGACGCTTTCAAGTTTTAGTTACAGTGAGACCTTGGCCGGAAGGTAAGATAAGGGAACGCTTGTATGGAGACAATTAATATTTACTGCAAATTGTGTGGGTTAGCTAAGGAAGATTCACAATATTTGTTCTTTGCTTGTCCTCTCTCTTATCAAGTTTGAAGTTGTTGCAAATGACTGTTTTAGCCCATCAACCTTCTCAAATGATCCCACTGCACAAAGGTATTCTCTGACAAAAACGAAAAAAACACGTGCTCGATTGTCATTGCATTGTCTAGTTCATTTGGAAGACTAGAAATAATAAGATTTTTAAAAAGTGAGGAGTTCAAATCTGAGAAGATGTTTGAAGAAATTAAAGTGAAGACATGGTGCCTCTTGTCAATAAAAAACAAAAGTATAAAGAACTCGTCACATGATTCGTGTAATAATCCTAAATTGTGTTGTAGCTAATTTTTTTTTTCCCTATTTTAGTATGGCTAGGGGACTCTTCCATTGATCTCAACTTTGTAACTTGTAATATGTACTTTCTCTGAGTACTCCTGATACTCTAGTAATAATATTCCCTTTTTTTCTGATTAAAAGAAAATAAATTTTCTTCAATAGTAATGAGAATAAAAATGAGTTTACAGCAATTGTGATGATTCATGAAAACAAGACCATCTCTCCTCCTAAATAAGATATCATTGCCCTATTTTGATACTCATTTCCCCTCCTACAATCATTTTCCCCTTCCACGAGCAACAACCACTTGTTATCCATTTTATTCCAAAATAAATGCAACACACTAAAAACACAACCATTATTGGAACAATCAAGCGTCCATTAAGCCCTAATGACTGAGGGGTCAACAGTACAGTTGTAGGAGTTCTTCATCTCTTATAAAAAAAATGAGAAATGAGAATATACATATATCCTGGCAAGTAATTATCACCTTAAAAAATGGCTAAAAGCAAAAAAAAATCGCCTTAGAGAAATGACATACAGGATAAGATGTCCAAAGATGACATGAAACGGACATTTTCAGCAATGATTTCCAGGCTTTTGCTCAAAAGCTCATTCATGCTTTCATTACACCACCTATATGTACCCATCAAAAATGTTTTACTATCACAACCACAGTATCCACATTTTCCAGCCTTTTTCTCATACAGAAAAGTAAAAAAAATTACACAACCTGGGATCCACATATGACTCCCAATATTTGCTCTTTGTCATACCACATGATTCACACTCCTTTTAAAAGGTCTTCATGACTGCAACAAACTAAACTCTTAATTCACCATTGGAGCTCTGGGTTCCTTACTAATAGGTATCAGCTAGGAGTATTGTCTCCCTATTTGTTAGTTCACATTACACACCTGGCTGGAAAGTTTGCAGAAAAAAGTACTGCCAACACTCGCACACAAAGCAGAATGAGGAGAAAAAAGCAATAGGCAACATTATACAGGGGGGACAGGTTAGTGCAGTCTAAAAATTGATATTTCTTAAAACATAAATAAACGCATGTAAGAATTAATAAAGCTAATTCAAAAAAATGTTGGCATAGTAGTTTGCATAAATAAATAAACTAAATGAATGCATGTATGTCTCCACCTCATTCATTGTTCTAAAGGGCACTAAGTGACAGGTGGGCTGCAAATTTTGGCATAGGCAAGGAAGAAGAGGACAGTGCTTAGCGCCCTGGTTTAGAAGAATTACCTCATTAACTAGACCCAAAAAGTGTGAGTATGTGTGAAAGCTACATCATTCAAACATGCTAGTACAATAAATACATGTAAAAAACAAGTCTAAATTTTCAACAATGATGTATCGGACTTGAAGAAAGAAAAAATTATGAACTTGCAAAATTATATCACGTGCTAACTAGCTTTCTAATTAATGCCCACTCCCTCATTTGACTGAGTTGGGATACAAGACACTTATGTCAAGCAACAACGTCTATGTTGCTAAACTATAGAGTAAATAAATGAAAACATTGATTTGGTTCTGACAATAAGATATTCATTGATGAAGGATATATAGAAGACAGTTGAGGTCATGTATAAAAGTTAGGATCAGTATTAAGTGTTGTACAGTCGGAAGAAAAAATTCATTCACAGTATTTGAAAGAAAATTAGTGAATGTGCATTCTAGGTAAACTACTATCAGCTAAAGTCACAGAACAAACGGTCATGTATGCAAAAGGCTAATAGAAGTAAAGAACAGGTAATAACATATATATGTGTGTGTATATATGTATATAATTGTACTCATTCAAATTCAGTACATGATTGTAGTAAAGTGCTACTTGACAATAAATAGATGTTGATGAATTTCAAATCACTGAGAGCCTAGTCTTACATCTGTTTTATCCTGAACGTCTGAACATTGCAGCAGACTTTTGACCAATTCCATTCAACAGAAATATTGCTTTGAGCTTTTGTCCAAACTCCTTGCAACATTAAAACGAATTAGCACCAATCACTGATATCCTTCAAATAAGTTGGTATGCACAGATTTAAGAAGATTTCCATCACAGCGATTAAATTTTCATGGAAATATCACTCAACTCTACTCACTAAGTAAAATTAGGGAAATAAGTAGAACATATATTACATCAATGGCCACAAAAATTCTTCTACCATGCATGGTACAAGTACTATCTTTGCAGAATGACTAAATATAACTATCCCAATAAGAGTTTGTCAATTAAATGACAATATCAGCAAATCAATTTATGTGTGTATAAATTGAGACGGCAAATGATTTGAGCTGTAAATAAACTGAGGTAAAGCATTATTCCATATTCCCCTTTGGGGCAAATTAGAATGAGGTAAAGATACTTGAGTTTAAAAATTTTAAATCCTTAACAAGATAGGCACATTATTTCCCTAACACTTTTTTTTTAAGGACTGAGACGAAAATCAAAACTAAGTCCAACACTAATTACTACGTATGCCAAGAAGCACCAGCACAACATACTTTAGAAGATTAAAAAAAACCTTGATTATGATTGCATGATACTGGGGGCAAACTTAGGTGTCAATCAGATATAACACAAAAATTATCAATATTTACATAAATGTGACATGCTAAATAGATTTGTTGCACTGATGTCAGTAGATGCCATCACAATTATGTGGAAAATTGAAACACAAGAACTCAAATACTGAGGCAGCAATGAGAGGGATTGGAGGAGTAACAGAAGTTAACAGGCTTTCCATGAATTACCTTGAATAGAACATTACAGATATATCAGAATGATACATAACAAAAGAAGCAGTAGATGTGAAGATATTAACATAAGTTAAGCAAGTGAATAGAAAACATAAAATCTAGCAGACCAACCAACCATGAGTATAGAGGCTAGTACCACACTATACCTAAGACACGGTTTTACTTATGAAAGCTAACACAGGATGCAGTTCTGCAAATAAACCTAAGACAAATAAAATGAAAAGTGAGTCAATAAAACGTAATGCACCCATCATTTGTAAGATTATAAACAAGGGATTACTATACATAAAGATCCATGCCCGATCACACCATTCAAGGGTAAAGACCCATGCTAATTGATTTAATATTCAAACATCAACAAACTGAAACATGGATATCTTAGAGAAAAGATTGAAATAACACATGAATGAAGCACAAAGGCAAATAAAGAATATCAGCAGATTATCTAGGCAATTTTCTAATAAAGTGTGGCCAGAGAAGTTGTCAAACGACTCAAACCAAAGACATACATCCTGTAGAACATGCATAAAACATACTACAATTTACTCATAACAACCAATTTTTCATACCAGAAAATTGGCTGCTAATTTGCTTTAAAATGGAAAAAAGAAATGGATTAAGTATGCCATTCTCAAAGAGAAGGACCTTCTCCTGTTTTCTGCAATTTCCAGGCTTATTCTTTCTGAGGCTCAAGGTAGAGACACCTTAACACTTATCACGCCAGAACTCTAATTACATTTGCTTTTGATATAAAAATAAAGGCCTTATAGCATCAATTTGAGCTTATCATTGGAATACCAGTGCATACACTATTTGCATCTGATTACGATAATATTATTGCTTATTGGACCTTGATTTTTAGACCTACTTTATATGCACCACCAGCTCTATGATTAAACATATTAGTGAAAGAAAACTAACATGGAGACAAGTTATATTCAGTTAGGCTTTTCTGCGCCATATTGTTCTGCATGGCCAAGCATAGTACTTAAATCGAATTTAGATTGTTGAAACACAAGCAATACCAATTAGCACATATATAAAAGAAGCTAAACTAGATCTAGGTGGATGATTTAGTGTGTGTTTGCAAGCACTAGTATCTCTAAAAAAGTGATATTAAGTGATTTTTGTAGCAAAATGAAAAATAAGGAGTGTTTTAAAATAAAATAATTTTAAGAAGTGATTAAAAAAAAATGTGTTTGCAAAAGAAGTGTTTTTAATAAGGGTATAATAAGCACTTAAAATAGTAATTGCAAACATGTTTTAAGTGCTTCTTTTTAAAAAATAAGCACTTTTTATCTTTCACTTGTGTTCTAAAACACACCCTTAGTGTTAAACTAACGAGGATAACTAGTATTGTTGAAACACAAGCAATATCAATTAGCACATATATAAAAGAAGCTAAACTAGATCTAGGTGGATGATTTAGTGCGTGTTTGCAAGCACTAGTATCTCTAAAAAAAGTGATATTAAGTGATTTTTGTAGCAAAATAAAAAATAAGGAGTGTTTTAAAATAAATAATTTTAAGAAGTGATTAAAAAGAAATGTGTTTGCAAAAGAAATGCTTTTAATAAGGGTATAATAAGCACTTAAAATAGTAATTGCAAACATGTTTTAAGTGCTTCTTTTTAAAAAATATGCACTTTTTATCTTTCACTTGTGTTCTAAAACACACCTTAGTGTTAAACTAACGAGGATAACTAGTATTAATCCATATCCATAATAACAAACAGCACATGACAATAACAATGACAATACAGAAACACATAAGAACGGACTCCGGGAATTATTATCCAGGACATTAGCAACAACAGCAATAATATTTAATCCCTATTTCATGGGGGAAAGGGATTCACTTTTCACTTCTTCAAGCTACCGCGGATGCCAGGCTTAGGCTTGGAGGTCTCGGCTTCAATGGTAGCGTGAAGATTATTGATTTTGGACTCTTCGAAAGGAATCTTTGGATGGCGAGCTTCGTGATGGATCTGCATGGATTTGACATCAGGAGCAGTTACTTTGCAGAGGGGACACTCGAGCTTGGCGTGGCCGCCCTTAACCTGACCGGTGCGATCGGCAACGCCAGCCTTGCCTCCGCCGCGGTTGGTGGTTGCGGCGTCAAGCTTGGCGGCGAGCTCCTTGGCAGTGTGCTTCTTTGGCTTTGCTTTTCCAGTCATGGTGGTGGCCACCGGGTTCGACGGAGAGAGCAGCGGTGTCTTCGATTTGGGGCCTGATTTTTAGGGAAATGATTAGAACGAAAGCCCTAGCTACTTTTTTATTGCCATCCGATATTAATAGCACCTCTTACATTTTTCATATTACTAATTTAAATAAACAAATAATAGGAAAATCTCATTATTAGATACTCCCTCCGTCTTCCACGGGATAAGACTTTCATAATTTTTACACGTTTAGTTAGAACTAGTGTAAAACCCGCTTATTACGCGGTGATTGAAGAAAAAAATAGTACCACATTTTGAGATTGATACAAATTTTAAAAAACATAATATTAAATATATTATTGATTGGTGTGGTGTGTAAAAAAGAAAAAAAAAAGGATCAAAATATAAATTTTATGGCTCAATGAAGAGACTATTTTTTTTATTATTTTAAATTTATACATCAAAATTTACTTAATTTTTAAAATTCAATCAAACAAGCAGTGTTCTACTTTTGTTGGGCTTCATTAACCTGACAAATAGTGAAGCAAATATCATAAAACACTCCATAATTTTAAATTTTAAATGCTTCATTTTCATAAGAAAGAATGACTTTTTTAGACACGATAAATGATTAGTGTCCGAACCATATGAATCAACTCATACATCAAAAATCAAAAGAACAAAAGAAGCCTGAATTAAATTACAACAGCTTCATTAATTCACGCCCCAGTTGTAAATTATTCGGAAAAAGTTTTTTTTTCTTCGTTGCCATTTTTTGGTTTTATTCTTATTGACATTTTCATTTGGACTTTCGTCTAATAATTTACATACCATTTTTTATTTTAATTCATATAAGTTATATGGCGAAAATTAAAATTTAAAAGTCAATAGAACAAAAAATTCAAAAGTGTGTGACCAAAATAAAAAAAATTCAAAATTAAAATTTAAAAATAACATGACCAAAATTAAAAAAAAAATGACAAAGTTATAGGACGAAAAAAACCATCTTCCCCAAATTATTTAAGTATTTAAAAATAATTTATAATATTTTTTTTTTGGAGATTATTATGTTACCAATATAATCGATTAAATCATTATCATCTCATAATTCCTATTATTATGGTTTGTGTTGTGCACTAAAATATGAGGATTATGGGATAAGATGTGGCTTAGTGATCTTTAGTGACACAAACAATAAATGTGTAAAGTAGATTGTATTTAAGTTATATGATTGTTTGAGAGAATAAGAGTTTGAGCAATAAATTTGCAAGAGGTTTGATAAGGTATTAATTTCCCCTCTTTCTTGGTCATAAATGACCCCTATTTATAGTTTTTCGGAGAGTGGAGCTCACTCTCCGGGATCTAATCTGATGGGCGAAAGTGGCTCTGCAAAATATTAAATGCTACAAGATTGATGTGACTCGGGTAGGAGGTCCTTTGGGAGGTGGTTCGAGGTATTTAGGCTCGCGCCCTCCTGAGGAGCGTCGCCGAGGCAATCCGGATTATCGGGGGATTTGGCGGTTTATCTACTCATAGCTACTCATCATTCTGCAGTCTTTTTCTTGACCGTCTTTGATTAAGGTCATTCTTAGGTAAGGCCACCGAAATTGCTTTCGCCTTGGGTCCCGTCCGGGTAATGCTCGTGCTTGTGTGGTGTTAAGTCACTGCAGGTGCGTCGAGTCGTATCTGGGGTGCTTGGCATGCCTTATTTTCCATCCTTCTGCGGGGTGTTATACTTGTGCAAAATGTGGTGCAGTCCTCTTCTGTTCCTTTCAGGTCGGGCCTGACCTACATGCGCCGTCTACCCACTGACAATAGCCCTGGCTCGTCTCCGTCTCACTGTCATTCATGAAGGGGATAAGAAGAGTACCCTTTTTGTCCTCACCTTGGGTGTGATGTCGCGAGGTCTCGGAAACTTCTCGAAATCACGCATGGCGAGTCTTGGGGGGTTGGGGTGATGGCTGGCCATTTCGCCTCGGCTTGTCCTTTCTTGAGGATAGGTGATGATGGCGGTTGGGTTCCGCAGCCGGGACCGCGAGGAAGGTCGTTGGCGGACCCGCATACCACAAACTCCTCTTATAAATGCACCTTTCTCCTCTCATTTTCCATTTCCACTCTGCCAAACTTTGAACACTACCTTCTTTGCTCGATTCTTCCCTCAATTCGATTCGGTCGTTGTTGTGCTCAGTCTGATCTCTATTCTTCTTCATTTCTTCTTATCCTCGATTTGGTGAACAGTAATACGCCTCGAATCGGGAGGACTCGGGGGAGAAAGCCTTGACCCGGAAGTTCAAGCTCCAATGCGATGATTCCGCCGGCGTGGCCCTGGCCGAATTTGAAAATCCAGAATGAAGTCTCCTCCAGCGGTGGCGGAATCCGTGTTGGTTAGGGGTGAGGTCACATCGAAACGCCACCTTCACGGGCGAGGACTCAGCAGAGGTCTTTGGCCCGCCAGGCAAACTTCGGTTTTGGAGATGGTGGGGGAGGGAAGGAGATGAGCCTGGTTAGGGATCGATTGATCCGGCCAAGTTCGACTTCTTGTCGGACGAGGTCGCATCTCAACGTCTTAGAGTGGTGACGCGAAGAGATTGATGGCGTTGATCGCGAGTGCGGATAGAGGAGAGTATGTCTCATCTGTCTAACTGATCCCCGGAAGCCAACCCGAACTCATGCGGATAATATTTTTCTTTGCGGGTGGGTAACTAGCTCGATCGTGGTAGAGCTTTTTCTATGGAAGAACAATTTCAAGTCCTCAAATGACGTCCACCACGGGTTCCGGTTATAGATCGATTATGTTGATCGGTCCACGATGGGTGTGTGGCAATGAACTATGACCTGAATGAAGGTTGGGCTCCGTTTTTTTGCTTCACCCTATTATTACTTATTTCTTTGTGGTTTTGGGGCCTAGCTCAGACCTGAAATCACTCCCAATGGGTGGAGCACCATCTTGGGATCTTATCTCTGCTCATCCGCATCCAACCTCGGGGCGTTCCATACATCAAGAAATGAATCTTCTCATCTCGGGGCGAAGTGGGGGTAAAGACCACGGGTATTACTATGTGAAAGCCCGCCTCATATGAAAATAGTTGAGGACCTCACTAGCAAGGTCCAAGATTGGAAAAAAAAGTGGTGGTTGGTGGTAGGGGAGCTGGCGAGTCCCGTTTTTGCCCTAGGAGCCCTCGGATATCGCGAGATTCCTCGCGACTATCGCGATTCTTAAAAGTAAGCTCTTTTGCTTTCCCTTTCCCATATCTTGATTTAACTTCTTCTCCCTATTGTAGCTCCCAAAATCCAAGGCATCCGAGAGCTCTCCCTTCCTTCTTGGTCCTACCGATTCGGGTGTGTTAATTGATCCCATTTGAGAGGTTGTTGATCATCCTCCAACGGTTGAAGTGTCTGGAATTTGCGGGCCTAAGCTGTTTCCACCTCGATTAAATCATTTGGGCCTTCCTTCCCTGATAAGCTTTTTGGGATTTTACTCGCGTTGACTCAACTTCTTTGGTTAATCTCTGGTCGTTTCCTGATCTTCTTCTTGTCTTGAGTTTCCTTCATCGAGCCTATCTGTTTCACATCCTCCAAAGTTACCGATGAGATCACGAACTTGAACGCCGGGAGATCTTGAAAAAAGGTTTCTCGCGCCTTGGCTCGCCGAGGCAATGGGCGAGCCAAAAAGAAGGATGTCGAGGTCGGTGGGGCCATTGTTGGGGATTATCTTTGAAAAAAGTCTTTTACTTTGTATAATCGAAATTGAATTTCTTTATTCTTGAAATAAATTGTTTATCCATCGATGCTTTAAATATGATTGAATGTTATATATGTTTCTTGCATAAGCGTTTCAATAATTAAATGCGTGTTACATCAGTAGTTAATTTAGTGATACCGGACGTCGATTAAATTAACGGTCCTGGAATTATATAAGTACGCCATTCACGACTAGATGGAAATGAAAAACCATCGCGAAAGGTTGAGGTGTAAGGCTGTTTGGTTTGTCTTGACCAAGAGATTACACTAGTCATGGTGATCTTTTTGAATAGGACCTACTGGGAGGATAAATTCTTGAATCTCAAGGAAGAATTAGACCTCGGTGTTCGTTGTTTCTTAACCTTCGTCCTTAAATAGGATCACGTGGGATTGGTAACTATTGCTTTGACTTATCATGGGTAGCGAATCGGTAGAGAGATTCAATACTTTTTATCTTGGGCAATATTATTGGTCACGTGTGATTCTTAAGATTTAATCTGAAAGAATCGTGTGCCGCAAATGTTTTGATTTGCCTTAGGGAGGTTCATAAGTTTTATCATACCAAATCTTGCAAAGTGGAATTAGTTTTAGGTATGGATAATAATGTTGAACGTTCTCGACCAAGGACAAAAGATATTAATTAACGAAAGCTATTTGATGGCTTGAATTAATTAATGGGCTAGATAATCTTAAACCGCGGGAAATAATGACCGGAGCCATATTGATTGTAATATGGGTTAAGATGGATAGTCTGATATTAATTATGTAGTGGGATTAATTAATATTTATGGGCTTGAATTATATTGTGGCTCAATATTAGATATTCAAGATCCATTAGAAGGTCCAATCTTAATTCTCCTAAAGGCCCCCCGAGTAGCCCAACATATAGTCCAATAACGAAAAAGGTGATTAAAATAAAATAAATATTGTTGCTTATATTTCCTCATTATTTTTTTTAAAATTATGGATAAAAGAGGGAGAAAGATTTTCTTTTGAATTTTGTTATGGAATGAAGATATGTATTCTTGGAATACAAGATTATCTCATTAAATTCAAGAAATCTCCCACTTGATTCATTAAGTATTTTCGAAATTTTTTGAAAAATAGAGGCAAGAAAGATTTTCTTGAAAAGATATTATGGAAGATATGTATTTCTTGAAATACAAGAATATCTCATAAATTCAAGAAGATCCAAATCTTGGATTCTTGCACAACTCAATTTTTTTTAAATTCCATAAAAAAGAAAGAAGAGGTGGATTTTTTGTGGAATATTTTAATTATGGGAAAAAAAAATATATATGGGATATATTCAAGATTTCTTGGTGACCAAAAAAGTCTTTTTCCCATATTGAAAATTCACTAAATTTTCGTGCTCCTCCTCTCCTATAAATAGGGGATGATTAGTTCATTCCCAAATCTGATTCCATGTCTTTGAAAATATTAGCAAATCCAATGGAAAGTGGTGCAACAAAATTTATTTTTTCCTTTTGTTAATTGTTCGCGAGTATCCTTCCACCGGGATTATCGAGCAAGGGGCTAAAGGAATACTTGGGAAGTCCTTTTGGTTAGTCCAGTCCGGCCAAGTCACTGCCATCCCGTCAGAATGCGTTCACGTAAACCCGTAGATTCCTCGTGCGTAGGTTTTACGTGGCTTTTTATATGCATGATATGTTGTTGCAATTATTATTTGAATTAATATAGGATTAATTCATGCTAGTAATAATTAATGAATTAAATTTGTATTTAAATATTCACCCGAATAGATCTGTGCAATTCATTTCCCAATGACCTACTAGGACCCTCCAAGAAGGCAAATCTATCTCCTCTCCGTGGTTTGGGAAAAGGGCTCTTCTTCCCAGTCAAACAGAGGGGAGCTCCCTAAACAAATCCGGACGTCCGTGGACATGGATGTGCTCAGGACTCCCAGTGGGAAGGTGTTGGTCTCGGGTCCATGGACCCCCAGCATAAATGTCGAGCTCACACAATGTCGGCTCGCGATCCCGATCCGTCGCACTTTCCTTGGGTGGAACCCGGTTCCATGACGGTATACCTCGTTTACTTATGACTTCATTTCTATATTTTATTTGGTGTACCATGTTTATGGGAGGTTGTTGCGGATATAAAAATGGATGATGGTTTTTGATGGTGAAGGAATCGAGCTAAGCGTTATGATTCTTATCTTGATTGATGGCAAAGATGCTCGATCTGGACTCTGGATCTTCATGGGACCTCGGATAACTTCTCCAGAATCGACCTCGGGGATTGCTAATTTCTGGATTCCTTTTATTTTTTTGAGCGGGGCCGGAGGCGTTACCTTCCCGGGCCGAGGCGTTGATCTTGATGAAGGTGGACTTGGCCGTCCTCGAAAAAGCGGGCTATCGTTTGCCAAAGTTGATGAAGTAGTTTGGCTGGGGTAGCCCAGTGGGTATGTAAGTTTTTTGGCTTCTCGCCTCCGGACATGGAAAAACCGTACTTTGGAGGCTTCGGTGTCACCGGGAGTTTATTTTCAAATGAAATTGTCATGCCTCCAACTTTTTATATCCTTTCTTTTTCTAATTTGTTGGGCTTGCCATCGGTGGTGACCTTGATGTATCTTGTCTTGTCCGAGCATATGGATAAATCGAATAACCTGATAATGATCTTCCCATCAAAGACCTTCTTGCCTTTGGTGTGGACTTGATTTCCTACCCCGGTGCTAATCTTTATGATCCAGGAGTTGCTCGGCCATTGAATGAAGAAATGGATGATGGCCAGGATGGCGATGGTAGGGAGGTTGTTGGTGGTGATGATGGTGGAAATGGTGAAGGGAATCGAGCTAGCGTTGAGATTCCCGAGCGTTCTTATGTAATCGCCCTTTGGGGTTTGTTGATGAAGTAGTTTGGTCGCCCTTCGGGGTGTGTAAGTGTTTTGCTGCCTCCGGACAATTGTACTTTGTCGCCTTCAGGAGTTTATCAAATGAAATTGTTGTTCTTTTTCTTTATGTTTCTCTTTGAGATCGGTGACTTTGTGTATCTTGTCTTCTCGAGCATATGGATAAACAATCATAACGATAATAGATTTATTAATTGATAGCGACTTGCCTATCGGCTTAGATAGGACGTGCGACTGAGGTCGAATTAGACGTGGTGAGCGACATATTCTTGGCTTTATCGACTTAGAGTTGGTATATCACGGTAGGTTTCCACTTAGTTGGGTATACGACATCGCTTTCACATATTCTTGGCTTAAATTTCGATTTAGATCGGTATCGACCGGCTCGCTTAAATGGGTATGCGGTAGATAAACTAGGTTTAGATCTTGACAAAATTAAAACTTAGACCGGCATCATGACATACTAGCCTTCACATATTCTTGGCTTAAGCCGCATTTAGACCGGGTATCATCGAGGCTCGAATTAGACCGCATGCTACATATCTGCATCTTGGCCTTCCATATTCTTGGCTTAATGACTTAGACCCGATATCGTAGGAGGCCCGCTTTTAGATCATTGGGTATCGCGACATCTTAACCTTCACATTCTTGGCTTAGCTAACTTAGATGAGTATCGAGGCCGCTTAAGACCGGTATCGACATACTAGCCTTCATATTCTTCTTAGAACTTAGATTTGGAGTATCGACATACTTGCTTTCATGTGATTCTTGAATTAGCCGACTTAGATTGGTATCTTGACGAAATTAAACTTAGACTTTTTTTTTATTGAATCTATATCGACCGAACTTGTGAGAGGTCGGGAACCGACCCCCAAGTTAAGTAAATGTAAAAAAGATGGAGCAAGCTGTGTTATAAGTCATAACTCATAGAGAAATATACAACCGATCTGGATTTTACAACGCGTAGTTATTGGTAGAACTTCTTGGTGGGTCGCATTCCACGGATACATCAGCGGGAATGCCCTTCAAATCTTCGGTTTGGTAAGCCCCATTCGGCGGAACATTTCGAAATCTTCATGGGTCCTCCCGGTTGGACCAAAAACTCCTTTCTACGGACACTTCAAGATTCTTTTTGAGCGAGATCACCGACCTTGAATCTTGAATTTTTGCTTTTGAGTTGTAATATTTCTCCGATTTTTGTTTGTAGTTTTGCGTTTCTTAAGTTGGCTTCCAATCTTTTTTTTCTTGAGGAGGTCGAGGCTGAAAGATATGGCTTGATCGTTGTCCTCTGTGATTGCTTGCGATGTCCGGTGGATTCTGACCACAACCTCTCGGCGGTATGTTCCCTCCGTCCAAAGCGAGCAAAAGGTGTTTTTAGATTGAATTTGGAAAAGTAGTCTATCGACCATAGGATACTTGGAAGCTTGAAAAGCCCACGACCCTATGACTCAATGAGTTGAGTTTTTCGGTGTGTTTGATTATTTTGTTCCACGACTTCAACTTTGCCCATTGAATTTGGGGGGTGATAGGGGTGGAGAACAACTGCGATTTTCCGCCACTTCGCAAAAAAGGCATCGATCTCGAAACCATCAAACTGCTTCCCATTATCTGTGACGATTGCTTGTGGTAAGCCAAAATGGCAAATGATGTTTTTCCAGATGAATCGTATGATTTTCTCCTGGGTGATGGTCACTAAAGGTTCCGCTTCCTCCCATTTGGTGAAATAGTCTACTGCGACCACTGCAAACTTTGAACTTCCTGGGGCTTTTGGGAAAGGGCCGATCAGGTCGATCCCCCACCTCGCGAAAGGCCATGGGCTGTAGATCAACGTGAGTTCCTCCGGAGCTCGCTTAATTGTTGGAGCAAAAAACTGGCATTGCTGGCACTTCTTTGCATATGCAATCACATCTTTCCTTAAAGTTAGCCAGTAATAGCCTTGCCTGATCATCTTGTAGACGAGAGACTGACCTGCGGTATGATTTCCACAATCTCCTTCGTGGATTTCTTTCAGGATCACTTGGCCCTCTTCCGGGGTGATGCATTTCAACAGTGGCAAAGAGAAACTTCGCTTATAAAGTTATTCATTGATGACGGTGTACCTCGCTACTCTTAGTTGTAATCGGCGAGCTGCGACCTTATCCTCTGGCAGTATCCCTTTCTCGATGTAGTCTTTGATGTCGGTCATCCAGTTATTTTCCGGGGTCGTGATCTGGAAGACTTCCTTCTGAATGTTCGATGGACTCGCTTGATTCGTCCAAGTTATTTCCTCTATGTTGATGGCGATGCGACATGCCGATGGAGCGTTGAGCTTGGTAACTGTTATGTTGTCCATATCGGCGGCACCTTCGGATGTGGCCAACCGAGCTAAAAATATCCGCTTTGTGTTTTTACGCTCGGGTATTAGCTCTATTCGCACTTCTTGAATCTTTCAACGAGGTTTTGTCTTTGTCTATCACGGGTATTTCATCATTTGTTCACCTCGTGCTTCGCCGTACTCTCGACATCCGGCATAAGACCCCCATTTGGGAATCATCAAACTTTCAAATTTCGCACACCAATGGCCATTGCCATTTCGAGACCATTTATCAAAGCCTCATACTACGCCCGTTGTTGGTGGCATGAAAATCAAAACTTCTGACCGTGGTGAAGGATTGTTGTTCGGACTAATTAGGATCACTCCGGCCCTGGCGGGTGCTTTCGAGAGCCGTCGACTTCTTCAATGTCCATGGGATGTCGGCCACCTCCCGATGTCTTTTTCTCGAACGTGAGCTTCGGTGAAAAGTCGGCGAGGACTGAGCCTTGATCGCGATTAGTGCCGCAAAGGTGATCCCGAATCGTCTAACTTCGATGGACCATTTCAACAATCTTCGGGTTGTATCGGTCGGTCGCAACACTGTCTCGATGGGTATGGTAGTCAAGACCTCTATCGGTGATCAAAAAGAAATATTGTCGAATCTTTTTACACACTCATAATTAAAGCGCCAGAAGCGAAGCTTTTCGAGCGGTGGGTACTTGAACTTCGGCATCATTGAGGTCCGGATGACGAAGTATATAAACAAATGGTCTTGATACCCGCGGATTCTAAAACTATTGAGAGCGGATTCTGAGGCCGCGAGGTATAGAAATAACTTCTCGCCTGGTATGGGTTTGCCAAGATTTGGGGGTCGGAGAGGTACACTTTGAGCTTTAAAAATGCGGCTTGGCATTGAGGGGTCCATGAGAACTTTCATTTTCTCATGGCTTCGAAAAAAGGCTTGCAATTATCCACCATTCTGGATACAAATCTGTTGAGAGCTGCGAGACAACCAGTCAATCTTTGGACTTCTTTTACGTTGCGAGGTGGTTTCATGTCCATGATGGCTATGATCTTTGTAGGGTTAGCCCAGGAATTTTCCCGAACCAACTCCGAAACTGCATTTCTTGGGATTCAAGCGCATGTTGTATTTTCTTAAGATGTCGAAGGTTCTGGCGAGGTGGCCCAGATGGTCCTCCTTCTTTTCACTTTTCACCACGATTTCATCGAAGTACACCTCCATGGTCTTTCCAATCTCGTAGGCGAACATTCGATTTACTAAACGCTGGTACGTTGCCCCTGCGTTCTTCAGACCAAATGGCATCCTCTTCCAACAATACACATTTTTCTCTGTCAGAAAAGATGTGTGTTGCTGATCATCCTTATCCATGGCGATATGGTGATATCCGACGAACGCATCCATGAATGTCATCATCTCGTGCCTAGCGGTGCTATCTACGAGGTGATCGATGTGCGACATGGGAAAGTAATCCTTCGGGCAGGCCTCATTTGTTGGGATTATACTGAAAAGTATGCTTTTTACTTTGTATAATCGAAACTGAATTTTCAGACTTATTTACTGAAATAAATTGTTTATCACTGATGCTTTAAATATGAATGAATGTTACATATATTTACTGTATAACTGTTCAATAATTCTTACGTGTTACACTGTAGTTAATTTAGTGATACCAGATCACAAAAGATTAAATTAACAGTCCCTTGTAACTAAAAGTAATCCATTCACGACCTAGATGGAAATGAACAACCATCGCGAAAGGTTGAGGTGTAAGGCTCAGATTGGTTTGTCTTGACCAAGAGATTACACTAGTGCATGACTGATGCGCTGAATAGGACCTACAGGAGGATAAATTCTTCAGAACTGAACAAGGAAGAATTAGACCTCAGTGGTTCGTTATTTCTTAACCTTCGTCCCTTGAATAGGATCACGTGGAATTGGAAACTATTGCTTTGACTTATCATGGGTAGCGAATCAGAGAGAGATTCAATACTTTTTATCTTGGGCAATATTATTGGTCACATGTGATTGCTAAGATTTATCTGAAGAATCGTGTGCAAGAAATTGTGGCGATTTGCCCTTGGGAGGTTCATAAGTTTTATCATACCAAATCTTGCAAGTGGAATTAGTTTCGGTATGGATAATAATGTTGAACCGTTCTCGACCAAGGACAAAATATATTAATTAACGGAAAGCTATTTGGTGGCTTGAATTAATTAATGGGCTAGATAATCTTAAACATGGGAAATGATGACCGGAGCCATATTGATATAATATGGGTTAAGATGGATAGTCTTGATATTAATTATGTAGTGGGATTAATTAATATTTATGGGCTTGAATTATATTGTGGCTCAATATTAGATATTCAAGATCCATTAGAAGGTCCAATCTTAATTCTCCTAAAGGCCCCCTGAGTAGCCCAACATATAGTCCAATAACTGAAAAGGTGATTAAAATAAAATAAATATTGTTGCTTATATTTCCTCTAAAATTTTCAAAAATTATGGATAAAAGAGGGAGAAAGATTTTCTTTGAATTTTGTTATGGAATGAAGATATGTATTCTTGGAATACAAGATTATCTCATTAAATTCAAGAAATCTCCCACTTGGTTATATATATAGTAAATTTCGAAATTTTGAAAATATAGTGGGCAAGAAAGATTTTCTTGATTTTCTTGAAAAGATATTATGGAAGATATGTATTTCTTGAAATACAAGAATATCTCATAAATTCAAGAAGATCCAAATCTTGGATTCTTGCATCATCAAATTTTCGAAAATAATGCCATAAAATAGAGGAGGTGGAATTTTGTGGAATATTTTAATTATGGGAAAAAGAATATATGGGATATATTCAAGATTTCTTGGTGACCAAGAAAAGTCTTTTCCCACATTGAAATATCACATAAATTTAAATCCACCCTCCCTCCTATAAATAGGGGATGATTAGTTCATTCCCAAGTACAATTCCATGTCTTTGGAAATATTAGCAAATCCACATAGTGGTGCAACAAAGTTTATTTTTTTCCTTTTGTTAATTGCTTTCGTATCCTTCCACGGGATTGTCGAGCAAGGGCTAAAGGAATACTTGGGAAGTCCTTTTGGTTAGTCCGTCCGACCAAAGCCACCGCCATCCCGAGAATGCGTTCCGTAAACCCATAGATTCCGTGTCGTAGGTTTTACGTGGTTTTTATATGCATGATATGTTGTTGCAATTATTATTTGAATTAATATATGATTAATTCATGCTAGTAATAATTAATGAATTAAATTTGTATTTAAATATTCACCCAGAATAGATACGTAAACTTCGTTCCCCAACAAGCGGTATCAAAGCCACTTTGTTTGAGACTCTGAATTTTTTAAATTGTAATTTAATTAAGTGGACATTAAATTTGAAATTAGACGATAGAAGCTGATGAATCTGTTTTGCGTATCCAATTGTCATGGATTTTAATGTTTTATTTTGCATGCATATAAAGCGGTGGTTTTTAATTAGATTAGTTCGGATTTGTTTTTGCCTCGTGAAAAAAAATCCACGAGTAGACTAGGATTTGTTTGATTTGATCAATGTAATAGACTAGTCTAGATCTAGATTTATTTATTTTTGTAAATAAATTGTAACGGATCGAAACGAAGAGACGGCGAAGAATTAAAGACGAAATCGAGAACGGTAAGTGGTATGTATGTATACGTTAAGCCAAGCGGCCGGAGGCTTGCAGCGTGAAGATGAGAGATGAAGGCAGCGTGCTCGGGCGCGGTCTTGCGCTCGAACGAAAAAGTCGAGGGCGGAAGCCATGGCGACTTGGAGACGCGGCGGGCAAGAGGAAGCTAGTGCCGGGAAGTCGCCTACAAGAGATCTGCCGACGCCTGCCATATGCTGAAAGCGTCTTAGAACCAGGCAAACCGCTGGCGGTGCCAAACTGCCGAAATCTCAGGCAATGGCCCGTCCGGATCTTGGTGTGCATCCATACCGCGAAATGCTAGCGTGGCGGTTCGAGGCGGCGTATTTTTTCGAGATGAGCAAGTGGGAGAAATTCGAGACGTGTTTCTTCAAGATCAAGTCAAGAAAAAAATCAAACCATGACAATTGGATAATTTGTTGCCCAATATGTTTATTTTTACTGTTTTTTTGCTTGATATATTTGTCTTATCTTATGCTTTGTTTAATTTGTTTAAATGTGTTTGCATGAGGGTTGCCCAATGAAAAATCTCAACTTCAAAATTACTAAGTATGTTTTAAATAATTAATTGACAATTTTATTAGGATAATAAAATTGAATTAATTTTGACCTCCATGATTTATTTATTTGTGAATTCTTTTGGAGAAAATTCCCCCGGAACGGTCAAAAGATAAGTTTCACATGAATGAATTCGAACGGATGATTGTGGGTTATTACTAGTGGCGATGATGACCCCCCACGAGGCTCGATCAAAGCTAAATAGTAATCTGTATTTAATCATGGTTATTACTTAGGTATAAAATTGATATGCATATACTTAGAAGTCCCCTGTCGATTTTTTATATTGGTCAAGTGGGAACCAACTATTAATCTGGATATTAAAGGTTTATAACCTGTTCTTGTTTGTAACACCTTGAATGTGTTTAAATAATGACCCACCCCACGTGGCTTATTTAAACCTGTTTTGAGATGTTGGGCGATCATGTTCATATATTTTTTGAGATTTTAAAATATGATGAAATGTGATCGAACCTTGTGATATACTTGTGCTATGCATATAGTTGTTTATTTCGATTCGAAGATGTCGTTACCTTTTAATCCTTTGTTATTATACTTAAAAGTCAATACAATATGTATGGAAACTATATTGATTGGAAAATTATAATTGTCTAATCGCACAAAAAAAAGACAAGTGGATTTTGACACACAAAAATCGATGAGCCAACCGACGAGTCAAAACATGCGGGACTCGTCGATCACCTTCTTGAAGATGTTCAATCATTTGAAATGGTGGAGGAAAAACCCTTGAGGGATTACGTCCTCAAAATAGATGGCCCATCCCCAACAAACTTTAGATTCTCGAATGCATATTATGATCTAGAGACTTCGGATGAATTTGGTACTTCATTCTCTGCCCGAATGGTTTTTGAGCATTTTGGCCTCGCTAACTAATTTGTTGTAAACTTTTGGACTCGGCGAGAAATGATGATAAGGCACCAAACTCAAGCTTTGATTTTACAAGTGGTCCGTCTTCATCTTCTAGGCCAAGGGTAGGCAAGATAAAGAAAGAGGACCAAAGGCCATAAGCAATAAAACTCAATTGTTGCCAAGGGTAATGGTAAGATGAGGATGTTGGGATTATCTTTGAAAAGTATGCTTTTACTTTGTATAATCGAAACCGAATTTCCCACTTATTCTTTGAAATAAATTATTTATCAGCGATGCTTTAAATATGATTGAATGTTGTATATATTTCTTTGCATAAACTGTTCAATAATTAAATGCGTGTTACTTCAGATTAATTTAGTGATACCCATCACGAAGATTAAATTAACGATCCTTGTAACTATAAATCGCCATTCACGACCTAGATGGAAATGAACAACCATCGCGAAAGGTTGAGGTGTAAGGCTCGAGATTGGTTTGTCTTGACCAAGAGATTACACTAGTGCATGGTGATCTGTTGAATAGGACCTCTGGGAGGATAAATTCTTGAGGCCCACAAGGAAGAATTAGACCTCAGTGGTTCGTTGTTTCTTAACCTTCGTCCCTTAAATAGGATCACGTGGAATTGGAAACTATTGCTTTGACTTATCATGGGTAGCGAATCAGAGAGAGATTCAATACTTTTTATCTTGGGCAATATTATTGGTCACATGTGATTGCTAAGATTTAATCGAAGAATCGTGTGCAAGCACGCTTTGCTTGATTTTTCCCCATTGGGAGGTTCATAAGTTTTATCATACCAAATCTTGCAAGTGGAATTAGTTTTCGGTATGGATAATAATGTTGAACCGTTCCTCGACCAAGGACAAAAGATATTAATTAACGGAAAGCTATTTGGTGGCTTGAATTAATTAATGGGCTAGATAATCTTAAACCGGGGAAATGATGGCCGGAGCCATATTGACTGTAATATGGGTTAAGATGGATAGTCTGATATTAATTATGTAGTGGGATTAATTAATATTTATGGGCTTGAATTATATTGTGGCTCAATATTAGATATTCAAGATCCATTAGAAGGTCCAATCTTAATTCTCCTAAAGGCCCCCTGAGTAGCCCAACATATAGTCCAATACCTGAAAAGGTGATTAAAATAAAATAAATATTGTTGCTTAATATTTCCTTCAATTTTCGAAAATTATGAATAAAAGAGGGAGAAAGATTTTCTTTGAATTTTGTTATGGAATGAAGATATGTATTCTTGGAATACAAGATTATCTCATTAAATTCAAGAAATCTCCCACTTGGTTATTCATAGTGATATTTTCGAATTTTTTGGAAAATAGAGGGCAAGAAAGATTTTCTTGATTTTCTTGAAAAGATATTTATGGAGGATATGTATTTCTTGAAATACAAGAATATCTCATAAATTCAAGAAGATCCAAATCTTGGATTCTTGCACTAATATTTTCGAAAATTCCATATTGTAGAGGAGGTGGATTTTTTTGTGGAATATTTTAATTATGGGAAAAAGAATATATGGGATATATTCAAGATTTCTTGGTGACCAAGAAAAGTCTTTTCCCACATTGAAATATCACAAGAATTTCGACCACTCTCACACCTATAAATAGGGGATGATTAGTTCATTCCCAAAATACAATTCCATGTCTTTGGAAATATTAGCAAATCATATGCGGTGCAACAAAGTTTATTTTTTCCTTTTGTTAATTGTTCAGTATCCTTCCATCGGATTGTCGAGCAAGGGCTAAGGAATACTTGGGAAGTCCTTTTGGTTAGTCCGTCCGGCCAAGTCCTTTGCCATCCTGAGAGAGGTACGTTCACGTAAACCCGTAGATTCCTAATCGTAGGTTTTACGTGGCTTTTTATATGCATGATATGTTGTTGCAATTATTATTTGAATTAATATAGGATTAATTCATGCTAGTAATAATTAATGAATTAAATTTGTATTTAAATATTCACCCCGAATAGATCTGTGTAACTCATTTCCCCAACAAGCTGTATCGAGCCAATTTTTTGACTCAAATATTTTAAATTGTAATTTAATTAAATGGACATTAAATTTGAAATTGGATAGTAGAACTGACTAGATGTTTTGCGGTATCGATTGTCATGAATTTTAATGTTTTATTTGCATGCATATAAACTATGGTTTTTTAATTCGATTAGTTCGGTTTGTGTTTTGCCTCGTGAGAAAATCCACGAGTAGACTAGGATTTGTTTGATTTGAACAATGTAATAGACTAGTCTAGATCTAGGTTTATTTATTTTTGTAAATAAATTGTAATCGGATCGGGAACGAAGAGATGAAAAATTAAGGATCGAAATCCGAGCGTAGGCGTAAGGCCTTGGTATATGTGCGCATACCTTATAGGCAGAACAGTCGGCGGCTTGCCAGCGAGATGAGGCCGAGCGATCTTGTATTTCACGCTCTGGAAATGCGGGCAAGCCCGGCCTTAGCAACATGCGTCTGTGACCCCGGATGTGCCGCTTGGCATTACAGAGATTTCTGAAAGGGCGGAATAAGGCAGGCTTCGCCGAGGATTTCTTAGGGGCCCCAAACTCTTGCGGCGTCTTGTGTGTCTTTGCAAGTGGGCGTGGGTTCCAAAATGTGCCAAGGCCGGTAGGCTGCCAAGGCTGGCGGCGAGATCGACGAGCGTGCATCATTCGAATCGAATGGCGTGGCGGTTCGAGACAAGTATTTTTTCGAGACGAACGAGTGGGAGAAATTCGAGACGTGTTTCTTCAAGATCAAGCCAAGAAAAATCAAACCATGACAATTGGATAATTTGTTGCCCGATATGTTTATTTTTTTCATTATGCTTGATTTTATTTGTGCTATCTTATGCTTTATTTAATTTTGTTTAAATGTGTTTGCATGAGGGTTGCCAAATTGAAAAATCTCAACTTCAAAATTACTAAGTATGTTTTAAATAATTAATTAACAATTTTATTAGGATAATAAAATTGAATTATTTTTGACCTCCATGATTTATTTATTTGTGAATTCTTTTGGAGAAATTCCCCACGGGGGACGGTCAAAAGATAGGTTTCACATGAATGAATTCCAAACAGAGATGATTGTGGGTTATTACTAGTGGCGTATTTATGACCTCCCAACGAGGCTCGATCAAAGCGAAATAGTAATCTGTATTTAATCATGGTTATTACTTAGGTATAAAATTGATATGCATATACTTCTCAAAGTCCTGTCCCGATTTTATATTGGTCAAGTGGGAGCCAACTATTAATCTGGATATTAAGGGTTTTATGCTTTGTTCTTGTTTGTAACCCGGCTGAATGTGTTTAAATAATGACCCACCCAACGTGGCTTATTTAAAATGTTTTTGAGATGTTGGGTGATGCATGTTCATATTTTTTGAGATTTTAAATATGATGGCATGTGATCAAACCTTGTGATATATTTGTGCTTATGCATATTATTGTTTATTTCAGTTGATCATGTACGCAACCTTTTAATCCATTTATATATACACTCAAAGAACACCAATTATCCGGAGAAAACTATAATTTTTGGAAAGCGTAATATGATGCATGTTCTACTGCATAAAAAACATTATTGGATTCTTGATGTACCCAAACCACGTATGCCTCTTTCTTGAATCAATGATCGATGCGGCAAGACATGAGTATAATATTTGGGAGCGGGCCAATGAACCCATGAAATGTGTAATCTTGACTTCATTTGTCGATGATTTGAAACGCGTTCATGAAGGTGTTGAGTCCGCTGCGGAAATTATCTGAAAGTCTTGAAGAAATGTTTTTCAACAAAAGACCGCATGATCGATCGGTTTAAAAAACGACGACGTGGCTAAATTTGAAAATGATTGAGGGAACACACAGAAGTAGCATGTTCTCGAGTCAAGAACCATTTTAAAACTGGCTTATCTCGGAACTAAGTATTGTGATGAGGCCCAAATCAATTTTATGCTTACTCTGCCAAGGAGCTTGATGAATTTTTACTTGTGGTTTTGTGATGAGTGATCACATGTTTACCATGGATGATCTTCAAGAAGCCTTGGAGAAAGTGGAGAAGCATTTAGGAAAGAAAACTTTGGCATTGGTGATCAAAAAGCCTTTTCTCGAGATCTAGGCGATGGAAGGCAAGTCTCGAAAAGGAAAATGATCGAGAACCAATGCAAACTCATCATTAAGAAAAGTGAGAAAAAAACGGTTAAATTTGGTTGGGTGTCAAGAAAGAACCAAAAGGAATATGTTTTCAATTAAGCGGGGAAAAAGGACATTGGAGGTCGACTGTTCGAATCCCAAAAGGAAAAGAAAGAAAGATAATCCTCACTCACTAGTTGTTGAAACTTGTTTAGCGTATGCCTCCCATTTTGTGGGTGGTGGATCACGGGATCCACTAATCATGTTTGTTTCACATTACTGAGGGGTTCAAGCGGACCCGACAACTTAGTGGGAGTGAGGTCCTCTTTCACACTGAAGCGATCTTCTGAGTGGCAAACAAGCGATGGGAGAAGTGCACTGTCTTTTGAAGACAAAGTGCTTTAATTTTTGAGATATTCTTTACGTTCCGGATTTTTAGAAATAATTCATTTTCAGTTTCTAAACTTTTATGATGGATATTTTGGTTACTTTTTAATAAAGTTGTTACCAATTTCATTTTTGATAAATTTATCTGTCATGGAACGTTGTTGAATGATCTCTATACAATTAACTGTGCACACCACTCACGAAATGTATCCTATAACACATCAATTTGTTTAGAAAAAAGCATTCATCGACGTAAAATCCAGACACTTCTTTAGCATCTATAAATTGGGTCATATAAATCGAAAAGAGGATCCAAAGGTTGGTAAGAGACGGTTCACTAGGGCTTCTCCCAAGTTGAACCGATTCCAACTTCGAATCATGTTTGGAGGGTGATATGACCAAGATGGCATTTGGAGCCAAGGGGAATGGGGCTAAAGAAATGTTAGAGATGGTTCACATAGATGTATGTAGTTCAATGTCAACCAAAACAAGAGGAGGTTATGAGTAATTTATTGATGATTACTCAAGGTACATTTTCCTTATGAAGCATGAATCTGAGACCTTTGAGAAATTCTAAGAATTTAAGGCTCAAGCGGAGAATCATATGGAAAAAAGCGTATCAAGTCTCTACGATCCGATCGTGGAAATGAATACCTCAAATGATGAGTTTTTGAACTACTTATCGATGAAGGATTGTATCGACTCATTGCACGGAACCCCTCAACAAAACGGGGTTTGCGAGAGCGAAACAATGAATTCTTTTGGAAATGGTTAGATCAATGATGAGTTATGCGGATCTTCCCAAGTCGATTACGGGGTTATGCCTTGAAACAAACTTACATTTCCGAACTTGGTGCTATCCAAATCTGTTCCCCAAAACTCCCAAAGAATTGTGGACCCAGCAAGCCTAGTATGAGATACATGAGAACTTTGGGGTGTCCGGCCTACATGTTGGACAAGGAAAGCGGTAAGTTGGATCCTCGTCGAAATTAAAGGCGTGTTTGTAGGATACCCGGGGAACAAAAAGGGTGTATGTTCTATAGTTCCAAGATCAAAAGGTTGTTATCCGCACCCACTTTAGATTTTGGAAGAAAACTATATGAACCAAAGAAAACCCGTGAGATTACCTTAAATGAGCTTAGAGGGCAAACCTCGGTCTTGCGTGTCTTAGATGATATACCAAACGATCACGTTTTCTGGCCGGAGCCTCGTTATAGTGGGGGGGTTGTTAGGCGACTGAGGGATTCATGGGAATAGGAGAGTCCTCGAACTTGATTCCCTGAATCGAGACCCATGGACATATGACAAGGCACTCCAAGATAAGGATGTAGTTTCTTGGCAAACAAAGAAAAGCGAAAAGTGGGTCCTATGTTTCATAATAGAGTGTGGGATCTAGTCGAACCACTTAATGGGGTCAAACCCATTAGATGCAAGTGGGTATATAAGAGGAAAAAAGAGGATCGGACGGGAAGGTTGAAACCTTTAAAGCAAGACTAATGGAGAAAGGTTATACTCGAAAAAAAGGAAATCGATTATGAGGAAACTTTTTTTTTATATAGCCATGCTTAAGTCCATCCGTATTCTCTTATCGATTCTTTGCGCGCCGACCTTGAAATCTGGCAAATAGATGTCAAGGCGACTTTCCTTAACGGAAGTCTTGATAAAGAGATCTATAATGCAACAACACCAGGTTTCATTGAAACAAACCAAGAACACCTAGTTTGTAAGCTCAAGAGGTCCATTTACGGACTCAAACAGGCATCGAGCTTGGAACCAAAGTTTTGATCATGTAATAAAGTCTTATGGGTTTGATCAAAACAAGTTTGAAAGTTATTGTGTATAAAAACGGTCGGAACTGCATTGGTATTCTTAGTACTATCGTAGATTACATTGTGATCATCGGAATGATGTGAAGGTGTGGTCGGGGCGTAAGGGCATAACTTTCATAACAGTTTGATATGAAAGACTTAGGGAAAAACCACACATCTTTGGGATCAAGATCACTCGAGATCGCAAAGAAAAGGATGATCGGGTTACTGCAAGTTTCATACATAGACATTGCGCCTTTGAACGCTTCAAAGCATGCATGATTCCAAGAAAGGATTCGTACCTTTTCGGACTTGGAATCCATCTATCCAAAAAATGTTCCCTAAGCGAAAAGGAGATAGATGACATGAAAGGTATTCCTTGTTTTACCGCCGAAACCTTATGTATGCATTCTTTGTGTCACGAGACCTGGATATCTGCTTTATCGTGGGCATGGTAGCAAGATATCAAAGTAACCCAGAAGCGCATTGGATAGCGATTAAAAACATTACAAGTGTCTAAAAAAGAACTTCGGGATAGAATGTTGATTTATCGATCGAGATACTCCAATCCCCATCGGCTACCACGGACTCGGTTCCAATCGGATATAGATTCGAAATTATCTTTCCTCGGTTAGTGTGTTTTCATTTTGGGAAGTGTAGCCATCAAATGGGCCGAATGTGAAGCGAAATGCATCAACGACTCAACCATGGGACTCGGGTAAGTAGGCGCTTGTGAGGCGATTGAAAGAACCGATTGGGCTCTAGATCTTCTTAGTGGACTTGGATGGTGTTACGAATTTGTCTAGCAATATCTGCTAGGGGCGATTACAAATTCAAGAGAACCAAGAGTCCACGAGTCAAACAAACACATTAAAGGAAAGACATCTTATCTGAGAAATCGTTAAGAGAGAGATATAGATGTGGCAAAGATAACGTCCGAGGGACAACCTAGCAGATCCATTCACAAAGCGCCTATCTGAATACATTCGAGAGACATGTGAGTGGAATGGGTGTCAAGACCGTTGTCAATCTACTTTGAGTATAAGTGGGAGAAATTATTAGGTTAGTGTAGGTGACATTAGATGTCACGGACTACTCGAGGCGTGTTGTAGTATACTTAAAAGCGCAGACTTTGAGTATAAGTGGAGATTGTTGGGATTATCTTGAAAAGTATGCTTTTACTTTGTATAATCGAAAATCAATTTCGGACTTATTTCTTTGAAATAAATTGTTTATCAACGATGCTTTAAATATGATTGAATGTTGTATATATTTCTTTGCATAATTGTTCAATAATTAAATGCGTGTTACTTGTAGTTAATTTAGTGATACCCGATCACGAAAGATTAAATTAACGATCCCTTGTAACTATAAAATCGCCATTCACGACCTAGATGGAAATGAACAACCATCGCGAAAAGGTTGAGGTGTAAGGCTCGAGATTGGTTTGTCTTGACCAAGAGATTACACTAGTGCATGGTGATCTTGTTGAATAGGACCTCTGAGGAGGATAAATTCTTGAGGCGAACAAGGAAGAATTAGACCTCGATGGTTCGTTATTTCTTAACCTTCGTCCCTTAAATAGGATCACGTGGGATTGGTAACTATTGCTTTGACTTATCATGGGTAGCGAATCGAGAGAGAGATTCAATACTTTTTATCTTGGGCAATATTATTGGTCACATGTGATTGCTAAGATTTATCTGAAGAATCGTGTGCAAGAACGCTTTGCTTGATTTGCCCCCTTGGGAGGTTCATAAGTTTTATCATACCAAATCTTGCAAGTGGAATTAGTTTCCTGTATGGATAATAATGTTGAACCGTTCCTCGACCAAGGACAAAAGATATTAATTAACGGAAAGCTATTTCGATGGGCTTGAATTAATTAATGGGCTAGATAATCTTAAACACGGGAAATAATGACCAAGAGCCATATTGACTATAATATGGGTTAAGATGGATGGTCTGATATTAATTATGTAGTGGGATTAATTAATATTTATGGGCTTGAATTATATTGTGGCTCAATATTAGATATTCAAGATCCATTAGAAGGTCCAATCTTAATTCTCCTAAAGGCCCCTGAGTAGCCCAACATATAGTCCAATAACCTGAAAAAGTGATTAAAATAAAATAAATATTGTTGCTTAATATTTCCTCCAATTTTTCGAAAATTATGAATAAAAGAGGGAGAAAGATTTTCTTTGAATTTTGTTATGGAATGAAGATATGTATTCTTGGAATACAAGATTATCTCATTAAATTCAAGAAATCTCCCACTTGGTTATTCATAGTGATATTTTCGATTTTTTTGGAAAATAGAGGGCAAGAAAGATTTTCTTGATTTTCTTGAAAAGATATTTATGGAGGATATGTATTTCTTGAAATACAAGAATATCTCATAAATTCAAGAAGATCCAAATCTTGGATTCTTGCACTAATATTTTCTTAAATTCCCATATTGTAGAGAGGAGGTGGATTTTTTTGTGGAATATTTTAATTATGGGAAAAAGAATATATGAGATATATTCAAGATTTCTTGGTGACCAAGAAAAGTCTTTTCCCACATTGAAATATCACAAGAATTTTGACCACTCTCACACCTATAAATAGGGGATGATTAGTTCATTCCCAAGTGAATTCCATGTCTTTGGAAATATTAGCAAATCCACATCACGTGGTGTAACAAAGTTTATTTTTTCCTTTTGTTAATTGTTCGTGAGTATCCTTCCACCGGGATTGTCGAGCAAGGGCTAAGGGAATACTTGGGAAGTCCTTTTGGTTAGTCCGTCCGATCCGAAGTCAATGCCATCCCGAGAGGGTGCGTTCACGTAAACCCGTAGATTCGCATGCGAGTAGGTTTTACGTGGCTTTTTATATGCATGATATGTTGTTGCAATTATTATTTGAATTAATATAGGATTAATTCATGCTAGTAATAATTAATGAATTAAATTTGTATTTAAATATTCACCCCGAATAGATCTGTGTAACTCATTCCCCAACAGAGGAATGCTTGTTGAGTCAAGGAAAATCCAAAGAGAAGTGCTTAAGTCGGTGAGAGAGGACAATGGAGGTTTTGCCTGTTCCAACCCCAAAAAGGGACGGAAAGAAAGGTAATTCTCACACACTAGTTGTTGAAACTTGTTTAGCGGCGTATACTTCTCATTCGTGGGTGGTTGATCTGAGATCCACTAATCATGTTGGCTTCACGGGTTCTAAATGATCCCAACAACGTAGTGGGAGTGAGATCCTCATTACAATTGGGCAACGTTATTTAAAGTAGAAGACATTGCAATGCTACGTAAGTGGCGGATATTGCAATGCTACGGTAGTAACGATTATTGCAATACTACGCAAGTAGCGAGACATTGCAATGCTACATGAGTAGCGATTAAAAGCGATGGGAGAAGTGCACCTATCTTTTTGAAGATAAAGTTTTTTGAGATTATCTTTGTGTTCCCGGTTTTAGAAAATTCACTTTTCGGTTTCTAAAATTCGATTAAATGACACTAAGTTTCTTCTAATAAGAATGACATCATTTTTGAAATGATGAGTGTATCTGTTACGGGACATTGATGGAAAATCTCTATACAATTAACTGTGCACACCACTCACGAAATGTATCCTATAACACATCAACTGCTTTAGAAAAAAAAACGTTCATCAGACGCGTGAACGAGACACTTCTTTGGCATCTAAGATTAGGTCATATAAATCCAAAGAGGATCCAAAGGTTGGTGAAAGATGGTTCACTGGAGTGTCTCCAAGTTGAATCGATTCCAACCTGCGAATCATGTTTGGAGGGTAATATGACCAAGATGGCATTTGGAGCCAAGGGGAATGAGGCTAAAGAAGTGTTAGAGATCGTTCACATAGATGTATGTAGTCAAATGTCAACCAAAGCAAGAGGAGGTTATGAGTAATTTTATTGATGATTACTCAAGGTACATTTTCCTTATGAAGCATGAATCTGAGACCTTTGAGAAATTCTAAAGAATTTAAGGCTCAAGCAGAGAATCATATGAAAAAAAAAACGTATCAAGTCTCTACGATCTGATCGTGGAAGTGAATACCTCAGTGATGAGTTTTTGTACTACTTATCTGATGAAGGGATTGTATCCCAGCTCACTGCACCCGGAACCCCTCAACAAAACGGGGTTTGCAGAGCGAAGCAACAAAATTCTTTTGGAAATGGTTAGATCAATGATGAGTTATACGGATCTTCCCGAGTCGTTCTGGGGTCATGCCTTGGAAAACAGCGACTTACATTCTGAACTTGGTGCTATCCAAATCAGTTCCCAGAACCCCAAAGAATTGTGGACCCAAGTCAAGTCTAGTATGAGATACATGAGAACTTTGGGGTGTCCGCCCTCGTGTTGGACAAGGAAACCCGTAAATTGGATCCTCGATCGAATTAAAGGTGCTTTTTTGTAGGATACCCCGAGGGAACAAAAGGGTGAATGTTCTATAGTTCCAAAGATCAAAAGGTGGACATCCGCACCCACTTTAGATTTTGGAAGAAAACTATAGAACCAAAGAAAACCCAGAAGTGAGATTACCTTAAATGAGCTTAGAGGGCAAACCTCGGTCTTGATCTTACTAGATGATATACCAAATGATACATTTTAAAACCGAGCCTCGTTATAGTGGGAGGGTTGTTAGACAGCCGAGAGATTCATGGGAATAGGAGAGTCCTCGGACTTGATTCGAATCGGACCCATGGACATATGACGAGGCAATCCAAGATTAGGATCTGCGCTTGTAACAACAATGAAAGCGAAGTGGGTTCTATGTTTCATAATAGAGTGTGGGAGCTAGTCGAACCACTTAATGGGGTCAAACCCATTAGATGCAAGTGGGTATATAAGAGGAAAAGATCGGACGGGAAGGTTGAAACCTTTTAAAAGCAAGACTAATGGCGAAAAGGTTATACTCGAAAGAAAGGGGATCGATTATGAGGAAACTTTTTCACCGTAGCCATCTTAAGTCCATCCGTATTCTCTTATCGATTCTTTGTGCATTTCGACGTTGAAATCGGCAAATGGATGTCGAGACAGTTTTTCTTAACTAAGTCTTGATGAAGAGATCTATATCTGACAACCCCAAGGTTTCATTGAAACAGGCCAAGAACATCTTGTTTGTAAGCTCAAGAAGTCCATTTACGGACTCAAACAGGCATCCAGAGCTTGGAACCAAAGTTTTGATCATGTAATAAAGTCTTATGGGTTTGATCAAAACAAGTTTGAAAGTTGTGTATAAAAAAGCGTTTGAATCGCATTGGTATTCTTAGTACTATCGTAGATGACATTGTGATCATCCGGGAACAATGTGAAGGTGTGATCGAGCGTAAGGGCATGGTTTCAAAACAGTTTGATATGAAAGACTTAGGGAAAACCGGACATATCCTTGGGATCAAAATTACTCGAGATCGCCAGAAAAGGATGATCGGGTTATCGCAAGTTTCATACATAGACACTGGTTTTTGAAACAATTCAGCATGCAAGATTCCAAGAAAGGATTCGTAACTTTCAAACTTGGAATCCATCTATCCAAGAAAATGTTCCCTAAGACGAAAATGAGATAGATGACATGAAAGGTATTCCTTGTGTGCTTGGTTGTCGGAAACCTTATGTATGCATTCTTTGTATCTGCGAGACCCGGATATCTACTTTTCGTAGTAGGCATGGTAACAAGATATCAAAGTAACCCGAGGAAAAAGAGCATTGGGCGGCGATTAAAAAACATTACGAAGTGTCTGAAAAAGAACTTCGGGATAGAATGTTGATTTATCGATCGAATACTCCAATCCCCATCCATTTCTGCACTCGGATTTCCAATCGAGATATAGATTCGAGAAATTATCGCCTCGGTTAGTGTGTTTCCATTTGGGAAGTGTAGCCATCAAATGGGCCGAGTGTGAAGCGAAAATGCATCAACGACTCAACCATGGGACTCGGGTAAAGAGTCTTGTGAAGCGAAAAAAGAACCGATTGGGCTCTAGATCTTCTTAGTGGACTTGGATGGTGTTACAATTTGTCTAGCAATATATGCTAGGGGCGATTGCAAATTCAAGAGAACCAAGAGTCCACGAGTCAAACAAACACATTAAAGGAAAGACATCTTATCGAGAAATCGTTAAGAGAGGAGATATAGATGTGGCAAAGATAAGTCACGAGGACGACTGGCGAGATCCATTCACAAAAGCGTCCCCTCTGAATACATTCGAGAGACATGTGAGTGGAATGGGTGTCAAGACCGATTGCCAATCTGCTTTGAGTATAAGTGGGAGAAATTATTAGGTTAGGTGTAGGTGACATTAGATGTCACGGACTACTCGAGGCGTGTTGTAGTATACTTAAAAGCAGACTTTGAGTATAAGTGGGAGAAGGCTTGCAATTATCCACCATTCTGGATACAAATCTGTTGAGAGCTGCGAGACAACCAGTCAATCTTTGGACTTCTTTTACATTGCGAGGTGGTTTCATGTCCATGATGGCTTTGATCTTTGTAGGGTTAGCTTCGATACCTCGCTGACTGATGATATGGCCCAGGAATTTTCCCGAACCAACTCCGAAACTGCATTTCTTGGGATTCAAGCGCATGTTGTATTTTCTTAAGGATTCAAGGTCCTCATGTTTTATTTTCTTTTCCAAGATGTGTGCCCCTGCGCGTTCTTGACCAAATCATCCTTATACATGGCGATAAAGGTGATATCCTTATCCATGGCGATATGGTGATATCCGTGATCCATGAATGTCATCATCTCGTGCCCAGCGGTGCTATCTACGAGGTGATCGATGTGCGACATGGGAAAGTAATCCTTCGGGCAGCCTCATTTGTTGGGATTATCTCTGAAAAGTATGCTTTTTACTTTGTATAATCGAAACTGAATTTTCAGACTTATTTATTGAAATAAATTGTTTATCATCGATGCTTTAAATATGAATGAATGTTACATATATTTCTTTGCATAACTGTTCAACGATTAAATGCGTGTTACATCAGAGTTAATTTAGTGATACGGATCACGAAGATTAAATTAACAAATCCTTGTAACTAAAAAGTACGCCATTCACGACCTAGATGGAAATGAACAACCATCGCGAAAGGTTGAGGTGTAAGGCTCGAGATGGTTTGTCTTGACCAAGAGATTACACTAGTGCATGACCGATCTTGTTGAATAGGACCTCTGGGAGGATAAATTCTTGAGAATCGAACAAGGAAGAATTAGACCTCGGTGGTTCGTTATTTCTTAACCTTCGTCCCTTAAATAGGATCACGTGGAATTGGTAACTATTGCTTTGACTTATCATGGGTAGCGAATCGGAGAGAGATTCAATACATTTATCTTGGGCAATATTATTGGTCACATGTGATTGCTAAGATTTAATACTGAAGAATCGTGTGCAAGCACGCGCTTGCTTGATTTGTCCCCCCTTGGGAGGTTCATAAGTTTTATCATACCAAATCTTGCAAGTGGAATTAGTTTCCTAGTATGGATAATAATGTTGAACCGTTCCTCGACCAAGGACAAAAGATATTAATTAACGGAAAAAGCTATTTCAAAGGCTTGAATTAATTAATGGGCTAGATAATCTTAAACACGGAAATGATGATCGGGAGCCATATTGATTTGTAATATGGGTTAAGATGGATAGTCTGATATTAATTATGTAGTGGGATTAATTAATATTTATGGGCTTGAATTATATTGTGGCTCAATATTAGATATTCAAGATCCATTAGAAGGTCCAATCTTAATTCTCCTAAAGGCCCCCGAGTAGCCAAACATATAGTCCAATAACCTAAAAAGGTGATTAAAATAAAATAAATATTGTTGCTTATATTTCCTCTAAAATTTTTTAGAAAATTTATGGATAAAAGAGGGAGAAAGATTTTCTTTGAATTTTGTTATGGAATGAAGATATGTATTCTTGGAATATAAGATTATCTCATTAAATTCAAGAAATCTCCCACTTGGTTATCTATATAGTAAATTTCGAAATTTTGAAAATATAGTGGGCAAGAAAGATTTTGTTGAAAAGATATTATGGAAGATATGTATTTCTTGAAATACAAGAATATCTCATAAATTCAAGAAGATCCAAATCTTGGATTCTTGCATCATCAAATTTTCGAAAATAATGCCATAAAATAGAGGAGGTGGAATTTTGTGGAATATTTTAATTATGGGAAAAAGAATATATGGGATATATTCAAGATTTATTGGTGACCAAGAAAAGTCTTTTCCCACATTGAAATATCACATAAATTTCGTCCACCCTCCCTCCTATAAATAGGGGATGATTAGTTCATTCCCAAGTACAATTTCATGTGCTGGAAATATTAGCAAATCCACATAAGTGGTGCAACAAAGTTTATTTTTTTCCTTTTGTTAATTGTTCGCGAGTATCCTTCCACCGGATTGTCGAGCAAGGGCTAAGGGAATACTTGGGAAGTCCTTTTGGTTAGTCCGTCCGACCAAAGCCCTTTGCCATCCCGGAGAATGCGTTCACGTAAACCCGTAGATTCCGCATCGTGGGTTTTTACGTGGTTTTTTATATGCATGATATGTTGTTGCAATTATTATTTGAATTAATATAGGATTAATTCATGCTAGTAATAATTAATGAATTAAATTTGTATTTAAATATTCACCCCGAATAGATCTGTGCAACTCATTCCCCAACATCATTAAGGTCGGTGAAGTCGATACATAACCGCCAAGAGTTTTTTGCCTTTTTCACTAGCACTGCATTGGCCACCCACTGCGGCTGATCTGCTTGCTCGATCAACTTGTTATCTAGCAGTTTCTTTACTTCCTCGTCCAGGGCTGAGTTCTTTTCTGGGCCGAACTTCCTTCTTTTATGGGATACTGGACTCTTCATCGGGTTGATGTTCAGTTTGTGGCGTGCGACCTCGGGGTCGATGCCGACCATTTCCTCATGTGGCCATGCGAATACGTCTAGATTCTGTTTGAGAAAATCTATTAGTTGATCTCGCAGGTTGCTGGGAATTCGCGTTCCAATGGTCACACTTAGTTCTGGCCGATCAAGGTCGACGGGGATTATTTCGAGCTCTTCGATAGGTGTTGCTCATTTATCATTTCTTTCTGTTCTAGGATCGAGGTTGGATTCTAGCTGTTCGGAGTCGACCTCCATTGGTTCGAAACCTAGGCGAGGTTCCAAATCAGGTAAATCTCGTGAAGGCTTTTCTCTAGCTGTGATGTCAACTTCCATCGGTGTTACATTCGTTTCTACTACAATATCTATCTTCATTTTATCACTTTCTTTCTCTTTTCGAGGTGGAGTTCGGCTCGTACAACTTAGCCCCACCTCGGATTTTCTACCAAATTAAAAAGCAGAATTTAAATCGACACAGGTGTAAGTTAAAAATTTTCTTGCCATAATCTGGTCACCCTTGATGGTGCCAATCTTCCCGTCAGATCCGGGAAACTTAATACAATAAAAGTAGGATGAAGAGGCAGCCCCGAACTCATGTTCGAAAGGCCTGCCAAAGAAAGCATTGAAATTTGATGGAGCATCGATGATTACAAAGTCCAGCTGCCTCGTTGCCCTCACCTCAATGTCCAAGGTTGATGTGATCTCGATGGATAGGCGGATCATCCCATAGGCCTCAACAGGCTGGTTCCCAAAACCTCGAATTCCGACCTCACAAGGCTAGACGTAGGAGTGGAAATTGCCGAGCAGGTCAAGAGTCTTTTTAAAAAGGATGTTGCAGAAAGCCCCATTATCGATCATGACGCGATGAACTAGAGCCCCCATTATTCTGGCTGAGATCACGAGTGGGTCCCAGTTTGAAAACACCACCCCATCTTTGTCCTCCTCGGTGAAAGTTAGTTGCTTCTGACTTGGGGCGATGGTGTTGATCGGAAGGCAACTCAGCACAGCATTGTAGAGATCTCATCTCGTCTTTCTGGCGTCGGTTAGACAGGGAGGTCGCTGGGAGGAATCCACCAAGGGTCCCCCAAGTAGGGTAGATCATGTGGATGACCCTGTTCTCCGCTCCCGCTGGGATCTGCGGACCTTGCTTTCCTTGGTCGGGCTGGTTTCCTGGCGGTGGCGCTGGTCGCTGGTTTTGCTGCTGTCTTGACTTGACGAAGTTCTCTAACTTCCCTTCCTCGTACAATCTCCAGAGCTCCCTTTCCAGGTCGCGACAATGTTCGGTGTCATGTCCAATAGAGTTGTGGTAATCGCAAAATTTCCTCGGGTTGAGTCTGGAAGGGTCCTGGTACATCTCTTTGGGTGGTGGGAAATGCTGCTTGCCTCTGATCGCATGGAACACCCGAGCTGCATTCATGGTTAGTTTTTCCAGGAGTTTCACCTCCAGAGGGCTATCAATTAGCTTGAAAGTTCCCGGGGCTCGGTAGCTTGTCACCCCCGGGACTCCTGTAAGGTTTCTCGGGTTTTGGATCGGGCTTTTTGCCTTCGACCTTCACCTCGCTTGGTCGCTGCTCGCCCAATCTTGATGCCAGTATCTCGACATTGGTGATCATAACCCCTGCCCGATATTGGAAATCGGCGTAGCTCGATGGATAATCCTTGTTCATCATTTTCCAGAGTTTCGTTCCCTTCTTCAACCCATGCACTATTCCCAACACCTTGACTTCGTCGCCCAGCGGTTCGCCTTCCATAATGAGCTGGTCTATTCGATCAATATATGCCCGGTCCGACTCCTCCTCGAACTGATAGATGTTTGCCAAACGCTGCTTTGTTCCCTTGTGCGGGGTCAGCGAGACGAAGTGAGTGAGGAACAATTGAGTCATCTGGTGGAAAGACTCTATGGACGTCGGGGGTAAGGAGTTGAACAATCGGTAAGCTTGGTCGCCTAGAGTGAGCGGGAAAAGGCGGCATTGAGTGGCATCAGTCACGCCCATGGAGTTCATGTAGGACGTGTATTTGCTCACGTGATTTATCGGGTCAGTGCTGCCATTGTATTGGGTGATGGAGTTGACATTGATCTTGATTTGTACAAGAGCGAGCATGACCGTGGGTGATAATGGCGAAATGGGTATTTTTGTGGTGAGAGGCACTCCCCCTTTGCTCGCCAGCTGCTCTTGGAGGTCCTTGATGTTCTGAAGGATGGCGGCCATCTGCGGAGAGTCGTTCTGTCCGGCGACCTCGCCAGGATGACGGCGAGGTGGAGAATTTCTTTCCTGTCGGCGGGGTGATGGGGTTCGATGACGTCTGCAAGGTGAAGGGGTTCTTTCCACCCTGCGAGGTGAAGGACTTCGTTCGAGCAGATCTTTCACCGACACTCGTTGTCTGGGTCCGCCTTGGGCCACCGATCCCAAAAATGATCTCTTCGGCTCGGCCTGCTCACGCTGGGAGGGTCTGGGTTGATCCCGCCGAGGTCCGCGACCTCGGTGTTAGCCGTCATTGAAACCCTCTGAGAACAAACGCATGTGGATGGGATTTGGCCCCTCGTTAGGGTTACGTCGATATATTGGAGTATGTTGGGTTCTGCGGGAGTTGACCTCTTGGCTTTCCTCGCGGCGAGATCCCTCATGGCAAGGCTCCTCGTGGCGAGGTCCTCTGCAGTCAGATTTCTCCTGGTGAGGCTCCTCGCGGCGGGATTCCTCGCGCCTTTGGCCTTTGCCCTTGCTTTGGGCCTTCTGGTTCAGGTTATGACGTAGGTCGCCATCTGGGATCTGTACTTCGGCCTGCCTTCGGCGTAACTCTGCGATAGCTTCACCGATTTCTTTTGGGGTGCTGATATGTTCGAGCTTTTGAGCAACCCCAGTGGTGGGTCCTCCAACCTTGCAGTTGCTAATGGCCGGGCCGCTAGCCCCTGCTCCGCCGGAGCGACACGAAATCGAAAAGGCTTTCCTCTGGTGATGAGAGTTGCTTGAGACATGGTTGAGTGGTTGTTTGAGAGATTTGGGTGTATGAGATGAGTTTGTATCGAAGATTCGTGAGGAATACTCCAATGAGAAAACACTAAGAACTTAGCTCGATATTTCTTAAAGAGTACCCTCCTTCTAGCGCCAATTGTTGTGCACTAAAATATGAGGATTATGGGATAAGATGTGGCTTAGTGATCTTTAGTGACACAAACAATAAATGAGTAAAGTGGATTGTATTTAAGTTATATGATTGTTTGAGAGAATAAGAGTTTGAACAATAAATTTGCAAGAGGTTTGATAAGGTATTAATTTCACCTCTTTCTTGGTCATAAATGACCCCTATTTATATTATTTGGGAGAGTGGAGCTCACTCTCCCGAATACAAGTACAAAGGGCCGAAAGTGGCTCTGCAAAACATTAAATGCTACAAGATTGATGTGACTCGGGTCGGAGGTCGCTGGGAGGTCGTTTGAGGTATTTAAGAGCTCGCGCACCTCGCTGGGACGTCGCCCGAGGCCAATCCGGATTATCAGGGATTTAGCCGTTTATCTACTCATAGCTACTCATCATTACCGTCTTTTACTGACACATTTCTGATTAAGGTCATTCTTAGGTAAAGTCCCTGGGGTTGCTCGCCTGCCACGGGTCCCATCCCCATTAATGCTCCGTACTTGTGTCAGTGTGCGACCTGCGAGGTGCGTCCAGGTCGTATGCCTGTGCTTGGCATGCCTTCGTTTCCATCCTTTCTGCGATGTGTTATACTTGTGCAAAATGTGGTCTGGTCCTCCTCTATTTCTTTCCAGGTCGGGCCCGACCTCGCGCCCTATGCCCACAACAGTTTGTTTTGACCTTATCTCTTCTTAGTGGGCTGAGTCTTAGACTTTTCACGTACGACTAAGAGTAAATTATTAACATTGTTGAAAATTTTTAGAGAACTCCAAAAAAGATAAATAATAAATTTTAAAAAAAAAACATTTTCCTAAAATACACTTGTAAAATTCATGTTATCATGACGGCTCCATCTTCATGACAACATTGTGCAATAAAGACTCCATACACAAATAACACTGTACACGAAGAGTAATGGAGAAACAATTCAAAAGATAGTACTTAAATTCAACCAAAAAATAATAATTTAAACCATAGAAAAATAATCGTAAGGAAAATAACGTAAACCATGCTTGAGCGTTACGAAGCCCTCCTAAAAAGTAAAAACACAACAAATAGAAAAAATCAACACCAAGATATGTGGCCTTTTAAACTTATAAAATTAGAATCGCAAAAGATTACAAACATAATATGTGTAAAACAAAATTTCGTTTACATATATAATAAAAAAGTCATAAATCAGATTTAAACCATATATAAGAATTATACACAAAGAAAAATCAAGAAAAAAAAAGATTAGAACTGAAGAATTAATCCATGAACGTATATAGGGGTGGACGGTACGGTATACCAAAAATTTTCTCGCCATACCGTTACCGTACCGAAATTTTCGATACCGAAAAATATCATACCGTTCTCATACCGAAAATTTCGGTATACCGAAATTTTCGGTATGTCAATATTGATACCGATACCATGCCGATATTTCGGTATACCTTGCCATACCAAATTTTTGACATATACCGTACCATACCGAATTATCGATTATACCGCTTAAATACCAAAATTTTAAAGATACCGAGAATAATCTGCTTTAAATCTTTGAAATTTCGAAATTTCTACATCTTGGATAATACCGTTTTGTACCAAAATTTTCGCATACCGTTCTGTCGAAATTATTTTTTAAATAACTTTGTATTTTTTATGAAAAAAAATATTTGATCACGAATAAGATTTAAGTATTCATCACTCATCATCCAACACAAAATATAAATTTCAACAATCCAACACAACAAAATAAGTTTCAAATAGTTCAACACAACACATATTAAAAAGAAACTCAATCTTTGATGCTAAAATAAAACAAATCATGATTGAAAATAAAAATCCTCATCACTTTTGAAGTTCAAAATCTCAAGAAGCCTGCAAAACACAAGAATTTAAGCAATTAAATGAGAATAAAGGAATCAAAATTTAAGCCAAAGACGAAATTTCAGATCAATAATCAGTACGCAGTATTGAGTTTTATGGTGTACCAAGATAAATTAGGAGAATACCATTCGATATTTAAGAACTTTCTGTAAATTCCAAGAGTAGATCACAAGTAGAGACTAGACAGACATATTTAAGAACTATAAATATACACTACCAGACTACCAAAGGTGAAGATAAAAGAACTTTCTGTAAATGCTCCTTTAATAATTTAGAAACCATAAATCTTCTTGTAAATGCTCCTTTAATAATTAAGAAACCATAATTAAGAACTTTCTGTAAATGCTCCTGTAAAAGAACTATAAATATTCTTGGTTTTTAAAGGGAACCAAGTTGTGTTTCTTTCTGGATTTGAAATAAGATGTTTAGTTTTCTCCAGGATTCTTGGTAGCTCAATTAATGACATCTGGGCATTCTACTTGGGAGCTCAAATAATGAAAAAAAATCCAACTTAACCAAGCTCCAAGAACACTTGCAATAAAAACAGAGCGCACCTGATGAGCGGAATTCGACGGCAGAGGAAAGGAAACAATCGAACACTGAGCACACCACGATGGGGAGGCGGGGCGACGACGGCGATGGGGAGGCGGGGCGATGGCGGCGATGGGGAGGCAGATTGTGGTCGCTGGTTTGGTTTCTTGGCAAAGAATGGAGAAATGTTTAGGGTTTGTGAAATGTTTGGGCGATTTACAATGGGGGGCGGGGATGGCGAGGCGGGGCTGATGATGGGATGGGGAGGCGGGGGAGGAGTGGTCGCTTTTGGTCGTGCGGCGATGGGGAGATGTTTAGGGTTTGTGAAATGTTTTGAAATGTGAGTCATGTACACTGATATGTGTTTTAACTTTTTAAGGGTTTGGGTAAAAAATTATTTATTAAAAAAAAAAAAAATTCAATACTAATATTTTGGTATAATCGAAAATATTTTATCTGAAAATATTTTCGATATACTTAAAAGATAATCGAATTTTTTATATTTTTCATACCGATACCCGTCATCGATAATTTTTGATGCGGTACCACCGCATCTTAAAATTTTGATTATCTCTGAAAATTTCAATAAAATTGATATTTTTTGGTGCGGTAAAATCTTGATATCTTAGGTTTTTTAGTATTTCCTCCACCCCTAAACTTAGAAATTTAGTAGAAAGTCTTAAGGGTACTTCTAAGAGGCTTATCAAAACCTCAAGGCCTCATAGAATGAGAAAATAGAGATATCTTTCTCATTTCCTTATAGTCAACTTAGCACATGTGGTATGAAACACATGTCACGATGTTTATACTTCCCAAGATGGAAGCGTATGTCATTTTATTTATTTATATCGTGTAAATCACAGTTCAAGTGTGTCCTCGACACTTAACTTGGATTTCTCCCTCTATTGTCTAGAAATCCAATTATTTAGCTTCGTAACAAGTCAAATAGATTTGTGGTAAAATCTATTGCGATTATCTTTTAATAATATAATCTCATCTCTGCACATAACTCGATGTCAGAGGCGATTGCTCATATGAGAGAGTCAATCCACTTGTTGACATACTATTATATAAACCTTTCATATAATTTACAATACATAAATGCCTGTTAACATTAACAACTACTTCGTAGTCCATTCAAATTCATGCAAACCCAAGAAACAGGGAAAAAGGATTTCCTCAATTATCACATATGATACATGATCAGGGCACTTAATATTGTGACTAGTGAATCAATTCGTGAATTATTTCATGTGATTGAATTTCGACAACGAGAATCACAGTCCGTATGTAGAATTCAACCGGGTTCGTTTTTTCCGCTGCAATTCTAGAATAAAGGTTAGTGCATTTCTAACCCTCGTATTCCAACACATATTTATTACTTTATGTTTTATTTAACTATATAATATTATTCATTTATCTTTCTTTCGGTAATTTTTGTTTTACTTAATTTAAAATAAATAAAATATTCATTCTAAATGTATTTTATCTTAGTGTGAATTATATTCAATTATTAATTTCTCAATAAATAATTTTATTTTATATCGAGTGGAAGAAGGATCGTGGGTAACCGATTGCTCTTATGTATATCTTAACATATTTTATGTGGCAAAAGTATTTTATATTATAATTCATAAGTAAAGTTACAAAATAAAATAAATAAAAGATTAATTTTTTTAACACTTTTTTTAGACCTTTTGTTTACCTTTTTATAAAATGTTTTCATTTTTTTTAAAATATCATTCTATGTAGCTAGGATATGTATTAGTCTTAGCATCCTAGCTATATGGACATCAACGTGTCAACTCCAACAACAACATTACTTAATTGTTGCTAGAAAATTGACAAAAGTTTTGAATTATAAAAAATAAAAAGGCAGTGTTGCAAAAAAATATGTATATATATGTTGTAATTGATAATAATCCTAAAGATGGTGATTTTTTTTTCAATTAACCGAATAAAAAATAAAAATTTTAATTAATTTTTAAAGTAAATTTACAAAATAAAATAAATAAAAGATTGAACGAAATTGAATAAATTAAATATATGAGAAGTAAAAGAACTAAAAGTAGAATAGTCTTGCCACATTTATATTGTCCAATATAGTCCCTCTAATATTTATATTGTGTATTTTCCATTTTCAATTACCTCACCTTTTAATATTTAACAAATAATACTTTAGTCTTTAAAAGAAGAAATCAGAATTCAGAACACAGGGAAACGAAAAGCAGAATCCTGATAAAGCATGGCAGATCAACGGGATGAAGTCACCACCACCCCTGCCGTCGTCAGCCCTATTGCCGCTACTCCTCCCCGTCCTTTCCAGGTAAATTGAATTTCTTTTCGTTTATTGATATCTTTCGTTTGGGCATTTGAATCTTGATGATTTCCATTTGATTGAGGTTAAGCAGATTCATTGGATTTAGGTCTCTGATTGGTGACGTTTTATATTGTCAAATATAGTCCTTCTAATATTTTTATTGTGTATTTTTCATTTTCAATTGACTCACCTTTTTAATATTTAACAAATATCCCCACCTTGATAGCTAGATGTTTCACCGTGATGTGAATAATATAAGGATTTTTTTAGAAGATTTTTATTCAATATTGGATTTTTTTTAGAATCAAACTTCCATATTGCAATACTGATAAAAACCTTCCATATTGCAAATTATATTTTTATATTTTAAGAAGTTGTACAAGTTGTTTGTGCTCTGGCTTCATGTATTCATACCTTTATTTTTTAATTAAAAGATTTGATTAGAAAGTGTTATCTTAATTATAATTTCCACATAGAAAATTTGTTCTTTTCTATAAGAAAAATATTTACACATCGAAATAGATCATTAACTCTGGACAAACTTGAACATTGAATTGAATCCCATAAAAATGGAAAATAGTTTTTTTAAAATATTATATTACTATCTAAAAAGTGGCAAGCCTTTGGAAAATATTTTTGAAACAAACTTTTGACCCTCCATTATTTTACACATTACAAAAAAATTCATACAAACCTTTCAAATGAACCCTCTAAATTAATCCATACAAACTCTTCATATTAATTCATATTCATATCCATACTCTGCAAATTGATCCATACGAACGGACTGATAAAAAAAAGGGTTCAACTGATACACAAACGACTCAACTGAAGAAAAAGACGGCGAGAGAATCTGATGGAGATTGAATCGCAAGATTCAGTTTCCTTCATGATATTAATATGATATTAAGTATTTCATTTAATAATTATAATTTCTGCAAATAAAATGTACTTGACCACCAAGTTTACTTGGTTTCCAAGAATTACTTGGGCCCAAAATACATGTTTTCCTTTTATGCATTTTCTAGAGTAGTATAAATACATGCTCCAGACTCATTGTAAGGACAAGTTTTGATATTGAATAATATATGTATTTCTAGGTTATTCCTATGTATCCCGAGACGTAGTCTCAACCCCTTGCATGCATTACGCCCTGCATCATCTGGTATCTCAGATCCAAGTGTTTCCGCTACAGGACTGGATCTCGATTTTGATCCCTTCTTGTCTGATTTGAGGGATGTCCGTACGCACGAACGATCTCATCTTGTCCGGTTTGAGGGATTTCCGTGCACAGTTGCAAATCTTCACCGACATGTCAGAGGCTTCGGTTCTGGATGACGAATTGGAAGCGCCGAATGTGCCGGACTAGACCCATTGACACCCACCCTCTTCGATCGCCACCCTACCGATCTATCATGATCGAGACCTACCTGTCTTCGACGAGTACCCGGATGAAGATTTGGATGAGGACAACATGGATTTTGTAAAAAATCTATTCACTTGCCCACCCATCTCATCATCGAATTGGAATCATTGCGAAACCCGGTTCGCAAAACTCACACCGATTGCTGTCGGCCCACGTCCACCACTAACACGCCATACATGCCAATAAGACCACGTCACCACCGCTTTGCCGCATCGGCCGGTCGACGATACCCCCTTGTTCGTACCGCCACCCTACCACCACCATCACTCACGATATCACCACCATCACCCAACAACCAGCGGCCCTGCCAGGTGTCCCCCCACCAACAACCTCCCCGATGAGCGCCTCTCTGTTTGAGCTTTTGTGTCATATGGGATCCCGGAAGATGAACTATTTGGTCTTCTCCATCATAATGGAGACTGAATCCCCCTCGATTCGAGGTTGAATCGCTTCGAGGAGGGGTAGGATGATGGAGATTGAATCGCGAGATTCAATTTCCTTCATTATATTAATATGATATTAAGTATTTCATTTAATAATTATAATTTCTGCAAATAAAATGTACTTGACAACCAAGTTTACTTGGTCTCCAAGAATTACTTGAGCCCAAAGTATATGTTTTCCTTTTATGTATTTCCTAGAGTAGCATAAATACGTGCTCCAGTCTCATTGTAAGGACACGTTTTGATATTGAATAATATAAGTAGTTGCAGGTTATTCCTGTGTATCCCGAGACGAAATCTCAATCCCTGCAATGTTGAACGCGCTGCATCAAAATCCCATCGAGAGTTGGGATCCCCGTCGACGGCTGGCGAGAAACGGTAGATGGGGACGACTTCATGATTGGTGTGAGAATTGCTTGAAATTCTTATGTTTAATTGCTCAAATTTAATAGGATTTCATGTATTTTTCTACATTAATTTGACTTAATTGCACTTGAGATGAGAAAGGGTGTGTCTTGTTGATTTTATAAAAAAGGGTGAAAAACGAGTAAGAATTGAAGCAAAAACTGTTTTATTCTAGAAGGATATTGAAGAAGAGAGTTGAACCACATGAACTTCATTGAAAAGACGGTCGCAACAAAAAAAAAATCAACTCAATCAGAGTTCGGGAGCTCAAGTTGTAAGCTAAACAAAAATGACGCACATCAGGAAATTACTCAGCGGGCCAGTTCGCGAAATTCAAAATGGAGGCCCAGCAAGCAGTCCAAATTTTGGCCCAAATAAGTGGCCCATTACCCAAGAAGGAAGGCCCAATTTATTGACATAAATGACCAGCAATTTAATTGCTTGAGACCACATGTGATTGAAGAAAAAGAAATGGATGGCTGTTGAAATATATTAGCAAAGGACATAGGAAAGCAGCTCACGGAATTGGAAGGAACAAAAAAAAAGACTTGCTGCATTTAATTAGAACTCGCGGACCCCAATTATGAGAAGCGCTACTCCATCTCAGCGATTTTTATGGATTGAACCAAAAAGCAACAGTAGCAAAAGACAGCATCTACATTCTGGGGGTCAGCAGATTTTTTAGGGCACAACAAATACAACACATTCCACCGCTCATTCACACATTGGGCAGCTTTTCTCGCACACTTTCACATAATATTAGGTGTTCTTAAATTTTTTCATTTTCTTGCAAGTCTAGAGAATTTTATGATCCATTCAAGTTGTAATCACCGTTGCTAGGTGAATTCTACCATTTACTCTCTTTATTTAGCTTTTATTTCATTGTTTATGGAGTTTGAGACTATTTTAGTCACGAGTTTTGTTCTAAAATTTATGGATTAATACTTTCTATGCTTTGAGTGTTTGAAACCATGTGAATATTGAGTTGTGATGGAGAATATTTATGTCGTCCAATGGGAAAGAGACACGTGGAAGTTTGACCACATATTAAAAGAATTGAAGAATGATCACATGGGCCGGAGAAATAAGGAGATGAGTTGGGTTTGGAAGAGAAGTCCAAGACCCTGATATTTGAGCAGACTGGAGAGGCCCCGAATTAAGGGGACTGGAGGAAAATGAGGCCCAATAAAGGGAAGCAAGTTGGGAAGATGGGTCTGGGAGGATAACTTGGGCCCTAGAGATGGAGGAGTTAGGGAGCTAGGCCGAACTGGACAGATAAATCTAAGAAGATTGGACCCAGGGAAGCTGGCCCCAAGATCGCGGACCTCGATTTGAAAGGAGCCTTAGTGGGCTTGATGAGTAATAGCCCACGAGTGAGATCAATCAGGACCATTGAAAGATAAAAGATCGACAACTAAGGAGTCTCGATCCGCATCAGGTAGCGGGCCAGAGGAGTTAGTTCCAATATTTTGGGGAGTCAAATGCAGAATATTGAAGGTTGCGAGAAAAGCTGAACCTTCGTATTATGATCCGGGGCTCGTGTTAATGATCCAGGGAAAGAGAGAAAAGAACGTGGAAGACGTGAGTCAACTCCAGATGGAGAGAGGATTAATGGCAACACACGATCTGCATGTGGATTGAGGGGAAGGAGAATTAAAACCTCCGGCTGGAGGGATATAAATATCCCTTCCAGGTAACACATAAAACACACAGCACATACTTACTAAATACTTGAATTAAAGTTATTTGATCTTACTTTCACCTGAGTTTAGAGTGATAACTGACTTGAGCGTCGGATAGCCCGCGCCGGAACCCCCTCCGGCGTGTTTTTTAGGTATCTACGTGGCATTGGAGAATTCTCCTCGGTCAAAGTTCGAAGTTCTTCCGGATTCAACATCCGAACCCTCGTTGAATTCCAGGTCATCTCTTGACCACTTTTTTCCACATCAAGTTGGTATTTGTTTATTGTCTAATTTGTGTTTATCTTTGGATGATATTTCTAATTATGGGCTTTATTTGCTTTAATTAATTTTCTTCTATTAATCTATGTGTGAGATAATGCTTGCTATAAACGAGAGTTACGTAGGCATCACCAAATGCATATTTGTGAGTTGAAAATTAATTAAATACGTCAATTACATTTATTATCCATCCGAGAGAGGATAATTAGTGTTAGAACTCCCATTATTAGACACTTGAATTGGAATTAGGTTTGAATTAATTGGGGGATTAGGGATTGGCCTTAGTACTAGGTGGGAACACCTTATTGAAAGGTTAAATTACCCAAGGGAAACAGTCTCTCTTCTTAGCATTTGCTCTATCGAATTCATTGAGAATCTTGAGTAATTTGCCCCTAAACATCCAAATAGAAACATAGAGAAGCATAAACAATACCCTTAGTATCACTAGGTGGAAAATATCCAAAGCATACCTCTCTTATTTGCACTTCTTTGAAGTTAGTTGTTTATTTTCTTGTTTGCTATTAATTGTGCTTAGTCTAGAACCAAAAACCTTTGCCCGTAACTATAATAGTATGACAACTCATAGTTTTAGGGGTCCATTGCACTAGCTCCTCCCATGGTCGATACTAATTGGTCGTTTACTTATCTTGATACTACTACGAACCCTTATACTTGAGGGGGATTAACTAGTTAATTTGCTTAGTAAAATTCATTCAAGTCACTTCAGGGGGGAAGACGCTTGAGGGAGTGTAATGTGCGGCTGCGACTGTACGACGGTGAGACGGCGGACGCCCAAGGGTTTGCGGCTGCAGATCGAACGATGACGACTCGAGGGAGGGGATGGGGCGGCGACCGTAAAAAAATAGAGCTTAGTAGGTGAAAAAAACTCGCCATCATCTATACTACCTAAAAAGTAAGAATTGTAAAAAAAAAATTATGCAAAATTAAATACATTTATTTATGTATTTTTATAATCCAAAAGTCAAAAACATAAGCTAAATAATATATGTACATTAACGAAAATTAATCAGCTGTCAAAAATAGAGATTTTATCAAGTTTAGAGTTCAACATCGATTTTTTTTAGTTGCAACATCAAATCCAAAGTATTGTAATTATGTTGCCTGAATTTACAGTTTAACACATTATAGACAGTCATGATCATGTAATGAAAATAATGATGATGCATATTTTGTAGTTAAGATGAATATTGATTTATTGCTAATTAACAACACTGACCTGGGTTGACCGAAAAGCATGGGGCGATCGAAAGACTGTAGGACACCATCACGAGCTGTCAAATTTGTCGCTTCCTGGAGGGACTTCTCTAGTGCCCTCCTCGCTTTCTCTTGTCTCCGTTCTTGTTTATGAGTGTTTTGGTGTCCTCCAAGTGCTTGAGAAGACGAAAACTCTCTCCCGCAAAACAGGCATACAAAAATTTTGGACCTCGACCTCGATCTCGAAGATTCGGGCTTTTCGAGTTTTAGATCTGGAAAATCGTGTTTGGGTATTTTCATTGTCATTTTGTGCCTGAGTAATACGAATATATATTGTTTGTATGAGTAATACGAGTATATAAAGTTGTTTGAGGAGTAATTTTAATACATTTACTTTACAAAAAAAAAAAAAGAGTATATAGTGTTGTGATTGATGTATTTCTGCACCATTTGTTTTAAATTTGAACTGCTACGGCTGGTTTGCATAAACCTCTTTATAATTGTGAATAATAATATAAGAATTTTTTTAGAAGATTTTTGTTCAATATTAGATTTTTTTTAGAATCAAACTTCCATATTGAAATACCAATAAAAAAAAACTTCCATATGACAAATTATATTCTTGTATTTTACGAAGTTGTTGATGAGGGTCTTAATTACTTGTGTGATGGTCATTTTGTGTGCCTGATTTGATGTGATTTGAGCTCATTTGCAATGAAAAGTGCTACTAATCATGTTTATTTGAGAATGTGATGAAATATGTAGGAAACGGGTAAAAACGAGCAAGAAGTGGTGCAAAACTGGTCTGATTTAAAAGGGTGTTTCAGAAGAGGGTTGAACCATTAGAAGCACATTGAAAAGAGGTTTCCAAAGGAAAAAGAATCAACTTAATCGGAGTTCGGGAGCTCAAGTTATGAGCGAAACAAAAGTGTTGCGTAAAAATGGAGAAAGAGAGGCTGCTCGACTCTAGAGCAACATTGCTCGAGTCGTGCAAGTCCCAAAGGCGGGCTGGTTGAAATGCGATTTCGAAGGAAGAAAACCCAATTTTTGAGCTGCTCGGGTCGAGCAACATTGCTCGATTTTTGGTTGAGCACGACAATTTAATACAGTGAGTTGGATGAGTCTGGAGTTGCTCGACCAAATTTTGGTCGAGCAACACTGTTCGAGTCGAGCAGCCCAAGAAGCTAAAACGCGGGCACGATTTTCGCCCGTGCTCGACCTCCCTTTGGTCTAGCACCCCTGCACGAGTCGAGCACGACAAAAATTCTGAGTTTTTCAAATCTGACCTAGGGACACGTGCCAGAGGAGCCCAAGGCATATATAAAGACCAAACTTCATTTTTTTAGGAGGGGGGCAGCTGGAGAATTTTCTAGGGTTAAGCTTTTGAGCATTTTTTTTCTTCAATATATGTCCCCAAGTGATACTTTTCAATTTTTCTAAGTACTTTTGAGTGTAGATCTCTTTAGAAATTCATAGTTTAGCTAGATTTAAGAGTTATTTGCATTTACAAACAAGGATTGAAGGTGTTTATGCTTTTCATTTCAAGTCTTCAAGAGGTGATACCTTTCATTTATTGCAAATTTTATTCACTATTTCTTATGGCTTTGCTTTATATTGTCATTTTAGCCATGGGTATCTCTTCTAGAACCATGGGCTAAGCTTATTTACTTTGGGTGTTGGATATATGTGGGGAAATTGATGAGTTTGTTTACTAATTACTTGATTATGTCTATGTGAGTGATTTCCTATAGTTTCTATTGTTGTGGGTTTAATGCTTCAAATATCTTGTTGATTATATTAGCCAGCATTCTTATTTTTGTGTATTACAACTAGGGTTGGATATGCATAATTAGATTGTGAGTGTGAGTCTCAATTTGGGTAATTTGATGTTACTTAGTAGCTAGTTCAATCAAAAGTTGGCTAGTGGCTAGAACGACAACAATAGACATTAATCGAGTAGAGGTCGTCTATGAGGTTGGTGAGGAGACGATGTCTAGGAATTAGTAACCGTGTTGAAACTTTCTATTCGTCACAATCTTAGGAGATTATTGTGTGCTTGTTAATTCACGTCGTTCACCTAGGCCTCAAAAGGGATTGGTCTACACATTTTAGTGATTGCTCCTAGCTAAATCACCACTTATGACATAATTGAGTAGTTGGTTTGTGAACTTGTTAGTGACCCCACATAAGGAAAACACCCGAAACAATTCTCTCACCCTTGCACTTTCCCTCAAAAGTTAGTTTTAATTGCTTGATTACTTTTTGTTCTTACTTTACTTGATTAGTAGTTAATTGTTAGTTTTAATTCTTGTTGTCTTTAGTTGAAAATTGGTACTTGAGTTAACTTGCTTTTAAAATTCAAAAACTTTAATCGCTTCTATAATACCATGGATACGTATAACTTTGGGGGTCCACTACTCTCCTAGTCTCTTGGGTTCGATAAATACTTGGTCAAATTACTTACGCTACTACGACGATCCCGTACTCTTGCGGGGGAGTAGGAAAATATTTTTAACCAAAAAATTCCGATCAAGTCAGTTGTACAAGTTGTTTGTGCTCTAGCTTCATGTATTCATACCTTTATTTTTTAATTAAAATTAATTGATTTTTAAGTGTTATCTTAATTATAATTACCACATAGAAAAATTTGTTCTTTTCTCTAAGAAGAATATTTACACATCGAAATAGATCATTAATTCCGGACAAACTTGAACATGGAAAATAGTTATTTTTTAAATATTACTATCTAAAAAGTGGCAAGCCTTTGAGAAATATTTTTGGACAACTTTATCCCTCCATTATTTTACACATTACAAAAAAATCCATACAAACCTTTCAATTGAACCCTCTAAATTAATCCCTACAAACTCTTCATATTAATTCATATTTATATCCATACTCTGCAAATTGATCCATACGAACGGACTGATAAAAAAAATGGACTCAACTGATACATAGATGACTCAACTGATACATAGACGACTCAACTGAAGACAGCGAGAAAATCCCATCGAGAGTCGGGATCCTTGTCGACGGCTGGCGATAGACGACGGATGGTGACGACTTCAGGGGGAAAGGCACTTGAGGGAATGTAATATGTGGTTGCGGTTGTACGACAGTGAGACGAGGGGTGCCCAAGGGTTTGCGACTGCAGATCGGGCGATGATGATTCGAGGGAGGGGATGGGGCGGCGACGGTAAAAAAACAGAGCTTATCAAGTGAAAAAAACTCGCCTTCATCTATACTCTCTAAAAAGTAAGAATTGTAAAAATAATTATGCAAAATTAAATACATTTATTTATGTATTTTTATTAGGAAAAATTGCTTAAAAGTACTATTTTCCATGAGATATTATTATTATGTGCTAACACTTATTAGTAATACTCTTAGGTGCAATTGTTGACAGATTTACCCTTATGCTTACAAAATAATTATTTAGGAATATGTCAAGTATCATGAATAGATATACTAAGCCAGTCAAACTAATTAATTAACAATATATGATTGTGGGCGTTGATTTAGGGATACATGCTAACAAATTAATTAATTAAAAATTATCAAAATAATAACCGTTCTAAATTTTTTATCCTCCCCTCCCAAGACGGTAATTGATAAGTTTTTTGCAACGCCGTTCAAGATTTTTGCAACGTCGTTCCACATTTTTGCATCGCCGATCAAAACACAAACGATCGAATTTTCATTTCGAGATTTTTTTTTCTAGTTTTTTTGTTCGAGTTCTTTGGGCGATTCAGCGTGAACAAATTCTGGGTAGGGTAGGTAATCATCAATCTCTGTTTGTTTTTAAGCAAAAATCACACCATTTCCTGTTCGATTTCACACCAATCCACCAATTCCCTATTTATTTGTTTACAAACAATGAATTCAATTGTTTTTTGAAACTTTTTTAATGTAAAAATTTTCTGGCATTTATGTTGTTCTCTAGATCTTTTCTTATTTTCTGGAATTTTATGAATGAGTGGCGAACTCGACTTCCATGTTAAGTGACGACGATGTTCTTAATGTGTTTGAGGGGTGTATCTACTAACGATGTAGGGATTTTGAAAGTTAATACTCCCACCATTCCGTTCTTATTTGAGCATTTACTATTTGCACGAGTTTTAATATATGAGTTATTTATTATTGTTAAAAGGGATAAAATTATTTTTTATGCTAGTTAAATGATAAAGTAATGTCATTTGTGTAAATTAAAGGAAATAAAATTAACTCAGTGTGGGAAAAAAACAATAACATAAAGTGTAATATTAAAAAGTTTGAGAGATATAGATAAAAATGAAAAAATTACTTTATTGCTATTTATAAAAATGTTCAATTAAACGGGGGACGAGCCTTTTGATAAATATTCAAGTAAAAATGAAACGCAGAGAGTATAATTTTTATATGCATAACTTTTAGGGAGTGTATCTATCAAAGATGGAGGAATATATAACCTGACCCTTAATATTATAAAATGTTAGCAATACTGCAATGGAGAATGAAAAACGTAAATGAATAAACACAACCGAACCGAGTCAAGGAAATTTTTTTTTCCCCGCAAGAGAAATTACGCCCTAGATAGTGCTCACATAATCGTGCATAAATGCCCCAAAAGGTAGAACGGTTCACAGTTTCAATTTAGTAGAACCACTGAAAAGAAACTCTCAACGAACGTAAACGAAGTTACGAACCGAACGACATAAAATAAATAGCGTAAGGCTTAACGTATGTACCAAAGTGAAAAAATATGAGTCTGGAATTGATATATATAGACGGAACCGACTCAAGGGGAGTTGAGGATTTCGTGGGAAGCCCACAAACTTAGTGGTCGGTTATGACCGCATGAATTCAGTGGGGCGGTTTTGACTGCTTGAAACGTCCAGGTTCGTTGAGCCTTTGATTCGAATTCAAATTTCGAATTCTGGATAAGCATGACCGAGTCCATTCCGAGCACGGATAGGTCTCCTAGGCCGACCCAATTCGGATGGGCCACCCAAAAATTGAGTCCAAAAAATTAATTGACCCATTTAGAGTTTTTGGGTCTCCAAAAAGATAGATGGACCCCAAAGCCCAATTGCCAAGAACCACGAACCCGGGCCCGGGGGGGTGCGGGGCGGGGCACGCGCTTCCAATGTGGGATGAGTGGGAAAGACTATACTTTGTCACCACCAACCCACCAATAACCCTCTCACTAGAGTTTTAATGTCTCAACTTCTTGAATTAATTTCTCACTCACCGAAATTCAGTTTTGAGATATTAAATATACCACGATCATCTGCTCCGCGAGTAGAACGATCTCGCCACGTTTAATTTCCAAAAATTAACGTTTTAATTCCTCAATAATTTGGTCAAACTTGAGTGTTAGAACACTTTCAAAACCAAATTTCCAACAATCCCCCACATGAGTGAAAATTGTCTCCGATTCGTTCTCATAGTTTTGTCCGTTTTGGCCATGGATGCCCTTTTGTGTTTCATAAATGTTTGGTCGAAGCGGCCATCACTTCTCATTTACATAGGTGATCTCCTCTCGAGTATCCCGTCATACTCAGTCCCATCTGGACCTTTAGGAATCATTAAAAGTCAAAGACTTAACCTTTACCACATCTTACGGGTTCTCAACACTTGACTTAGTATTGTCATGAATGGTCATGATTTTCAAGTGTTGTACAACTAACATTCACAGTTTAGTTTATTTTTCCCTTTTGAACCAGGTTCTTGGGATCTCCAGTCATCATGGTTGGGTTTCCACTGTTTCAGTTTTCTTTGTGGATTTCAGACCCATTCCCTCTATCAGCTTATTCATTTGATCTCGGCATATGCTCTTCGTGAGCGGATCCGCTATGTTATCATTTGACCTTACAAAGTCAATGGTTATAACCCCAATTGATATCAAATGTCTAACAGAGTTATGTCGACGACAGATATGTCTCGACTTTCCGTTATACATACTGCTCAAAGCTCTACCTATAGCAGCTTGACAGTCACAATGTACCATTACCGATGGTACTGATTTGTTCCAACAAGAAATGTCTTCCAGAAAATTACGAAGTCATTCTGCTTCTTCACCAGCTGGATCTAAAGCGATGAATTCTGATTCCATTGTGGAGCGGGCAATACACGTCTATTTTGTGGATTTCCACGATACAACAACTCCTTCAGTAGTGAACACATATCCACTAGTGGAAAACGAGTCTTTTGTATCCGATATCCAATTAGCATCACTGTACCCTTCAAGTACAACTGAATATCTCGTATAGTGTAGCCCAAGGTCAAGGGTGTACTTTAAGTACCTTAAAACCCTTTTAAGAGATTTCCAATGATTGTGACTTGGATTGCTCGTGTACCTACTCAGCTTGTTCATTGCACATGCAAGATCAGGATGTGTGCAATTCATATTATACATCACGCTTCCAATGATCGTTGCATATTCCAACTGAGCCACAGGTTCTCCTCTGTTCTCTGAAGATGAACATTGTGTTCCAGAGGTGTTCTAGCCGGTAGATCATCAAATGCATTGAATTTCTTCAACACTTTCTCAACGTAATGAGATTGTGTCAAAGAGATTCCATTTGATGTTCTCTCAATTTTGATTCCTAGAATCACATCTGCTAATCCAATGTCTTCCATGTCAAAATTCCTATTTAATATGTTCTTCGTATTAACGATGACATTGTGATTGTTACCCATGATTAATATGTCATCGACATATAAACATACAATAACAAACCCATTTGGTGTTTCCTTCACATAAACACACTTGTCACATTTGTTAATTCGAAACCCATTTGACAACATATTGTTGTCAAACTTCAAGTGCCACTGCTATGGAGCTTGTTTAAGTCTATACAGTGACCGAACGAGTTTACACACCTTTTTCTCATTTTCAGGTGTAATGTAACCCTTAGGTTGATCCATGTATATTTCAGCATCTATCTCACCATTGAAAAACACAGTCTTTACATCCATCTAATGTATTTCAAGATTTTGCAAGGCATCAATCGCAATAAGTACATGAATGGATGTAATCCTTGTAATAGGTGAGTAGGTGTCAAAGAAATCATACATTTCCTTTTGTTTAAAACCCTTTGCAACCAAACGGACTTTACACTTTTCAACTGATCCATCTGCTTTATATTTTCTTTTAAGGATCCACTTACATCCTAAGGTCTTGCAACCTTTGGGGAGGTCAACCAACTCCCACGTATGATTTTGCAGAATTGAATCACATTCGCTAATAATAGCTTCTTTCCAGAGCGAGCATCCGGTCTGGACATAGCTTCTTTGATAAACTGAGGTTCGTCTTCCAATACGTAAGTGATGAAGTTTGGACCATAAGTCTTATCAATTCTAGCTCGTTTACTGCGTCTTGGTTCTTCACTCTCTTGAGTGGAAGGACCTGCAGCATCATTTGATTCTTCGTTGGTTTGTTTATTCGAACTCACTTCTTCTTTATCCCTACAAGGGAATATATTTTCAAAGAATTCGACATTCCTTGATTCTATCGTAGTGCCTTCTGTCATATCGGGTATCTCTGATTTGTGAATCAAGAATCGATAAGCACTATTGTTGAAGGTGTATCCTATAAAGATGCAATCCACCGTTTTAGGTCTGATTCTCACTTGTTTAGGAACTGACACTTCAACTTTAGCCAAACACCCCCACACTTTGAAGTATTTGTAAGATGGTTTGCGCTTTTTCCACATCTCATAAGGAGTCTTATCCTTAGTTTTAAGTGGAAACTTATTTAAAATGTGGTTAGCTGACAAAATAGCTTCCCCCCCACAAGTTCTGAGACAAACCCGAGCTGATTAACATTGTGTTCATCATCTCTTTTAGTGTTCGGTTTTTTCTTTCCCCAACACCATTCGATTGAGGTGAGAAGGGGGCTGTCGTTTGATGTATGATGCTTGACTCAACACATAATTGTTCAAACAGAGCCACATACTCTCCACATCTATCACTACAAAATGTTTTAATTCTAGTGTTCAATTGATTCTCTACTTCAGTTTTATAACATTTAAACGCTTCAATTGCTTCATCTTTACTTCGTAAAAGATAAATGTAGCAAAATCTAGTGCAATCATCAATAAAAGTAATAAAGTACTTTTTTCCACCTCTAGTTTGCACAAATTTTAAATCACATACATCCGTGTGAATTAATTCTAGAGAGGTTGTGTTCCTTTCAACAGATTTAAATGGTAATTTAGGCATTTTTGCTTCTACACATATCTCACATCTTTTGGATGTATCAACATTTGCAATGTTAAGTAAATCCAAATTTACTAAACGCTTTATAGCTTTTAAATTAATATGACATAATCTAAAATGCCATAAAGAAGAACACTCAACGATATAAACAAAAGTAGAAGTATTCTCATTAATAATAATGTTTTTGCCTTTACGACTTACAACCATGACTGACATCTTGAATAAACCATTCCCGAGATAACCTTTCCCGAGAAAAGCACCAAACTGACTTAATACAACTTTGTCAAACTACAACACTAACTTAAACTTGTGACTAACTAACAACGAGCCAGAAATCAAGTTCTTCCGGATGTCTGGGACATGCAGCACATCATTCAACTTTAGCTCCTTCCCTGAGGTGAGCTTCAGCACAACCGTTCCGACACCAGCCGCTTTAGATGAGGTCTGGTTGCCCATATACAACTTTCTCCCCTCAGCAGGAGAATAGGTGGAGAATGCAGACTTCTCTGAGCAGACATGGCAAGTGGCACCAGTGTCCACGAACCATTCCTTCTTGTTGTCCACCATGTTGGCTTCAGTCACCACAATAGACAGATCAACCTCCATGATCTCTCGTTCAGCCACGTTCACAGAGTCTTTCTTGCCCTTCCCATTGTCATCTTTCTTTGGTTGTTTACATTCACTTGCCCGATGATTGGGCTTGCCACAGTTGTAGCATTTTTCAGTAAACTTCTGCTTCGTGGAAAGAACAGGAGCAACAGGCTTCCCCTTGACTTCTTTGTCGTTGGGGCGTTTTCTCTTATTTGATGGATCCTTCTTCTTCATCAAATTTGTCTTGGTCTATGTTGGGATATTTTCGTTTTGATGAATTATGCCAAAACATTATCAACTTGTGTTTTTGAAGCTAATCTACAGATAACAAGTTGAGGTGGAACGAAAGAACAAATTGAGGGGGAACTCACGAAATCGTCCCCAATCGAGATAAATCAAATCCTTCAAGCTAATGAGTTCCGAAGTTAACGAGGTAAGAGAAGAAAAGCTAAACTCCTTCCGGATGAAGGCAATTTTGATCAATCACATTTGCCAATCGAAGAGAAGGTTGCAGACGTAAGGCATGATCGAGATCGACGCATTCCTTCGATGAAGACGAAAGCAGATGATCAAGATCGAAAAACCGATCAAACCCTAATGTAATCGACCTAATGCTATCCCGAGACGTTGATCTATATGTTGATCCGATCAATGAAATGATCGACAAAGAAAGAAGAAATCGATTCAAAATGACTGGCTCGATGTCTGACCAGAAACTCGAATCTGCCCCGACGATAAGGTCCGCCAAGAGAAGTCTGGCTGAATCAAGTATCCCGAGGCTCGGATAAACCCGAGGCTCGATGAGAAATCTTCGGATAAAAACAAGGCTCAGATGAGAATCAAGACTCATCTCTCAAGACACCGAGACTCGAGAGAATCTGAATGATTCCAAGGCGAGGAATCTTGAGGAATATAAATAGGAATCAATCGACGTGACTGAGAGGAAGACAACCAAAAGAAGTTCATTGTCTTACAAGAATAGTATGGATTTGAATGTGATTCTCTCCAACGCGGTAACATTCAAATCCACACTATAAATACAAGGTCTTTCATCATTCTAAAGTGTGGATCGTGTAGATTATAAAGACGAGATGCTAACCCCCAAAGAGAGTTATACCCAAAGCATTCCCACCCCGTAACACAAGTCCGTAGATATACAAATATATTCAAAGAGTGTTCTAGAACCCAACTTAAGCTACCCACGATGTATCTTTAGAGAGATTTTCCCAACCCAAAGCATTGAAATTTAAACCATTGTAAGGGAAAATCTCACCATAGTTGGAGACAACCAAACCCAAACCCATTCTCGTAAGAGATAAGTAGTGGTGAAGAGAGGTAGTTGTTAAAAGCGCCCGAGTGAGGGTGATAAGTCCCGGAAGGAGTGTGAACTTCGTTAAACATCTAAGAGGCGAGCCCGAGAGGTGATAAGTCCAAATTGAGTTAGTAAACTACGTAGGTAGTCGAAAAGCTCAAGGCCGGTTGAGTAAGTAAACTACGTCGTAATGTAAAGCTCACCTCAAAAGTAAACCTCTGAGGTAGTCGTTCTTCGAAGTTGAAGGAATTTCCCAAATGCGAGAGTGGATGTAGGAGCTTGAGTCTCCAACCAATATACATTGTTGTGTTTGTTTATCGCTTTTACGTTCTTATCTTATCATATGCATTCGATTATAAGCAAAACACAACACATGAGCTTAAAAGTGAAAAAATCAGAATCACTCGCCTTTCCCCCGCTTTTTATATGCATCAAAAAATATTTACTTACGACGCCAAAAATTGGTTTTCCACCGGACCATCAATTGGTATCAAAATGGGAGTTCTAAAGTTCACTAATTTCAAAAGTGAACACCCATCTTTTAAAAAGAAACCCGTTTCTTTAAAAATGCATATATTCTAATGTTTTGGCGTCATTATCAAAAAAGGGGGGAAATTGTCGATATTTTAGTTTTGATGAATTATGCCAAAACATTATCAACTTGTGTTTTTTGAAGCTAATCTACGATAACAAATTGAAGGGGAACGAAAAGAACAAATTGAGGGGCAACTCACTCGAATCGGGCGAAGATGATAGAGATCGGTTCCGATTGAGATCGAATGTTAGATGAGTTCCATGAAATTTCAAAATCGAAGAGAAGAAAAGCTAAAAGCCGGTGACCGGAGATTCCAACAACTCACGATGATCGGAAGAACAATCGTGATATGGTGATCGGAAAAAGCGGTCCAAGCGGATCGAAAAGAAATTTACCGAAGAAGATAAGAGAAGGTTGCGGATCGGTTTGATGAAAGCGGATGATCGAGATCGACGCGGATCGAGATCGAGATATGAAGATGAAAGCGGATGATCAAGATCGACGTGATTGAGATCGGATGTTCTAAACACTAAACCTAATGTCTTGACATCTTTATCCCGAGATGTTGATCAATCGATCAAATCAAAGAAGAAATCGATCCGTTGTTGTCGATCAGAGAATGTCTGATCGAGCGTCAAGATATCTAAGGCTCGATGAGAAATTCGGATTGGCTTAAGACTCGGTATGTCTTGCACATGGACTCGTTGAATGATTCCAAGGCGAAATCGGAATATAAACAAGTTAGAATCACCGTGGACCAATCAAAAGACAACCGGCAAATCAGAATCATTTGTACTTACAAGAATAATGTTGAATATTCAAATCCACACTTTAAATATCAAGGTCTTTTCATCATTCTAAAGTGTGGATAAGATTATAAAGACGAGATGCTTCAGAGCCAAAGAGAGTTATAAAAGCATTCCCACCCCGTAAACAAGTCGTAGATATACAAATATATTCAAAGAATTGTTCTAACCCAACCTAAAAAAAAAAAGAGAGATTTTCCCAATTTGAACAGAAGGAAAAATCTCACCATAGTTGGAGACAACACCAAACCCAAACCCATTCTCATAAGAGATAAGTAGTGGTGAAGAGAGGTAAAGCAATCCCTTAAGTCCCGGCGAGTGTGAACTTTTTAAACATCTAAGAGGCGATGATAAGTCCAGAGTTAGTAAACTCGAGGTAGTCGAAAAGCTCAAGGTCGGGTTGAAAAGTAAACTACGTGAGTAAAAGCTCTTGAGTAAGTAAACTACTGAGAGTAGTCGAAAACTCGAAGTGATGGCGGAATTTCCCAGGAAGGGGGAGAGTGGATGTAGGAGCTTGAGTCTCCAACCACTATACATTGTTGTGTTGTTTACTGCTTTACGTTCTTATCTTGTCATATGCATTCGATTATAAGCAAAACACAACACATGAGCTTAAAAGTGAAAAATATGTAATCACTCTACCCTCACCCCTGTTTTTATATGCATCACAAGAAATATTTGCTTCCATGACGAAAAACCATCGGTCTCGATTGAAGAAGTGAGACCTTCCTTTCTCTTTTTCAGTTATCTTCCTCGATCTAAAGTCGGACAATCAAATCCTTCAAGCTAATCTCCTTCCGCTTGTGCTTGAGGTAAGATTTAAACTCCTTCCAGGATGAAGGCAATTTTTCAATCACATTTGCCACCGAAACCGCTACAGCGGCTCCATTCCATTCCTTCGCGACTTTGTGGAAAATCGGTTGCAACTTCCGAACTTGGGTCGAACAATGACTTGTTATCTTCCATCTTGAAGTCGCATAATGCAAAGAACGACAAACTTTTTTCGTTCCTACATCTCCCGCTTGTTTCCACATTGATGGTCCCGATAAACCCGATTTAAAACTTCGTAAAATCTCAATAGGAGGTGACTTAATTTTTTTTTTAATGTGTTATCTTGATTTACTTAAAAGTATGTATGATGGATTAATATGAAAGAAATAAGAACACGCGTATTTTTTTATAGTGGTTCCAAAACCAAATCTACATCCACTCTTCCCTTCACGGGACACCAACTTAACCAACAGATGTTTCACAAACACTCAAATGGGACTTATCACCCTCATCTTTATCCTTTATAGATGTTTATCGAGTTCACACTCCAAAAACTTATCTCCCTCACGGGATTGCTTACCCTCCCTTTCGGGATTCTTTAGATGTTTACCGAAGTTCACACTACACCTACAAACTTATCTATCAAACCGATTTGGGTAGCGTTTGTTTTGTTTCAACTAGGTTGAGATTTTCCCTTACATTTGTTTGTTTTTCAATGCTTTCGATGAGAAAAATCTCTAAGCCTAGGATATAAAGATTTGTGTTTTAGATCTGGGTAGAACACTTTTGAATATATGTGTGTATTTCTTGCTCCCTATGAATGGAGTTGCTTGAATATTTGGCTTTAATTTCACTTTGCGGATCCTCCATTATCTTCTTTTTGAAGATAGTCATGTATTTATAGTGTGGATTTGAATATTACCGGTTTTTATTCAAATCCATACTAATAATCTTCCAAATTTTTCTTTGTCTTTTTTTGACCGTTGTTTGCGCCTTTATGTCACATCCATATATGTTGTTATCTTCTTATTGATCACCGCTTTTGTGTCTAATGGATCCGATCAATTCAACTCGTTCATCGCTTCGATTACCCTCTTTACTGTCTTAAATCACTTTTCATCAAGTTCAAAACATTGTTCATCAATTTCGATTTCTTTCCGATATCGAGATATTCTCTTTGCCGATTCGGATAAAGATCTGCCAAATTGATCTGATATCAGATACCGATCTAATCTTAAGAAAATCGACCTGATTCTTCTTCTCTCGTTCCCCAACTTGTTATTTATATTAATTTAAATAACACGAGTTTAAGTCCTCAATAATTTATCAAAACTAAAATATCCCAAACACATCTCTTTGATAATCTTGTTTCTATGTAACAGCACCACTAAAAAAGAAACTCTCAAAAAACCAAATAGAATATAAATAACGTAAAAGGCTTTTGCGAATAAAATAACGTGTTTACATGAAAAAAATACGATGTCCGAATTGATATATATAAAAATATGAGGAAAATTGTGGTTTTTTATGAATTGATGGGGCGGTTTTGAAAGACGCCCATGTTTTTGATTCAATTCAAATTTCTATAAGCATGATTGAGTCCACTCACAAGACAGATAGGCCTCCCGGGTCGATTTTTTTTTGTCCAAAAAATTAATTGACCCATTTAGAGTTTTTTAGTATAAAAAGAAAGATTGACCCCAAAGCCCAATTACCACAAACCACAAACCCGGGCCCAAAGATTTATGCCGCAGCATGGTCCATGGTTAGAGTCCCCACGATAACGTGTGCACATGTCTATCTTTATCTGAAAACTTTTCTTTTTGTTTCCAATATGGGATAAAAAAAGACTATATTTGTCACCAAACCCACCAATAACCCTCTCACTATATTTTTTTTTTAATTAATTTCTCAAAAATAGGTTTTGAGATATTAAATATACCACGTTTGAAAAACGATCTCATGAATTTTAAAAATTAACGTTTTAAGTCCTCAATAATTTGATCAAACTTGAGTGTTAGAACACTTTCAAAACCAAATTTCCAACAATAAAATCATGCAAATCTCATTACAAAAATATGAGAAAATGTCATTTTTTTATAGTTAAAATTCTTTTTTGCCCTACTTTTGATAATTTTTTTTTTGTCATTTTATGAAATTTTTATCCTTAAATAGAGTGATTTCGTGATTGAGAGACCCATGCACGATCAATTTAAAAGTTAAAAAAAATTATAAAAAGACAAATATTTTTTTTCTAAAGAATAGGTAAAAAAAAAGTTTGAAGCAATGATTTTAAAATTGGGTTGAACCGGGAACCGGCCGGTAAATCGATTAAAAAACACCTATATAACCGCTTTTAAGGTTGAACCGGTCAAAACCCGATTCAACCGGCCACCCTGCCAACCGAAAAAAACCGGTTTTCATATATATATATATATATATATATATATATATATTATTGATATATATGTTCAGAATTTCAGAATTCAGAATTAGACGCGAACCAGAAAATCTATCCAGCCGCGCGCCGCCCCTTCGCTCAGCCGCGCGCCGCCCAACCGTCCAGCTTTGCCCTTTTCTCTAAAAGGTATTAGCAGTTTCATTAATTTCATCTCCATCAATAAATTAAAAAATCGAAATCGTACTTGAAGGCAGGGAGTAACTGAATCGCGCCTGTGCTTCGATGCCGTAAAAAATCGAAGTCTGCTTCGAGGTCAGAGCATTATCCAGTCCAGAGTGGCCGAAATTGTGGCAGCGAAGGCGGAAACCCTGAGGGCAATTTGGCAGTTTGTGAGCGTTGAGAGGAGGGCTCTTTGGGATATTCTTGACTTGAGTGGCCATTATTGGTGGATTAAGGGTGGTGTGAGTGTTGTAAATTAATTATTGTGGGAATTTAAGACATGGGGGCAAATGTGGTGAGTTATGGAGGAGAGAGAGAGTGTAAATGAGATTTAAAATTTAAATAAAAGAAATGATTATAAAGTTGAAATTTGAATTTGGTCGAGAATAGATACGTAATTACTAACAAATTAAATAAAAAATTAAAGTATAATATATATAATATATTAATATATATTGTGGATGAAATGTGACATTACAATCCATGTTAGTATTTGTTGTTTATTGAGTATCAATTTAAGTTTACGTGAGTATATACTTATTTTATTTTTTAATTAAATATAGAAAATATTAAAAAAAATTAGGCATCGAATATTTTAGTGGTTGAATCACCGGTTGAACCGGTTCGACCGGTTGAACCGCTGACCGGTGATCTGTTCGATTCGATTACCGATTCAGTTATAAAAACACTGGTTTGAAGTATGAAATAAAGGTAAACAAGAGTTTGTTACATCAACTATAGGTTTTGCCCAACTTTTGGTTTTCCGTTAGTATTGGATTCAGGCCTTGGTTATGATGGGTTACAGGCAGCCCTATCAGAAATGAGCCCAATTATTTATTCAAGGTTAGGTAAACTGTACACCCCCAAATCCTTAACCACAGCGTCCGTTTTCAATCTTGATAACAAAAATTAAAGGAAGTTTTGTGGGTCTCATCTTCACCCTGGTGTGCGGGCCCCACGGCATCCCCTTCCTGGTCAACCTCCCCGGGTTGGGTCACCGAGTCAGGGGAGAGCTCTACTCGGTGTCTTCGGACCTGGGCCGAGCCCGACTCGATCAGCTGGGGCACTACCGGAGACTCCCCGTGGTTGTGATAATTATGTGGAGGCGTATTTTGCACACGAGGGGTTTGGGGAGGCCTTTTGGAAGAGGTGCGGTCAACTGGGGTTGACCGAGTATACCCTTGAGATGGGGAATGGAGGATAGGCCGCCGCATATTACCTTCATTCAACATATCCACAATTTCATTTCGGACTCCAATTAATTTTATAATTTTAGCAAATTACTGTAATTATTGTTTTTATTACATCAATCAGTGCTTAATTGTCTCAACATACACTATTCTATTCTAGATAAGGATCTTCCTTTGCTACTGTATGCTGTTATATTGTTTCAACAACAGGATCTTTTCTGCTACACCAAATATTGGTATTGGGTGGAGAAATACAGACAATTATACTAGTAATGATCGTAACCAACAGAATCAATCAGCAGGCAATTATAATTAAGTATAAAATAAAAGCTATGTATGTATGTAGTATTAATGAAGATATACATTTTCATTATCAGGTTATGGCGTTGTCATGAATATTACATTTTGTTTGAAGCAAAGTTGTGGCAGTGGAGGTTGTCCCAACTTGTGATTTGATGCCAAGAATGGAGATTAATCAACTCACAACCGTCGGGTCCTATGTGAGTCACATGCTTGACATCAGTTGGTAATCCGATTTCCACCGTCACTTCTGGCTCTAACTCATCCTTGTACACTGAAAACAGATACTGGAGAGGGTCAGAATATAAATAAATATACCATCCATGCATACAAAGCTATAGTTTTATCATGAGCTTGCTTACCAAATAACTGGGACAAGTTCTTGATATTCTTCAACAGCTTCTGGAATCTTGGGAGGCTACTGGAAAAACCTTCTTTATCGTCAAAACACCCCTCTTCTTCTTCACGGCCCTTCATTTCCTCTTCGTGTGTTCCTTCACACTCAAATAAAGTTAGTCTAGAAAAAAGGTACCAAAAAAACACCTAGAAAAGCTAATGTGAAAATGAGAGAGAGGAACTTGTGGGAGTCGTCATATCCAGCTTGGATTTTCTAGTGTGGTGCATCACAACTGGAATGCTAGATTCAGAAATGCAACCTGCAGAGAAGGGTAGCAGTATAAGTCTTTCCATTCGATCCCTCATGGTGGATTGAGGACAAGAATCCCATTGTTACAACTTATATATATATGCACACAAATTGGCTTTATTTTGAAGTAATAATTATACAGATTAATGGAATGAGAGTCAATATCTACTCATTCTGAGATGCGTTAAATGTTATTCATTCTTCAATTACTAAATTCTGATGCAGACCCTCTCTGTTAGTTCCCAATTGGTGGGCTCATGCTTTACTTACCTCTCGTAAAGGAGAAGCTACCGATTAATATTTGCTTTTGTTTTATGTCTACTCTATCTTTATGCAAACAATTACTTCACTGCAATTCTATCGTAACATGCGACTACTGGGATTTTCTTCAACAACACAACATGCTCTCCTTTTTCTTTTTCTGTTTTTTCCAGAAAAAAAACCAATTTCCCTAGTAAAAACAAACCTTAGTTAAATTTCACAAGAAACGAGTGTATCAGAAGCAAACTTCCGACCCCATCTTATCATGAAGCAGAGGAAGCTAAATGTAGCACATCTGTTATTGAAAATGCCATAACAAATGGACCTGATAACAATATTATCAAGAAATTCATCTACGCAAATGCTTGTAAAATTTTCTTGATTGCTTCAAACGCATATCTAAAAAAACATTGGTCCTAATTATCATTGCCCAAAACGCGAATAACCTTAGTGATAAAGAAAAAGGCAAAGTTAATCGATATATATATATATATATATATATATAAGATTTTCTTTTACTTTTATCATTTTCATGATCTTTTTCTTTATGTTTTGAAGAATTATGTTTTCTTCTTTTATAAGTAGATTTACTTTTATAATCTCTCTTATTATTTTTAGTCAAGTTATTTTTATTTTTAGAATTAGGATTATCTAATCCAAATTGATCACAAAATTGACTTAATTGTTTTCTTTCCATAAGATTATCCTTTTTAATTTGATTTTTTAATTTGAGATCCACAGGTTACTATTGATATAGATCTTTGCACGATCCTTATGTAAATATGGTATCAGAGCCATGAGAAGTAGGGTATATATAAGTTATATGGTTTCATGATTCAATACATCTTGATTCTAATGAATATGTTCCGATTAAAGGATACTGTTAAGAACAGTATGACTCAGGAATATGATATTCCTGAAAATCTTGATTTATTGAATAAATTGACTATTCCTAAAATTGAACCTAAAATGGTTTATAAATTAGGAGATTTTGAAAAAATAGATTTTAGACAAATTGTTAAAACTACTGAATCCTCTATACCTCTTCATGAAGAAGAGATGGTTATTAAATTGCTTAGTAAAAATGATATTTTACCTTACAAAAGAACTCACAAGTTCTTACATATTGGTTGTGTTCAGGTCGCTTTTAGACCGCTTACCTTAAATGGTTTACCAGAAAGCTTTCTAGCTTCTATTAGGGATGGTAGAAATCTTAATTGGACACAATCCTTAATGAAAATCATAGAGTCTAGTTTGGCTTTAGGACCTGTCTATTTTGACGCATATCCTAATTTATCTCTATCTTTATCTGATAGTAATATTCTTGAAGCTTTAACATTAAATGTTAAAACTCATGGTTATAATTACATACCAGGTACAGAGGTTATGTGTATTTGTTATCGTATTTATTATAAGCCTTTATTTACACTCAATCCTATGTGTAAAAGAATTGAGAAAGATAATAATGAGACTATTCTTATAGAAACTAATTTTGGTAAATCAAATATTACTACCAGAAGATCCATTAAGTGGTAATAAATTATTTTTCCTGAAAATTGGATAATAGAACAATCTGTTCCTAAAAATTCTATTATAAATAGTGATTTTAAACATATTACTCAAAGTAATGATGGTATTATTAATATTGGTTTTCAAAATAATCAAAGAAGACATTCGACTTCTTATTCTAGATCAATGTCTAGTCATTCTCTCATATCACCTTTAGATTATGAAGTAGAATTACCCTCTGAATCTAGAGCTTCTACTTCTTCTTATAGAGAAAATTTTTATTGTAAAACTAATAATAATAATGAAAAAATTATTATTAATGAAAATAATATTATTCACAAAGATGGATTTGATCCCGAAATAATTTCGGATTGTAACTTTAAAATATAATTTTATGGATTTTACAAACTTTTTAGATTTTTCTAAAGGTTCTTCTACTAGAGCTCATATTAATGATGAGTTTAATAATTCTAAATGGGATAAGTTTAGAATTTGGTATTTTAAATCATTCTCAAAAGATGATTTAGATTACTTTGTTGACAGTTTTTATAAATTCTGTAAAAAACATAATGAAATTACTTATTATATTCCTTGGTTTATTAAAACTTTTTATATTAATTATATTTCAGTTATTGATAGAGATTATAAAATAATTTCTGGAGGAATACAAAAATCTGTTTACCCTCCTCATGTTCCTTTTCAAATAGAGAAAGATGGGAGGATATTTAATTTTCTTCCATTCTCCAGAATCATTGAAAATAATGTCTTATAAATTACTGTTAAATATGTTAATCAAATGATTGAGCAAAATAATTTTTGTAATCTTTATCTGTCTATTATCGGAGAAAAAATTATTTCTTTACATGATAAAGTTGATAAAATTATATCTAAAATTGATTCTAAAAATTCTGAAAAAATTGATAATAATAATAATGTTATTATTAAAACAACTTAATCTATTAAATCTCCTATTGAGATAAAAGATTTTAAATCTGAAGCTTCTATTTCAGATCTTGAAAAAATTATTAATGATAAATTTAGTAATCTGAATATTTCAGCTTTAGATGATGACTTAGATGATAATCATGCTATTCAACCCAATAATATTGGTAGTCCTAGTAATACTGATAGTATTAATAAAATGAAATGGGCTGATAGACCTACCATGTCTACTTATTATTATAAGAGACCCACTCCTATGGATGTTCTTAATGAAGAACATAAAAACTTTTTCAATAATTCTTATTATGGAAAAGATATTTATGAATGGAATATTGATGGTGGAAGTGATAATCATATTTTCACTCAATGCCATCGCATGCTTATGTATAGTTCTGCTTGTCAAACTTGTGGTAATAGTGATATTAGTACTGCACAAGCTATTACTGCTGGTTTTATTGGTCAACTTAAAGGTTGGTGGGATAATTATTTGACTCCCCAAAATAGAATGAAATTTTTTAATTCTATTAAAATTGAAAATGGTGAGACTAAAACCAATGCGGTTTACTCTTTGGTTCTTACTATTTTGGATCATTTTACTGGTCAATATACCAATAAATATGAAAATACCAGAACTCTTCTTTTAAATATGAAGTGTAAAACTCTTACTGATTTCAGATGGTACAAAGATACTTTTTTGTCTCGTATTTATGAGATTCCTAATTGTAATCAGGATATTTGGAAGAATAAATTTGTAGATGGTCTTCCTAATCTATTTGCTGAAAGAGTTAAGAAAACTCTTAGAAAGGATTCTGATTCAATCCATTATGGGTCTTATACTTTTGGTAAAATCATTAGTGTTTGTGTTCAGAAAGGATTAAATCTTTGTAATGAACTCAAATTAAAAAATCAAATTAAAAACGATAATCTTATGGAAAGAAAACAATTAGGTCAATTTTGTGATCAATTTGGATTAGATAATCCTAATTCTAAATTTAAAATAATTTGACTAAAAATAATAAGGAGATTATAAAAGTAAATCTACTTATAAAAGAAGAAAACATAATTCTTCAAAACATAAAGAAAAAGATCATGAAAATGATAAAAGTAAAAGAAAATCTTTTAAAAAGAGAAGATATGATACAATTATTTGTAAAAAATGTAATAGGCCTGGTCATTATGCTAATCAGTGCTATGCAAACGACAAGATTAAAAATCTTGATATTGATGAAGAGTTAAAAGAAACTCTTTTTAAAATTGATATGAGTCCTAATATTGATACAGAATCAGAAAAGTCTTATAATGACTGTTCTTCTATTGAATCCTTTTCGGATGATGATAATTATGTTAAATCAGATAAAGAAAAGTGCAATGAATGTGTACTTGGAAAACCTTGTTGTATCAGTAATACTGATAATACTAATAATATTGATAATGAGTTTTATAAACTCATGAGTCAATTTCAAGATATGAATATTAGTGTCTTAACTAATAATAATATTTTAGAATTTCTTAAACATATAAAATATTCTAGTTTAAGAGATAAAATCATTGAACAATTTCATGATTCTTCTAAAAATGAAGACAATGATAAAACTAGTCTTTCTAAAAAGATTGATGGTAATTATTATAATATGGGTGAATTAGAAAGACTTCTTCGCCTAAAAAATATAAAGAATAATCCAGTGACTATAAATGATTTAGTTCATGAGATTAATAATCTCAAAATTGATGTGAAGATTCTTCAAAAACAGAATACAGATCTTTCTGTTCGTCTTTCTTTTATAGAGAAAGGTAAAGAAAAAATTGAAGATAGTGAAACTAACTATAAAGCTCTTTCACAATACTTTAAAATTGATGACAATGTTAATATTGAGAAAAATCATTTATCTACCATCAATATGATTATATCACAGAAATGATATACTAAGATTTCTCTTCTTATAAATAATTCTTATAAGAAAGATTTTATTGCTATGATTGATAGTGGTGCTGATTTAAGTGTCATACAGTTAGGAATAATTCCTACTAAGTTTTTTGAAAAAACTACTCATTCACTTTCTCATGCAGGTGGAGGATCTTTAAAGATTAATTATAAGCTTAAAAATGCTTATGTTTGTGTAGATGGTTGTTGTATTTCTAACGACTTTCTTATTGCTGAAGACATCACTAGTCAAATGATTATTGGTCTTCCTTTTCTATTTAAAATATATCCTCTTACCTTTGTTGGTGAAAAAGGTATTACATGTACTTATAATGGTAAACCTATTACTTTCAAGTTTATCACTAAACTTATTCATAAGGTTCTTAATTTGATTCAAGATCAAATTAATAATAAAATTGTCAAATCAATTTTCTTAAAGATGAGCTTAATTCTATTACTATAAGTGATAGATTAAATAATCCTAAACTACAGGATAAAATCAATTTTTTAATAAATAATTTTTCTATTGAAATTTGTAATGATTTTCCCAATGCTTTTTGGGACAGAAAGAAACATATAGTTTCTCTTCCTTATGAAGAAGATATTAAAGAAAATAAAATTCCGACTAAGTCTAGACCTTGTCAAATGAACTCTGAATACTTAGAGTTATGTAAAAAGGAAATATTTTCCTTATTACAGAAGAAGCTTATAACTCTTTCTAAATCTCCTTGGTCTTGTACTGCTTTCTATATTAATAAACATTCTGAGCAGGAACACGGAGTTCCTCGATTGATTATTAATTATAAACATCTCAATAAGGTTTTAAAATGGATTAGACATCATATTCCTAATAAAAAAGATATTCTTGACAGATTAGTCAATGCTCTTATTTTCTCTAAATTTGATTTAAAATCAGATTTTTGGATAGGTATAAAACAACCTTTAATGTTCCATTTGGTCATTATGAATGGACTGTTATGCCTTTTGGTCTTAAAAATGCTCCTTCAGAATTTCAACAAATTATGAATGATATTTTTAATCCTTATAGTGATTTTATTATTGTCTATATTGATGACATCCTTGTATTTTCTAAAGCTATTGAAATACATTTTAAACATCTTGATATGTTTAAAAACTTAGTCATTAAAAATGGTTTAGTTATTTCAAAACCTAAAATGGTTTTATTCCAGACTAAAGTAAAATTTCTTGGTCATATTATTGATAAATGTAATATTATTCCAATTCAAAGAAGTATTGAATTTGGTAATAAATTCCCTGATGTTATAACTGATAAAACTCAGTTACAGAGATTCTTAGGAAGCCTTAATTATGTGTCTTCTTATATTAAGAATCTTGCTGAAGATTCCGCTATCTTATATGATAGACTTAAAAAGAATCCTTCTCCTTGGAATGATGATCATACTAAGGTTGTTATCCGGATAAAAGAAAAGGCTAAAAATATTCCTTGTCTTATGCTAGCTAATCTCTCTTGGGAAAAAATGTTGAAACTGATGCCTCAGATTTGGGGTATGGAGGTATTTTAAAACAAATTAACCCTGATAATAAAAAGGATTATATAATTAGATTTTATTCCGGTAAAAGGAATAATAGTCAGAAAAATTATTCTGCTACAGCTAAAGAAAATCTTGCTATTGTCAAATGTGTCCTTAAATTTCAGGATGATTTATATAATCAGAAATTTACTATTAAAACTGATTGCAGGGCTGCTACTTTTATGCTCTTCAAAGATTTTGAACATAATGTATCTATTATGGGACATTGATGAACAATCTTTATACTATTAAAAGTGCACACCACAAGCAAAATGCATCTTATATTATATCGACTAATTTAAGTAAAATAAATCATTCTTCAGACATGAACGAAACACTTCTATGGCGTCTAAGACTAGGTCATATTAATCTAAAAAGGATTCAAAGGTTGGTACAAGACGGATCATTGGAGTCTCTCCGGGTTGAACCGTTTCCAACTTACGAATCTTGTTTAGAGGGTAAAATGACCAAGAGGGCATTTGGAGCCAAGAGGAATAGAGCCACTGAAGTGTTAGAGATCGTTCATACTGACGTATGTGGTCCAATGTCAATCAAAGAAAGGGGAGGTTATGAGTATTTTGTTACTTTTATCGATGATTACTCAAGATATGGATTTATTTTCCTCATGAAGCATAAGTCCGAAACCTTTGATAAGTTCAAAGCATTTAAGGGTGAAGCAGAAAAACATAGGGAAAAGAGTATCAAGTTTCTACGATCTGATCATGGAGGCGAATACCTTAGCGATGATTTTCTGAACTACTTATCAGACGAAGGGATAGCATTCCAGTTAACTGCTCCCAGTACCCCTCAACAAAACGGGGTAGCAGAACGAAGAAACGAAACTCTTTTAAAAATGGTCAGATCAATGATGAGTTATTCGGATCTTGCCAAGTCGTTTTGGGAGCATACCTTGAAAACAGCCGCTTACATTCTGAACATGGTACCATCCAAATCGGTTCCTAAAACTCCAAAGGAACTGTGGACCGGGCGCAAGCCCAACCTAAGACACATGAGAATTTGGGGTTGTCCGACTTACGTGTTGGACAAGGAAGCCAGTAAGTTGGACCCACGTTTGGAATTAAAGTTGTTTATAGGGTATCCCGATGGAACGAAAGGGTGTATGTTCTATGGTCCCAATGATCAAAGAGTTGTAATAATTACACACTATAGATTCTTGGAAGAAGACTATATGAATAATAGAATGCCCAACAGTGAGATTACCTTAAAGGAATTAAGAGGGCCAACTCCAACACCAATTGTACAAGTCGATATACCAAGTGTCACACCTACACAACCGAAACCTCATCGCTGTGGGAGGATTGTTAGACAACCCGAGCGATTTTTAAGGATATGAGAGTCTTCGAACTTGATCTCAGGAGAAGAATCAGACCCATGGTCTTACAACGAGGCGATCCAAGACAAGGAAGCAGATTCTTGGCAAACAACGATGCAAGCCGAGATGGGTTCTATGGATCATAATCAAGTGTGGGAGCTAATCGAACCTCCTAGTGAGGTAAAACCCATTGGATGGAAGTGGGTTTACAAAAGAAAAAGAGGACCGGACGGGAAGGTCGAGACCTTCAAGGCTAGACTTGTGGTGAGAGGGTACACTCAGAAAGAAGGGATCGATTATGAGGACCTATTCGCCTGTAGCTATGATGAAGTCCATCCGTGTTCTCTTGTTGATAGCTGCACATCTAGATTTCGAGATCTGACAAACGGATGTCAAGACAGCTTTCCTAAACGGAAGTCTTGAAGAAGAAATCTATATGCGCCAACCCGAAGGTTTCATTACGAAAGGCCAAGAGCATCTAGTTTGAAAACTTAAGAAGTCCATTTATGGACTAAAGCTAGCATCCCAAGCTTGGAACCAATGTTTTGATCAAGTTATAAAATCCTACGGTTTCGATCAAAACGAGTTCAAGAGTTGTGTATACAGAAAGTGTGTCGGAACTGCCTTGGTATTCTTAGTACTATACGTAGATGACATTCTGCTCATCGGAAATGATGTAAATGTGTTGTCAGACGTGTGTGTGTGGCTGTCAAATCATTTTGATATGAAGGGCTTAGGAGAAGCCAGTCACATCCTAGGGATCAAGTTCACTCAAGATCGTAGAAAAATGATGATTGGTTTATCCCAAGCTTCATACATAGACACTGTTTTGAAGCGATTCAGCATGCAAGATTCCAATAAAGGTTTCTTACCTTTCAGACATGGAATTCATCTATCAAAAGAAATGTGTCCTAGGTCACAAAACGAGATAGATGGCATGAGGGAAATTCCATATGCGTCGGCAGTTGGAAGCCTCAAGTATGCAATGTTGTGCATGAGACCAGATATTTGCTTTGATGTAGGAATGGTAGCAAGATATCAGAGTAACTCGGGAAAAGAACACTGAAATGCTGTTAAAAACATTCTGAAGTATCTAAAAAGAACTCAAGATAGGATATTAGTTTATTAGTCAGACAGTCTTATTCCCGTGGGATACACAGACTCGAATTTTCAATCAAATATAGATTTCAGAAGATCTGCCTCAGGTAATGTGTTCAGTTTGGGAAGTGTAGCCATGACATGGAGAAGTGTGAAGCATGAATGCATCACTGACTCAACCATGGAAGCCGAATAAGTAGTTGCTTGTAAAGCAGTGAAAGAAGCGGTTTGACTCAAGTACTTCTTAGTGGGCTTGGATGTAGTTCTAAATTGCCCAGTAATATCTGCTGAAGGCAGTTGCAAATTCAAGGGAACCAAGAGCCCACAAAGCCAACAAACACATTAAAAGAAAAAAATCATCTTAGACGAGAAATCGTTAAGAGAGGAGATATAAAGGTGGCAAAGATCGCATCGGAGGATAACCTAGCAGATCCATTCACAAAGTGTCTGCCTCTCAGAATACATTCGAGAGACATGTGAAAGGAATGGTTGTCAAGTGTGTTGCCAATCTGCTTTGAGTATAAGTGAGAGAAATGTTATTAGGCTCATGTAGGACATGAGACGTGATGTAGTATACTTAAAAGTAGACTTTGAGTATAAGTGAGAGATTGTTGGGGTTATACGTGAAAGTATGCTTTTACGTAATAACATACTAATGTACTCTTATTTACTGAATATAAATGTTACATCACTGTTGCTTTAAATATGAAGGAATGTTATTTATTTATCGCAAACCATTCAATATTAGTATATATTGAATTGTAGTTAATGTGATGATACCCAATCACAGAAGATCACATTAACAGTTCCTTGTAAATAAGTACATCTTCACAACCTAGATGGAATTGAGTACTCCATTGGTAGAAATTGAAGTGCAAAGCTCAGATTGGCCTGTCTTGACCAAGAGATTGCACTAGCGCATTGTGATGCGCTAAAGAGGACCTACAGAGAGGATAAATTCTTCCGTACTGACTTATGGAATGAAGAATTAGACCTCAGTGGTTGTTGATTCTTAACCTCTGTCACTTAAATAGGATTGTGTGTAATTTGTATTTATTGCTTTGATCTACGTTGAGTTTAGAATCAGAGAGCGATTCTATACTTTGTATTTTGGGCAATATTATTAATTACATGACAATTGCTAAAATTTAATACAGAGCAACGTGTGCAAGGAAGGTCATGTCTGATTTGTCCCCTTGGTGGGCTCTGAAGTTTTATCATACCAAATCTTGCAAGTGGAATTAGTTTCCGGTATGGATAATAACGTTGAGTTGTCTTTACTCCAACGAAAAATATATTAATTAATATAAAGCTTTTCAGTGGCTTAATTAATTAATGGACCAAATAATCTTAAACACGGAAAATAATAACCGGGAACCATATTATCGTAATATGGATTAAGATGAATAGTGCAATATTAATTTTATAATGGAGTAAATTAATATTAATGGACTGAATAATATTGTGGCTCAATATTAGAAATTCAGAGCCCATTGGAGGTCCAATCTTAATTCTCCAAAAGACCCCTCAGATAGCCCAATATAAGTCCAATTAATGAAAAGGTGAAGAAAATATTATTGTCCTAATTTTTCTATTATTTTCGAAATTTGTAGGAAAAAGAAGAGAAAAAAAATTTATTGAAAAGATTTTATGGAAATAGATAAGTATTCTTGGAATACAAAATTATCCCATAAAATTCAAGAAATCAAATCTTGATTCTTGTTTCCTTGTAATTTTCGAAATTTTTATAAGATTGGGAAGAAAATATATTTTGTGATTTATATGGAAAATAGAATATATGAGATATATTCAAGATTGTATCTTGAAGAAGATACAAGGAAATTTTCCATTAGCCCTAATCACACCAACATTTCGTCCCCCTTACTCTTATAAATAGGGGATGACTTTTTCATCCCCTACACAATTCCAGTATTGGAAAAATTATAAATCCACAAAGGTGATGCAATATATTTTTGGTTTTCTTCTTTGTTATAATTGTTCATGAGAATCCTTCCACCGGATTACGATCAAGGACGTGGGACATATTTGAGAAGGTGTTTGGGTTGATCCATCTACTCAAAGATTGTCACTGCGAGAGATATGTTTCTCGTAACTCCTAGATTCCGCAATGTATAGAATATACGTGAAATTAATTGTACGCATGATGTTGTTGGTATTTAATTGTTATTTGAATTAATATAGGATTAATTCATGCTAGTAATAATTAAATAATTTAAGTATGTATTTAATTCCACCTCGAATAGATCTGGACACCCTTTTCCCCAACAAATACGTGCATGAGCGCAAGACGTTTCCTTCCATGAAATGGGTCACCGGCCCGCGCCAAGACGTCGTCGTCGTTGTGCATTGCTCGTGCATCGCTTTGGAAGATGTCGCGATCTTGCCTTGCAGGTGGGGGTTGTCGACGTCTTTATTCGATCGCAGTGCTTGGATGATGCGTGGACGTGTCAAGACGAAATTATTTTTTTGAGACAAACGAGTGGGAGAACTTCAAGGCAGATGATTTCTCAAGATCAAGACAAGAAAATTAAACCCTGATAGTTGGATATTTTTTTCCCAATATGTTTAATTTTTTTTAATTGTTTTGATATTTTTTTCTTGTGCTTCTGTTTAATTGTTTAATGTGTTTGCATGAGAAATTGCTATGAAAATCTCAACTTAAAAATTACTAAGTATATTTTAAATATTTTTTTTAAAAATCAAATTAATTTTGACCTCCATGATTTATTTATTTGTGAAATCTTTTAGAGAAATTTCTCCAACAGAATGGTCAAAAGCTAGCCATCGCATGAATAAATTCCTAAGGGGTGATTGTGAATTATTATTAATGACGACAATGACCCTCCCAATGAGGCTTGATCAAAACGAAGTAATAATTCTGTATTTAATCATGATTATTAGTTAGGTATAAAATTGATATGCATATACTTCCCCGAAGTCCCTGTCAATTTTATATGGTCAAGTGGGAGCTAACTATTAATTGTGAATAAAAGGTTTGTAATTGTCTTTGTTTGTAACCTGCTTGAAAGTGTTTAAACAGACAGTTCACCCAACGTTACCTATTTTAATTGTCTTGAGATGTTGGCTGATGCATGTTCATATTCTTTTGAGATTTTAATACGCTACATGTGATCGAATTATGCGATAAATTTTGTGATTAAATCGTTAATTCAAAATATATCTATTTTCAGTTCAGCATGTCACAACCTTTTAATCCACTCTTTAATATACTTAAAGACAATCAATTGACTGGTGAAAACTTTGTCGATTGGAATAAAAAACTATCAATTGTCCTAACTGTACAACAACACAAGTGGGTTCTTGATGTACCTAAACCCGGAAAGCCTATTGATGACTCTAGTAAAACAGATAAGAAAGAGTATAATGACTGGGAGCGTTCCAATGAAATGGCTAAGTGCACCATCTTGACTTCTATGTCGGATGTGTTGCAGCACCAACACCATAACTTTGGAATTGCTGCGGAAATTATGCAAAGTCTTAAAGCGATGTTCCAACATCAGAACCGTACATCTAGGCAGATCACCATGCGAGATATGTTGTTGCAGAAAATGGTGGAGGGAACACCGGTAAGGGATCACGTTCTCTAGATGATGGCTCACCTTAACAAGCTTGAGGTTCTAGGCGCTGAATATGATATGAAAATCCAGATCGAGTTCATACTCCTTTCTCAACCAAAAAGCTTTGAGCAGTTTCAGCTGAACTATCAAATGAATAATCAGAAGTTCACACTGCCTGACCTGCTTCAAGCTTTCAGCTGAAATGTTAATGGAGCGTCAGAATCAGCTAGGCCAAATGGTGGTAAGAAGAAGAAGAAGGCAAAATGCCAAAACCAAGTCAACTCAAGCGTTGCCAAGGGCAAACAGAAGGTGAACCAAGGGGGAGGTGTGAAGAAGACTGCTAAGGGGAATTGTTTCAACTGCGGTGAGAAAGGACATTGGAGGTTAATCTGTTCCAAGCCCAAGAGGGACGGAAAGAAAGGTAATACTCATGCACTAGTTGTTGAAACTTGTTTAGCAGCGTATGCCTCCCATTCGTGGGTAGTGGATACATGAGTCACTGATCACGTTTGTTTCACTTTACAGGGGTTCCAGCTAACCCGACAACTTAGTGGGAGTGAGATCCTCATCACACTGGGCGTTGCTACGAAAGTGGCAGCTGAAGCAGTGGGAGAAGTGAATCTATCTTTTGAAGATAGAGTTTTAATTTTGAGAGATGTTCTTTACGTTCCTAGCTTTAGAAATAATTTAATTTCAGTTTATAAACTCTTTATGGATGGATATTCTGTTTCTTGTACTAAGCAATTTACTATTTTTCAAAATGAAATGTTTACCTGTTCTGGAACGTTATCGAACAATCTCTACACAACTAACTGTTCACACCACCCAAAAAATGCATCCTATAACACATCGACTGTTTTGAATAAAAGAAAGCGTTCTTAAGATATGAACGAAACACTACTTTGACATCTAAGACTCGGTCATATTAATCTAAAAAGGATTCAAAGATTGGTATAAGATGGATCATTGGAGTCTCTCCGGGTTGAACCATTTCCAACCTACGAATCTTGTTTAGAGGGTAAAATGACCAAGAGGGCATTTGGAGTCAAGGGGAATAGAGCCACTGAAGTGTTAGAGATCGTTCATACTGACGTATGTGATCCAATATCAATCAAAGCAAGAGGAGGTTATGAGTACTTTGTTACGTTTATCGATGATTACTCAAGATATGGATACATTTTCCTTATGAAGCACAAGTCCGAGACCTTTGATAAGTTCAAAGCGTTTAATGCTGAAGCAGAAAAACATAAAGAAAAAAATATCAAGTTTCTACGATCTGATCGTGGAGGCGAATACCTAAGCGATGATTTTCTGAACTACTTATCAGATAAAGAGATTGTATCCCAGTTAACTACTCTCGGTACCCCTCAACAAAATGGGGTAGCAGAATGAAGAAACATAACTTTTTTAGAAATGGTCAGATCAACGATGAGTTATTCGGATCTTCCCAAGTCGTTTTGGGGGCATGCCTTGAAAACAACAACTTACATTCTAAACATGGTACCGTCCAAATTAGTTCCTAAAACTCTAAAAGAACTGTGCACCGGGCGCAAGCCCAGTCTAAGACACATGAGAATTTGGAATTGTCCGGCTTACGTGTTGGACAAGGAAGCCAGTAAGTTGGACCCACGTTCGGAATTAAGGCTGTTTATAAGGTATCCTGAGGGAACGAAAGGGTGTATGTTCTATGGTCCCAATGATCAAAGAGTTGTAATAAGTACACCCTTTAGATTCTTGGAAGAAGACTACATGAACAATAGAAAGCCTAACAGTGAGATTACCTTAAATGAATTAAGAGGGCCAACTCCAACACCAACTGTACAAGTCGATATACCAAGCGTCACACCTACACAACCGGAACCTCGTCGCAGTGGGAGGGTTTTTAGACAACCTGAGCGATTATTGGGGATCGGAGAGTCTTCGAACTTGATCTCAGGAGAAGAATCAGACCCATGGTCTTACAACGAGGCAATCTAAGACAACGAAGCAAATTCTTGACAAACGACGATGGAAGCCGAGATGGGTTCTATGGATCATAATCAAGTGTGGGAGCTAATCGAACCACCCAATGGGGTAAAATCCATTGGATGCAAGTGAGTTTACAATAGAAAAAGAGGACCGGACGGGAAGGTTGAGACCTTCAAGGCTAGACTTGTAGCCAAAGGGTATACTCAGAAAGAAGGGATCGATTATGACGAAACCTTTTTGCTTGTAGCTATGCTCAAGTCCATCCTTATTCTCTTGTCGATAGCTGCACATCTAGATTTCGAGATCTGGCAAATGGTTGTCAAGACAACTTTTCTAAACAGAAGTCTTGAAGAAGAAATCTTTATGCGCCAACCCGAAGGCTTCATTGCGAAAGGCCAAGAGCATCTCGTTGCAAGCTTAAGAAGTCCATTTAAGGACTAAAGCAAGCATCCCGTGCTTGGAACCAATATTTTGATCAAGTTATAAAATCCTACTATTTCGATCAAAACGAGTTAGAGAGTTGTATATACAGAAAGTGTGTCGGAACTGCCTTGGTATTCTTGTTGGGGTTATACTGGAAAGTATGCTTTTACTTTGTATAACCAAACTGAATTTCTGTCTTATTTACTGAAATAAATTATTTATCACTAATGCTTTAAATATCATTGAATGTTACATATATTTACTACATAATTGTTCAATAAACAGTATGTGTTACATTGTAGTTAATTTAGTGATACCAGATTACAGAAGATTAAATTAACAGTCCCTTGTAACTAAAAGTACGCTATTCACGACCTAGATGGAAATGAAAAATCCATCGTGAAAGGTTGAAGTGTAAGGCTCAGATTGACTTGTCTTGACCAAGAGATTACACTAGTGCATGATTGATGCACTGAATAGGACCTACAGGAGGATAAATTCTTCAAAGACCAATTAGGAAGAATTAGACCTCGATGGTTCGTTATTTCTTAATCTTAGCCCCTTAAATAGGATCGTGTGTGGTTAATAATTATTGCTTTGACTTATGACGGGTAGAGAATCAATGAGATTCAATACTTTATATCTTGGGCAATATTCTTTGGTCACATCGCGATTGCTAAGATTTAATACGAAGAATCATGTCTGAGCACGCTTTGTTTGATTTGCCCTTGGGAGGTTCATAAGATTTATCATACCAAATCTTGGAAGTGGAATTAGTTTCCGGTATGGATAATAATGTTGAACCGTTCCTTGACAAAAGACAAAAGATGTTAATTAATGGAAAGCTATTTCAGTGGCTGGGCTAGATAATCTTAAACACACGAAATAATAAACGGGAGCCATATTAACATTAATATGGGTTAAGATGAATAGTGCAATATTAGTTATGTAGTGGGATTAATTAATATTTATGGGCTTGAATAATATTGTGGCTCAATATTAGATATTCAAAGTCCATTAGAAGGTCCAATCTTAATTCTCCTAAAGGCCCCTCAAGTAGCCCAAACATTGTTGGGGAATAAGTTGCACAGATCTATTCGGGGTGAATATTTAAATACAAATTTAATTCTTATAATTATTACTAGCATGAATTAATCCTATATTAATTCAAATACTAATTCAACAACATATCATGCATATAATAATTCACGAAAAAACCTCATGCGAATTCTACGAGTTTACGTGAACGCATTCCTCTTGGGATGACAAAGGATCCGGCCGATTAGACTAACCAAAAGAACTTCCCAAGTATTCCCTTAGCCCTCGTTCGACTATCCGGTGGTTGGACACTTGTGAACGATTTAACAAAAGGAAAATAAATTATGTTGCACCACCTTTGTGGATTTACTAATTTTTTCCCAAGACATGGAATTGTACTTGAGAATGAAAGAATCATCCGCTATTTATAGAGCACAAGGTGGTCGAATTTTTAGTGATAAAACAATGTGGGAAAATCTTTTCTTGATCTCCAAGAAATCTTGAATATATCTCTTATATTCTTTTTCCCATAATTATAATATTCCACAAAAATCCCACCTTATCAACATTATGGAATTTTCGAAATATAGGGTACCAAGAATCCAAGATTTGGATCTTCTTGAATTTATGAGATATTCTTGTATTTTAAGAAATACATATCTTCCATAATATCTTTTCAAGAAAATCAAGAAAATCTTTCTTGCCCACTATATTTCATAATTTTCGAAATCCTCTTATGAATTAACCAAGTGGGAGATTTCTTGAATTTAATGAGATAATCTTGTATTCCAAGAATACATATCTTCATTCCATAACAAAATTCAAAGAAAATCTTTCTCCCAACTTATCCATAATTTTTGAAATTTACTTGGAAAATAAGCAACAATATTTATTTTATTTTAATCACCTTTTCAGTTATTGGACTATATATTGGGCTACTTAAGGGGCCTTTAGGAGAATTAATATTGGACCTTCTAATGGACCTTGAATATCTAATATTGAGCCACAATATTATTCAAGCCCATAAATATTAATTAATCCCACTACATAATTAATATTGCACTATCCATCTTAACCCATATTACAGTCAATATGGTTCCCGGTTATTATTTTCCATGTTTAAGATTATCTAGCCCATTAATTAATTCAAGCCACTGAAATAGCTTTCCATTAATTAATATCTTTTATCCTTGGTCAAGGAACGGTTCAACATTATTATCCATACCGGAAACTAATTCCACTTGCAAGATTTGGTATGATAAAGCTTATGAACCTCCCAAGGGGGCAAATCAAACAAAGCGTGCATTTGCACACACGATTCTTCATATTAAATCTTAGCAATCACATGTGACTAATAATATTGCCCAAGATAAAAAGTATTGAGTCTCGTTGATTCTCTACCCATGATAAGTCAAAGCAATAGTTAGCAATCCCACCTAATCCTATTTAAGGGACGAAGATTAAGAAATAACGAACCACTGAGGTCTAATTCTTCCTTGTTCAGTTCTGAAGAATTTATCCTCCTGTAGGTCCTATTTAGTGCATCAGTCATGCACTAGTGTAATCTCTTGGTCAAGACAAGCCAATCTGAGCCTTACACTTCAACCTTTCGCGATGGGTTGTTCATTTCCATCTAGGTCGTGAATGGCGTACTTTTTAGTTACAAGGGACCGCATTTAATCTTCTCGTGATCCGTATCACTAAATTAACTACAATGTAACACGTAAGACTTATTGAACAGTTATGCAGTAAATATATGTAACATTCGATAATATTTAAAGCATCAGTGATAAACAATTTGTTTCAGTAAATAAGTTCGAAATTTAGTTTTGATTATACAAAGTAAAAGCATACTTTCCAGTATAATCCCAACAAACATAATGTCCAATAACTGAAAAAGGTGTTTAAAATTAAATAAAATATTGTTGCCTATTTTTCCTAAAATTTTGAAAATAATAAATAAAAGAGGGAGAAAGCTTTTCTTTGAATTTTGTTATGGAATGTAGCTAAGTATTCTTGGAATACAAGATTATCTCATTAAATTCAAGAAATACCCACTTGGTTATTTATTGAGTAATTTTCGAAAATCAAGAAGAAAATAAGGAAGGAAAGATTTTCTTGATTTTCTTGAAAAGATATTATGGAAGATATGTATTCTTGGAATACAAGAATATCTCGTAAATTCAAGAAGATCTAAATCTTGGATTCTAATCCTTATTTTTTTGAAAAATGCCATAACAAGAGGAGTTGGGATTTTTGTGGAATATTTTAAATATGGAGAAAAGAATATATTGGATATATTCAAGATTTCTTGGAGATAAAGAAAAGATTTTCCCATCTTATTTTTCACCCAAAAATTCGACCAACACTCCCTCTATAAATAGGGGATGAGTGTCTCATCCCCAATGCAATTTCATGTGTTGAAAAAATTAGAAAATCCACAAAGGTGGTGCAACATAATTTTATTTTCCTTTTTGTTAAATTGTTCGCGAGTTCCTACCACCGGATTGTTGAACAAGGATAAAGGAAATACTTGAGAAGGTCTTTCGGTGTGTTCGATTGAACGGGATTTATCTTCTCAACGGTTGTCACTCCAAGAGGTTAGTTCACGTAAACCCGTAGTAATTCCGCATGTGTAGGTTTTATGTGAACTGTTTATATGCATGATTGGTTGTTGAATTATTATTTGAATTAATATAGGATTAATTCATGCTAGTAATAATTGTTAGAGTTAAATTTGTATTTAAATATTCAACCCGAATAGATCCGGGCAATTAATTCCCCAACAATTCTTAGTACTATACGTAGATGACATTCTGCTCATCGGAAACGATGTAAAGGTGTTGTCAGACGGGAGGGTGTGGCTGTCAAATCAGTTTGATATGAAAGACTTAGGAGAAGCCGGTCACATACTAGGGATCAATATCACAGGAAAAGGATGATTGACTTGTCCCAAACTTTATACATAGACATTGTTTTGAAGCGATTCAACATGCAGGATTCCAAGAAGGGTTTCTTACCTTTCAGACATGCAATCCATCTGTCATAACAAATGTGTCCTAAGACACAGAACGGAGATAGATGACATGAGGGGAATTCCATATGTGTCGGCAGTTGGAAGCCTCATGTATGCAATGTTGTGCACGAGGCCGGATATTTGCTTTACCGTAGGAATGGTAGCAAGATATCAGAGTAATCCGGGAAAAGAACACTGGACTGCTGTTAAAAACATTCTGAAGTATCTGAAAATAACTTAAGATAGAATGTTAGTTTATCAGTCGGACAGTCTTATTCCTATAGGATACACGGACTCAGATTTCCAATCGGACATAGACTTTTGAAAATCTACCTCAGGTAGTGTGTTCTGTCTGGGAGGTGCAGTCGTAACATGGAGAAGCGTTAAGCAGAAATGTATCATAGATTCTACCATGGAAGCCGAATATGTAGCTGCTTGTGAAGCAGCGAAAGAAGCGGTATGGCTTAAGAACTTCTTTGTGGTCTTGGACGTAGTTTCAAATTTTTTCAGCACTATCACTATCTTTTGTGATAATGCCGGAGCAGTTGCAAATTCAAGGGAATCAAGAGCCCACAAAGCCAGCAAACACATTGAAAGAAAATACCATCTTATATGAGAAATAGTTAAGAGAGGAGATATAGAGGTGGCAAAGATCGCATCGGAAGATAACCTAGTAGATCCATTCACAAAGGATCTACCTCAGAAAACATTCGAGAGTCATGTGGAAGGAATGGGTGTCAAGTGCGTTGGAAATTTGCTTTGAGTATATGTGGGAGAGATGTTATTAGGTTCATGTAGGACATGAGACGTACTGTAGTATACTTAAAAGCAGACTTTGAGTATAAGTGGGAGATTGTTGGGGTTATACGTGAAAGTATACATTTATGTAATAACAAACTAATGTACTCTTATTTACTAAATATAAATGTTTTATCATTGTTGTTTTACATATGAATGAATGTTATTTATTTATTGCAAACCGTTCAATATTAGTACATATTGCAATATTGTAGTTAATGTGGTGATACCCGATCACAGAAGATCACATTAACAGTTCCTTGAAAATAAGTACATCTTCATAACCTAGATGAAATTGAACACTCCATTGGTAGAAGTTGAATTGCAAAGTTCAGATTGGCCGCCTTGATCAAGAGATTGCACTAGCGCATTGTGATGCGCTGAAGATGACCTACAGAGAGGATAAATTCTTCCGTACTGACTTATGGGATGAAGAATTAGACCTCAGTGGTTGTTGATTTCTTAACATCTAAATAGGATTGTGTGTAATTAGTATTTATTGCTTTGATCTACGTTGGGTTTAGAATCAGAGAGCGATTCTATACTTTATATTTTTGGCAATATTATTAATTACATGACAATTGTTAAGATTTAATACAGAGCAACATGTGCAAGGAAGGTCTTGTCTGATTTGTCCCCTTGGTGGGCTCAGAAGTTTTATCATATAAATCTTGCAAATGGATTAAGTTCCGGTATGGATAATAATGTTGAGTTGTCTTTACTCCAAGGAAAAATATATTAATTAATATAAAGTTTTTCAGTGGTTCAATTAATTAATGGACTAAATAATCTTAAACGCGAGAAATAATAACCGGGAGCCATATTATCGTAATACGGATTAAGATGGATAGTGCAATATTAATTTTATAGTGGAGTAAGTCAATATTAATGGGCTGAATGATATTGTGGCTCAATATTAGAAATTTCGAGCCCATTGGAGGTCCAATCTTAATTCTCCTAAAGACCCCTCAAGTAGCCCAATATAAGTTCAATTAATGAAAATGAGAAGAAAATAATATTGTATTATTTTTGCCTATTATTTTCGAGAAAAAAAAAAAGGAAAAGAAGAGAAAATATTTTCTTGATTTTCTTGAAAAGATTTTTATGGAAAAAGATAAGTATTCTTGGAATACAAGATTATCCCATAAATTCAAGAAACCTCAAATCTTTTTTCTTTACTTAAAGATTTCGAAAATATTATAAGAATAGGAGAAAAAGATCTTTTGTAATTATTTATGAAAAATAGAATATATGAGATATATTCAAGATTGTATCTTGGGGAAGATACAAGGAAATTTCCCATGAAGCCCTAAATCACTAAATTTCCCATGAAGCTAGGCTCATCTTGGTGAGTTCAGGCGAGCTCGCCCCTTCTTGGCGAGCGAACTAGGGGCGAGCTCGGCACCTTTCTGGTGAGTGTCACTAAAGGCCGCCGATTGAGGTCCAAAGGCTTCCTTGGTCTTTGGGCCCTTCTATCGGCACTGACCTATTAATGGGCCTGGGCCCAACAATAAATTTTTGTATCAAACCTTGAATTTATCAAAAGTTTCAGTTTAAGTTTTGACATTTTTTCAAAAGTTAGTGTTCCAAAATTTATCATTTTTTTCCATTTTTGTGAGCCATATCCCGTCAAACGGTTAATCCTATTTACACAAAACTTTGGGTTGATAAACCACATCATGTCTTGTTAACTAGAAAAAAAATGGTTTGTGAAAATAGTGATTGAAAGGCGGGGAAAAACTGTCCTTAAATAGGTGACTTAAAACGAAATTACTGTCATTTTTCTCCGAACCGTTCACAATAGTAGCAAATTAAAAATCGTATAACTTTTAAATTAATGGATCAAAGAACGACATTTTTTTACAGGTAGACTAACCACCGATCAAAGATCTTTTTCCAATTTGTTTCGCGTCAAAATCAATTTTCGTTTGGAAGATATTAACTTCGTAACTTATAGCTTTAAACCTGTTTTCCAGTTTTCCAGTTTCAAGTGAACATGTTTGAGCACAAAATTGGGCATCATAACATTACTATAATAAAAAACCAAGACAATGATCATGAACTACACATACAAAGAAGCATGTAGGTGTTTCAAATCAGTAATTTTTAACGAAACAAAGCATTCGACGACATCGCCTAAAATATTTCTAACACCGTTTCTAATTATCAAGTTAGCATCTTTGAGCATAAATTTGGGCAGCATAACATTACTATAATCAAAAACTAAAAATATGGACGCGAAGTATGTACTTCAAACAACATGCAGGAGTCCTAATCTAGCAAATACCAACACGTTAAAGCTCTCAACAACCTCACCGAAAATCATATGAACATAATTTTTACGTATCGAATTCAGTTAATACTTTTTGTTTTCCTGTTAAAACATGTTCTTAAATGATGGAAGAAGCTCTTCCTTGCTGCTGTAATGGAGGAAGTGCTTGATCAAACAGAATGGTTGAAGGGGAGTTTCTTGCTTGCTTGATGATGATGGTGGCCGATGTGTTTGCAGAAAGAAGAAAGTGAGCTTCTTGCTTGGATTGTGGAGGAAAAATAGCAGCGTTTTGCTTGTTTCTTGGATGGAGAGTGGGATGTTTTTCCGAAGGAAGTGGTTGTATTTACCGAGGAAGAAGAGTGGTGATGGCCAATTCATGTTGGGGAAAAAATATGAGTGAATGGTGGGCATGTATTTTCATGCGGCCACAAATTCATTTTTGTTGATATTTTATTTACTACAACTTTTATTACCACTCGGTATTCACTACAGATTATATTTGTATTCTAGAGTCGCGGTTAATTAAAAATTATGGGTTCGTTAGAATTTATCGTTTAGGATTTTTAGCGATTGATTCGTCACCTTTTGAGACGAAAATTATTTAATTGAAATTAAATTTGTCTTTTTTTCTTAAATTTATTTAAAAACATTCCAATTTAGTTAGATAAAGTGAATTTTCGTCGTCGTTTTTATTATTCGTTAGATCTTCGATTTTTATATCGAAAATTCAAATTCGTTGAAAGATTGAATTTAATTTCTTTCTTTGAACTGAAATTAAATATTTTTATTACAGTGCTAGGGTTTAGGTCTATGGTATCATAATATTTTTTTGATATGAAAAGTTCGGTACTTTAGTATCAGAAAACATGTATCGATACCATATGTTTAGTATCAGTAAAAGTTTTAGATACTATAAATGTAATATTGTATCAGAAAAAATTGATACCATTATTTGATACTAAATGACTTTCTAATACTAAAAATATTATGTTGTATAAAAAAAAAAATTGATACTATTATTCGATACTAAAGATCATTCTGATACTAAAGAGTCAATCCTTTAGTATCATAACTTACTTTTTTTTTTTTTGATACGAGGTCTTTAGAATTAGGAGTATATGTATCGGATGTGTATCAGAAAAAATATTTGATACTAAAACTCTTTGGTATCAAATATTTTACCTTTAGTATCAAAAAAATTCCAATGCTAAACACCTTTTTTCTTGTAGTGAATTTCTTTCTTTAAATTGAAATTAAATATTTTTATTACAGTGCTATGAGTGCTCCTGGTTCAAAGTGCTTGTCCGTTCCTTGAAAAATAAAAACCTTTGCAAACACATACACTCTAAAATCATTAGAAAAATTCTTAAATCAAATAATCATGTTATTAAATTTGTCTCTTTTATTATTCTATTTAGACTAATGGGAAACTCAAATACGTAATTACTAATGGGAAAAAATACATATAAGTCCTCCAACTATGTCTATTTCTTAAGGTAGATGAGCCTTAAAGTATTTTTTGGTTCAATAATTTTATTTTTTGGAATTACATCACAACTTTTCAAGAAGAAAAATAATTTTAAAAATCATTTATAGAGTTTGAAAGCATACGCTTATATTAATAAACATATAAATTGGAGTTATATATCGCCTGTAGTAGATCAATTCCAGAGTAATTAAAATTGACCGCATGAAATAATAAATGAATAATTGTAAATGATCAATTAGTTAATATTAAATTTATATTTAAAAGAATCTCACAAATTATATATCACGAATCACGTAAATAATAATAAATCGATGGTGGATAATGGATTCAACAGTCCCTTTTGTTAATAAAAAAAAAAGAGTTAAAGAATTAACATAGCGATGAAATTAATATGAATTCGAAAAATATAAAATGGATATGTTTTAGTGGTAGAAGCAAAATAATAAAGTGGAATTATGAGATGAAATTTGGTACAAAATGATAAGATTAAGGGAAGGTAAAGCCGCCGCCGCCGCCAGCAGCAGCAGCAGCAGCAGAAGGCTCACCGGTGGCAGGGTTGTAGGCGACCCAGAGGAGGGAGAGCGTGATAGCAATGAGACCCGACCAGACAAAGACAATGGTTGGCGTCTTCTTACTTCTTCCCATGAGTCCCTTTGCAAATGGATATAGATGAGCCAAGACCCAGAAGCTGAAGAAGGCCCCACCTATAAACTTGCTCCACTGCGGAACAGTCTGGTATATAGTTCTTGAGAAGGCGACGACGATTGCTATTATGTTGACCATCCCGATGACGATGGGGGGAATCATGAGGGAAGTCCACTTGACGAGGTACAAGTCAGCGTATATGTCATCGACGTCATCACCGGCTGACTTGGAGGTGAGGGTAAATGATATCTCTATACCGGCAATGACCTTGAGAAGGCCCTGCACCACGGCTGCCAAGTGAGCGCTGGTCCCGGAGATAAGCCAAAACTGCTCGTTCCTCCACCACTGCTCTAATCCGACGCCCGACCATTTGACCTCCAGTATGGCGAGGGCGATGAGGCAGAGGGACATGGTGAGAAGGAGGGACAGGAAGGTGACGTCCACATCCTTTACGATAAAGAAGCCCGACAAGAGGGACAGTGCCGGGAGGAAGCAGTAGACGATCAGGAAGAAAGAGGTGAAGGGATAGATGCCGACGTTGAGGTAAGCCAGGCGCTGGAGGATATTGAGCTTTCTAGAAGCTAGGAACGCGTTGTTTCTCGAGAAGAAGATTTCCACCGACCCTGTCGCCCATCTAAGCACCTGGTGGAGTCTATCCGTCAGGTTGATTGGAGCTGAACCACGGAACGAGTCTCGTTTTGTTACGCAGTACACCGACCGCCAACCCCGATTGTGCATTCGGTACCCTGTCACCACATCTTCTGTCACCGAACCGTAGATCCAACCAACACGGTCTCCCCATTCCGACTTGTCCTCGTACCTACAATTCATCAAATTTATATTTTATATTTTTTAAAAGAAAAAAAACTATTACTTACTACTACATACCAACAAGATATAACAGAGACGGCTTCAGCCACAGTGGCAGCATCAAGGGGTTCCCGGGGAGCCCTCAGAACCCCAGGAGGTCGTCCGTACTTGACAGCAGGATGATCCGCAATTGGACGCCCTTGAAATTCAGCAACGGGTATTGACTCCGCCAGTAAGGTGGAGTTCCCAAATCGTTTAGGTAGCAAATTGACATCAAGATCAGGGTCCAAGTCTGTTGTCTTGAGAGCATGTGTCTCGGGATTTTTGTCAGAAAGCTTATCAGATTTTGGGGGTTCAAAGCCATAAAGGGCAAACCGTCGGAACATGGTACCAGTCCCCACATAAACTGGGCCCTGGAAAAGTCAACAACATATACATATGCAGTAATGAAAATTTGATCATGAGTTACTCAAAAAGAAAAGTAAGTAGGTAAGTAGGTACCTGAAGGCCATCTAATGCTCGCATATTACCATCAAAGAATACAGTGTTGTGGTTGGCATAGCGGTCGGATGGATCAATGCCTTCAAATCTTTGGGGAAACTGAATATAACATATATCTTCGCCCCCTCTGTCCATCATAAAGCACATGCCTTCTCGCAAAGCATTGCAGTTAAAAATATAATGATCGCAATCGAGGTTGAGTATAAATGGACCATTGGACAAGACGGCTGATGCTCGCACAAGGGCGTTCATTGCACCAGCTTTCTTGTTATGGTCATATCCTGGGCGTTTTTCACGCGATACGTAGACAAACATTGGTAGACGTATGTCAACGTCGCTGAAATCGAGAAGCTTGTCATCAGAACTTCCAGTCAACGGATCGCTACTAGGAGGCTTGAGCATCACCTGTAGAATTCCCGCATGATCACCCTTGGCATGTTCCCTGGACGAAACGGCCCAAGTCCCCGGCCAGTGGGTGCCATCAGCCATCCAGGTAGCCTTTTGGACCTTGACTCGATCTAAACTGTCGGCCCCACTCTCCCTCATGTTCTTCAACATTTTCATCTCCTCTCTTGCATTGAAAGCGTCGGATCTTCTCCTGATGGAATCAGGTAATCCATTTATCCTCACTTTAAATTCATCGTACTCCCTCTTAACTCGCCTCCTATCTTTGACAAAGTCCTGCCTGCTCTTGTTCTTGGTGGGGTCACCCTTCAAGCTGAAGTAGGTATCAGGATTGCGGGGTTCTATGTCGTGTTTCTTACAGAAGGGCACCCATAAATCTGCAAAGCTGCATGCCTCAGCCATTGCTTCAAAGGTGAGAAGGGCACCCCCGTCATCAGAGACGTAGCAAGCCAGTTTCTCCACAGGGTACTCAGCAGCTAGGATAGATAAAATCGTATTGGCCGTCGTCAGAGGTGGTTCTTTATCCGGATCAGCCGTAGACACAAATAAATCCATCCCTGGAAGGTCCGAGCGACCCGTGGGATTCGAAGGCGATGGGGCCTCGAATTTGTCACGCAATAGCTCCAAGTCGGTGCTTCGATTAATGGGGTGTATCTTAGGCACCTGATCCAGGATCCAAGAGAAAGCAAACCATATCTCACACGACACTGACATAAACCACAGCCACATGGCTTCATCATTTGGATTTCTCACTCTCCATGTCAAGAAGAAGCACATTACAACGAACCGGATAAGAATCAACAACCTGATCATGATTGAATTAAGAAAAGATTTTTCTAGCAACTAATAAATAAAGATAGATAGATAGATAGATAGATAGGTACCTGTAAGGGCTGAGTATTCTATTAGGGATGTCTATTACTCGGCTGAGGGGCCTCCACGGTTTATCTGATGTCTCCAACATGCCCTTTGGCATTCCTCCGTCCCCATCGTCTCCGTACACATCATCTTGCGGCCAATATGCATTACCATATCCGTAAGTGCCCTGTGTCTCGAACAACCACTTATTGTGGTCGAATTCTCCATTTTGATTCCGCTTCATCATCGACATATTGTTGTTACGATGATCCTTCTTGGCATCATTTGGCCCCGGGAGGGACAGAGCTCCACCCGCGTAGTTTGGTATGTCGTCATCAAAGTCGGCAACTTTGTATGGCTCCTTGCATCCGGGACACATACCTGTGTCTTTTTGAGCGTCCATGTAACAATCTCTACAGATTTTGTACCTGAAGCAGCATCAAACATTGAGAATTGAAATCTGATATAGAATTGGATGGGAGAGTATATGTACATATGGATGGGAGAGTACATGTACATACCTGCATTCACAGGGCATAACATCGTTGCCTCTTTCATCCTTGATGACTTTACCATCACAGGCGGGCATTGCGCATGAAGAGCCCTTGGATCCGGCCATCTGGGGATGACTCACCTGGGATTCGATCACCTTGTCCATGAGATGTGCACGTGTGACGCTGTTGAATCCACCCGTGAAGATGGAATTCGCCACGTACTGCTCCTCTGCTTTTGCAGCCACCGAGGTATCCATGGGCTGATTATCCGGCGTCGGAGGGATGTGAACTGTATAATTCATGTAATCCCCCGAAAACTCTCCCGACATATCCAGATCCTCACGGGACAGGCTCACGTACCTTCCGCTCGAAGTTCTTCGAGCAAATTTCACTGTCTGCCCACTCGATGTTGGACCCTCTTTTTCCCCAGAACCACCGGGGCTGCGCACTGCCTTCTTTGATGGCTGATTCGTTAACGTCGCCATTCCTTGTTAATCATCTACCCTTTCATCATCAAAATCATTCTAATTTCACATTCCTAATGCCTAATTTCATCATCACCAAACCAAAAAAAAAAAAAAAAAATTGCAGAATAGTGCGGTGGTGAGATAATTACAAATGTGATGTGGATTAAACTCCTCCCCTGTTTTCGGGACAACGGATGAATGAAAATGAAGTAAGCTTGTTGCTCATTTTTTCGCATTGCCTTGGTTTTGTTGCTTGCTGCCGCTTCTCAAGGAGAATGTTATTTCATGGCTACTATAAATAGATTACTTATATTTTCTGAATTTTTTTTTTTTTTGTCTTCTTCTTTTTTAAATAAGACTGTGAATAAGTGCGTGTTTATGTGTTTATTATGTATAATAATATATATATATATATTATTATTTTTTTTTTGATCCAATATAATAATATGTTAATAACTTCATAATTGAAACATAATTGATTATGTCACTACAAAAATGAAAATTTGAGACGAACTAGTCCGTAGGCCCGCATGTTTCGTGGAATAGAAAATAAATTATGTACATTATTTATTTAGTTCGTTATACTCCATTCAAATATAGTCCTGCATTTTATTTTTTAATAGAATGTATATCCAATATATTTACTCACAAATTGCACGAGAGTTCATAAGTCTTAATGATAATTCACGAGTCCTAATAAAATGAGAATTCACGAGTCATAATAAGAACTTTTGAGTTTTTATGAGAATTGATGTTTTAATTTTGTGACTCTAATCAATTATAAATCCACACACGTCTTAGTGAAAAATAATCCTTACAATCATATAATTGCATAAAATTTCTCAAGTATTGTAAGGGTTCCAACTACAAAAGATTCGTAGGCATGCTTCTGATTGCTTTCGAAAGTAGAGTAATTGAAAGTTGTATCTTGAAAACTCATTTTTCGTTAAACTCTTAGGCTAAGTTTACTTTGAAAATAAGAATTAGGGTGAATATGATAAGATGGGATGAAATAAAAAATAGAGATTGAATTTACATATCTTATCACTCATCTACTTGAATGAATTTGATAAAATTCAATTCACACATTTACTATACTACCCCTCTTCTTAAATTTCGTCTCCCCCTTCTCAATCATCCTCCACTAGAAATTTCTCATTTAATCGAAGAATTCTACAGCAACAATAGAAATTTATCTTTCAAGAAAGCATGAAATTTTATTAACCATTATATTACTTTGAAATTATAAATTATAAAATTGAATCAATTTTTTAAAATCGTCCAAAAATTTATCTAAATTTGACTGTGTAGGGAAAAAAAAGATCAAAGCGCCAAAAAAAAAAAAAAAAAAAAAAAAAAGAAAGGAAAATTCGCACCAAATTAAAACTTCTTCATTTCATCACTATTTCAGGGGTATCCCAGGAAGTAGTTACAGACTATTAAGGGAAGTGTTGACTAGTTCAAAAATATTTAACCAACACTTTCCTTAATACAGACAAATAAATTGAACCAAGATCCAACACGGGCACCACCATGGAAAACCAGCTTTCATATCCACCACGGACAACCGTCACTCGAATCTGTAGCATCGCTCGATTCCTATTTCGACTTTCCACTTTAGATTCGGTATGAATTAAAACCACAAACCTGATAATTGAAAAAGATCGACTCCATCGGTACCGTTGGGCTCGTCCACTTCTGTTCGCTCTGCCGCCACTTGTCGTCGTTGTCAAAAGTTTGATTGGAGTTTTCCTTCGGTGTCAAAGAGGAAGTTATTTTTTGCCGACTTACAAATGAAGAGATGATATATTGTTTATTGATGGGTATTTGAGTAATATTTACATTATTCCCAGTAAAAATTAATAATCAAACATATTTTAAAGGGATTTATAATTAAACTTAATTCACAAATTTGAGATTTATCCACGGGCAGGGTCCTGTCCGGACTTTTTGATCAATCACAGTAAATGGATGATAATATTAGACAATTAATATTTATCCAACCTTATCACTCAAAGTAAATGCAATCTGAATTAATTAGACGATTAATTGAGTTTAACTATAAATAGTTTACTGGTGCCTCGTCCAGAGTTGAATCTAAATATCTTTTTATTTGTTATGTTATTTTTCACAAGTTATCTAACATTAATAGTGAAGTTCAGCAGCTTTCTAAAAAATAGTGAAGTTCAGCAAAGCCTGTCAAAAATAGTGAAGTTCAGCAAAGGAATAATGGTGGTCAAAAGAAGTCATGGGAGTAAATTAACAAGTGTATTTTGCGGTTAGTGTTTCCGTTGCTGTATTTGAACAAACACCAACAACTAATGATTTTGACTTTTCACACTCTAACTAATTAAATTTATCTTAGTGGTACTGGTACGGATTACAATCACACTGATCCATATATATACAAAGTCACGTATTTCACATTCCAATTATTTTCGACTTGGTTTCTCAAGAGGGATGCAGAATGCATTTCCACAAATAAAGCCTTATTCATGAGAATTGAATTCCATTAAACGCAACCTCCTATCCGTTCCAAACTAGTTTAGAGGTTGGTCTTGGAATAAGATTGATGCTCACACCTAATTAACACCACCAAACTCTCCCTTTATCCCACCAAGCCAAGTATCTCAATTTCCCCAATTTTCAGAATCTTAATTTTCGTACATCATCTTTTTTCAATTTTTGAAAATATTACAAAGGGTTAAAGAGTATAATAATAAGACAACAAGAGATGAGTGCAACTGCTATTTGGATTTTATTGCCCATGTTCCTCGTGTTGATGATATTCTGCACAGACACCTATTGTTTGCCATCTCCATGTTGCTATGCAATTACTTTAGGGGTAGAATGCTAGAATAGCCTAAGACAGTTGTTTGAACATTTCCTTTAATTGTTCAACTGCGGCATGTTTAAAGCAGGAAAGTGGTTTTAAGAGTATCAAAAGGTGAACCTAACATCCCATGTGTTGAATAAGTATAAATAAGTTGGATCAAAATCACCAAGAAGAAGAAGAAGCAGCAGACTGGGGCAGCAAAGGAAATAGGTGGAATAATTAAGTAATTTCAACAATATTTTTACAGGTTACTTTGGGTAAAATTACAAGAGAATTGCCACAACCAATCCACTTCAATCCTCCTTTGAATAATATACTCCATATTTGGATTGGATTAGTATAAGAAGGAAGATTCCGAATGTTTGTCAAAACTGAGGCCAAAGAGGGGAGCCCTGCTTCAGTAGTTGATCAGGATATAGATCATTCCAACATTTATCCGTCTCTGCCGCTTTCTTCCACCTCCTCCTAAATACCTTGAACTCATTATACGACTGTCTTCTTACCTAAAACCATTCTTGTCAAATACCTAGACTATATGCACAAGTAACCAATGAAACTTACTTCGATTCTCTTGTTGACTTCATTGGACTCTGGAGGTTCCTGCAAATACAGTAATGCGACAAGCTTGAGAGAGATCCTAGTATGAAAAATGCAAAGTATATGTACTCCAGAGATGTTTGGCACCTTTTTTTCTTTGGAAGTCTCTGCTAATTTGACCTGCAACATCACATAACATATATAGTCTCCTCAAATACAAATACAATGAATTACAACTTACAAGATATTTAGTAACAAGAAAATAATTAAAATAAGGACCTGATCAGGTTCCCCTAGAGTTGGGAGGCCATAGTGAACAATGTATTCAGCATCCACTACTCCTATATTTTGTGTTCGTGCTCCCTGTCGACCAGGAGGGGCAGTTAGTAAATAAAGAAATGAAAAAAAAAAAAAAAAAACGAAAGGCGAAGGGAAGGGAATTATAAGTGATTGCCTGTGCACAATAACCAAGCTGCAGGTCTAGTCCCCAAGCATGAATCAAATCATTCTGTATAAGAAATATGAAGATGTAATTTCATTAAGCAAGACTTGCGATGCCAAAAGCTTTTTTCAGAAATGAATGATTCATAATACCTGCATCATGTACCATACACAGCGCCAGGCAGCTTTCGAGAACACAGGTGCCATCACTTCTATAAACCTGCACAATGATGAATATTCCGTCTCCTTCAATATCAACACCTACCTATGTGACATAATCAACTTACTAAATATAAGGAAAAGGCAAGTTGTTTAACTTTAAAATTCTACCCTGTGCAAGGAGGTCCAGTGCTGTTTTCATCACATTGAATGCCCTTGCCATCATGTTTATAAGTCCTCCTGCAAATGTAATCTAACTTTAGTTCAAACCAAAACCAAATAACCGTTTTCCAACCACCTCAACATACTTTCATGTCATCTGAAAATTCAACCATTTCGACTAATTTAATTTTAAAGATTAGAGTGCCAAAACACCTCACAAACTTAGATATGAACTAACCTATGGATCTTTGATCTCCTCCACCGTGCTGTGATTAGATGATGTACTTCAGATTTTTCAATGTCAAGTGCTGGTTGTGATATCTCTAGCCCTTCATCTTTCACAATAGATAGATATCTACACATATTAAGCAGCTCATGAGACGGGAAACTTGATAAACAAACCACATTTGTTAAGGTGCAAGTTTGTTCAAACGAGGATGGTACATACCGGTGGGGGTTGAAGTTTTCAACACCGAGGTCTTCATCCCACAAGAATACATAGTCATACTCTGCTACAATATCTGGATGTAAGAATCGCTTTGCAAACCACCTAATCAACGAGATGCCATTAGACTTATTTAAAACTTTAAGCTTTGCAACAAGTTTTTAAGTGAGGCAATCATCAAGAAAGAGGATATTACATTAAGCTTATATATAGTCATTTAATAAGTATAGAATGATAAATGATGGATCCTCTGTACCGAGGAATGCTTAAAACTCGAATGAATGCACGAATTGTAAGCTACTAAATCGTAAAGGTTTCAAAGAGAAATGAAGATTATACAATATCTGCTATACCATTTAGTTTGGTTATCAGCTGATACATGTATCACGCTACTGCTCCATTTAAATTCCTTCCACTGATCAACAATACCATCGTAATGGAAAAGCATCACGACAAAATCGCTTTCTAGGAACTGCAATTTAAGCTCGTAAACATAAGTCACATGAAAACTACTGAAGGTATAATTCTAAAAAAAAAAACCCCACAAATTTACCTTTTGCACCATCTTTTCCACATTTTTTTTCTGCTTTATTCCGGCAGCAACAGCAAATAAACTTTTCGAAGTATTTGTCTTCTGCTTGCAAAATTATTGTCATTACAACCTGAATCTGTTTAAAACTCAATGAAATTTGTAGAAGATAAAACATCATTTTTCCCCCTCAAAAGTACCTTTGGAGAACCCCATAGCGGTCTTCTTTCCAAGTTAGAGGTCTTTGTAACTATACCTTCAGGTAATGTCTCACTTCCAAGAGGCCTGCATTCACTCTACAAGATGACATAGATTATACCTTGAAATTACTTTTATTCATATTTTAACTGAACTTCAGGTCATATGAATTCTCTATATCATTATGAGCATATAAAAAATTGGAATGCAGGACAATTCATCATTGTTACAATAAACGGCTAGATAACAATGACGATCAGAAAAATAAGGGCATGATGGAGAATCATGTACCTCACATTTGGAGTTATTGCTCAATATCAGTTGCTGCATTACGTGTGTTGGAGTTAGTCACGTGCACATTAAAAAGAAAAAGAAAATGAAGAATTGTTTAACCACCTTCTGTATCTGTATTTTCTCTGTGCTCCGTAGAAACAGTACAAAAATGAATAAAGTAGTTACAGGAATTATGCTGCTACACAAACAGGTTCTCCAACCTTTTTGATCTCTGAATATTGACATCTGTATTAGAACATGGCAATACAATGATAAGTAAACCGACCAGTATAAGGATATGATTTTTCTGTATGCAGATGTTATTATAATAGCTTCAAAAATCTTGTTTCAATATGGTATGCCCATATTAATCCTGTTAATTACACGCAGATTCATCCATCACCACTCTTACAGACTTTTTTTCCATATATATGAGGAGGTTTGCAGAATTTTAAAAACTCTTGCTGACTAAATTGAAAGGTTTCTTCTACGCGTAGAAAGTTCCCAACTTGGTATAAATGGTGCAGTATTTAACAATGCTTCAAAAATTAAATTGCAAGGCTTGTATATATTAAAGGAACAGGAAGAAGCACAGAGTTTATTTATAATAATTCTGTTAAATTAAGAAACAAATATGAGACTTGAAACTAATCCCACCAGATCGAAAAAAACAGCAACTAGAAAGTCAAGACTATAATATATATGCTTTTTAACATTTGTTGCTTTTCCATTAATTAACTTTCACTTTTCTAACATTAGAGATTACTATCCTATTTGATCCCGAATGTAAACAAACATGTTTGAAAATCAAACAAGATTTTAAGCAAATGAAGTTTCCAAATAAATTTTATCAATTATAAAGGGCCGGGGTTAAAATGCAGCTTATATATTGTATATAAGTTTCTTCAAAAGGATCCAAAAACTGAGGATGAATACAAATTAAATTAACTTGAGAAATAGTGTGCCCTAATTAATGTTATCTTATACAAGAATGTATTCAAGAGATCGAGTGTAATTAATGTGCATGCATATTTAGGCATACATGCAGGCAGGGCCCTAGAAATTAAAATATACTTACAAAGTTAGATGAGCGCCCCATCTTCCTGATAATTTACTCAGGTATACAAACCAACATCACAAACTGCATATACAATCGCTCTAAACACCCCTTCCAAATTATTGTATATATATATATAATATACATATATCAGATATTATTTCTGATTAAAGTATACTAATTAATTAAGCATTTAGAGATAATGATTGATCCAATCATTTGATTGCAGTTGCACGATAAATTAAATAAGGACAACGTAAACAAGTAATGATACAACAACGAGACAAATTAAGAAAGTTCCCTCCGAACCCCAATTGCAAAGAGGGAGAGAGGGAGAGAGAAAACCGAAGAAGACGCACGGCAAATAATAGAAGAAGAAAAAGAACGTGCCTACCAATTTCTCACCACTTCTTCCCCATTTCCTCCAATTACTCGAGACTTGTGTTATAACAAAATAAAAATTGCGATCAACGTTTTAATTATTTAAGATGCAGAAAAATACCCTTCCAAAAATAGATCCTTTTTGTATTTTCCGAGTGCTAAATTTTAGTATATGGAATGGAAGTAATCAAATACGTGCACCTCCCTAACAAATTGCAACATAATCTTAGAATTAAAAAAAATTGATACTTGTTTGAATTTTTAAAATGAGTCAGATACAAGAAGTAGATAACCATATATAGAAAAATAAGGCATTAATGTCGGTTGTTATTATTATTTTTTAATCTGAATTATGTAGGTTATCATTAAATGCTAGCACTTAATCTCGCTTAGAGAAAAAAAATTATATTATATTAATTTTGAATTAAATATTACATCAAATAGTTATTTAGTTCAATTAATTTAATTCCGTTATCATCATATTTTTTAGATAATTTAAAATTAATAATTTGACCAATTAATATATTTATATTGTTTGAACACTTACCATTAAAAGGACTAACAATTTAATTAATTAATAAATCTGTATCTGTTTCTATGTCAACCAAACTTTAATCATGTTACTATGATATTGTTGACAATGAGTGGGTCTCTTGTGTATTCAAGTGTACCGTGCACTTGTCCAACATAATGATTTATTTAAAAATATATTTGACCCATTAAATATATTAAGCATGATCTGTGATACATGGATAGGGTTGGAGCAAGTGCACGGATCTTAAATCCGTGCACCAGTTGCACATGAGACTTTGTCATTGACAATATCAATTATAAGTATATGTACAAAATTTATATGAAGAGATTAAAAAGGACCATACATGATAATATAAATTTGTATTCTTTAAAAGACAATGATAATGCTTGCTTTTAAACAATTAAATGTATCAAAAATAATTTTCATTGGTTCCTTTTTTTTTCAGAATTCAATGAAAATTTAAATTTTTATTATAGAATTGTTTTATTTATTAGTAAAATAAATTATTTTATTTTAATATATATTTAATTCTCAATGTTGAGATTATCCACAAATGTATCTTAAAACTATTTTAATAAATTATTTTATTTTAATATATATTTAATTCTCAATGTTTTGTAACTCTTAAAACTATTATTAAATGTATCCACAAATTAAGATTCTCTTAATCTTAATCTTGCAAATTATGATTTTTAAATATAGAATTTCTTCAAATATAAGAAAATCAAGAAAAGTTGATGCAATTATAAATTAATGATAAATATACTTTAATATGATAAAGATAATTTTTAGCATAAAAAAAAAGATAATTTTTAGTGTTAATATATAACCGATGTGGAATAAATATAATTTTAAGATAGATTAAAAACTTAACTTAAATAACTTTGACTTTATAAATTTTCATTATACTATCATTTATTCATTAGTAGAATAAAATAAAATATTTTAATATATTTAATTCTAATTATTGAGATTATCCACAAATTAAATTCTCTTAATTTTATAAATTAAGATTTTTAAATATAGAATTTCTTTCAAGATAAAAAGTCGTATGAGACGGTCTCATGCATGAGAAGTAGTACAACTTAGCACAAATCAACATCCACCCCTCTTCATGTGTTAAAGCGTTAATGCACATATTATACTCCATCTCACCCTCACACAAGTGTGCCTCTTAAAATATAAGAAAATGTAAGAAAAGTTGATGCAATTACAAATTAATGTTTAATGCACTTTTATATGATAAATATAATTTTTAACAATGGTTTATAATTAATGTGGGATAAATAGACTTGAAATAGATAAAAAAAAATTAAGTTAAATAATTTTTTAATGAGAATGCATAATTTTAAAATGAAATAATTTGATTGAATTGAGTTTTTTATAGACTAACGTGATTTCGCCTTATAAGTTAAATGTAGGTTACTGTTAAGTATTAACTAAGCATGATGGAATATTTTTCTAATAAAAAAGAGGACAGAAAAAACAAGGTAGATTTTTGATGGGCTACTCCAACTCCACCACTTGACTAAACTAGGGATGTCAGTTTACTTTTTTATGCGGAGACCAATGTATTACCCATTTCCTCGTACCAATTGTCGTTATTAATCAAAAATTAAACAATGAGCCCATTATTATTGATTCATTTGTGGGTTTTCTATATATACAACATTCATTAACATTTAAATGTCCAATATTAGCGAGACATGCTAAATACACACTTTTGACAACTGATGGGATGGGTGATGTGTCCTTTGTAGCCTTGTCGTATCGCTTTTTAATAAGATGGCGCTTTTTGTCGTCTTGGTCATGGCGACACACATATTTTTTTTTATTAAATTAATTCAATTCAAACTAATTTAAAATAATTTATTAGTTATAATTAATTAATCACACACTAATTAAATGTATTAATTGTTATTATTCTTTTTATAGCAATAGTAATTTATTATAAATAAACTTATATAAAAATTAATAATAATAGACAATTTACTTATCTAAATTTATAAAAACTAATATATTTGTATATTTTATTAAAAGATGAGTGCAAAAAAAAAAAAAACATCAGGGAATGACAACAATGTGGACAACCAGGAAAGACCCCCGTCATTGTTGTGGTTGGACAAAGACGTGAGATAATCTAATTTTTTTAAATAATATCACATTTGAATTTTTATAAATAATATCGTTCTTAATTTGGACAAACTACTTTTGGACACAACAGTTTTATCGCACGGTTTGGGTATTGTGTCAATAACGTGGTACGGGGTAAATATTTTTCAATGAAACAACTAATATTTTATCATTAATAAAATATAAATTAATTCATTTAATTAGTGTGAAATTAATTAATTATAATTAATAAATTACAAATTAATATTTTTCAATTAATATTATTAAATTAATCAAATAATAACAATTAATACATTTAATTAGTGTATTATTAATTAATTTTACACTAATTAAATTATTATAAATTAAAAACCAAAAATTAATTACTAATATGTTACTCTCTCCGTCCCAGGATGACTACAATAGTTAATTTTTATACATATTTTTGCGAGTGGGTTTTATATTAGTAATTGAAATTATAAAGTGGTTTTTAAGGAGGGGTATAATAGATAAGGAGTTCATCTATCACACCTCTCCTTAAAATTCACTTTATCATTTCAATTACTTATACAAAGTTCGCTTCGCAAAAATACGTGTAAAAATCAATTGTTACAATCATCTTGGAACGGAGTAAGTATTAATTAATTAATTAAAAAAAATCAAATTTATATCACGTGAAGCAAATACGATATAGAATAGCCCAGACGCCGCTTTCCACGCGATGAACCTCTATAAATCAATAAAAAATGTGTATTTAGCAAAGATGAATATTAGCGAACAGATATCTTGTGCCAGGCTGCTCGCCAACCATTTTGATATGTATGTGTGTGAGAGAGAGCGTTGACATTGATCAAATGATTGCATTTGATAAGTCAAATTTATTTGAACTAATGGTCTCTAGCATATATTATTAATGAGGTACACTTGTGTGTGATTTTTATGATAAAATAAATTATAATTTGGGTATTAATGATTTAATATTTTAAAAGGAAAATGTGTTGATTTGTGCTAATTAATTTGCATCTCGTCTCATAAGAAATTTTTTCATAATTAATTAAGGCTAAATTGATAATCTTAAACTAAAAAAGTTAATTGTCTATAAACTATTTTAACTAAACAAATTAACTCATCAAATAAATTAGGGGATTGGAAATTGGGGGTAAGTGGATAATGCATGTGAAACATTTTCAATAATTGCAAAAAATTTGTATGCAATATTGCATACAAGTCATATGTACAATTTCAGGTCAAATAATAAGTTCGTCAGACTCATTTTAGATTTGCATCAGATTCTTCTTCCTCGTGCTGGCTTCCGAATTTTTCTTTCTACTAGATTTTTCTGCGGTGAGTTTCTAGGATTTTTATTCTGTTCTCTTGTTCTTCTTTTCTTTTTCTTATTCAGATCCTTTTGCACTCTTCTCACGCTGTTCTTGAAATCTGTAATTTTGGATTGATGAATTTTTTTTCGCTTGTAATGGTTTTCGTTCATGTAGTAACACTCTTTTGTTCATAGGGTAACACTCTTTTGTTCATGTAGTAACACAACAAGTTGTTCTTTAAATCTGTAATTTTGAACTGAGGATTTCTTTTCGTGTTTGTACTGGTTTTGTTTATGTGGTAACATGTTTTTCTTTATAGGGTAACACTTTTTGCTCATGTAGTAACACATGTTTTTTTAGTAATATGTAACATTATACACATGTCGTCGTGATATTAAATGAATACTCATATGTTACCATATGAACAACAATGTGTTACCATATGATAATGTATTTTTAAAAAAAAATGATAATGTAATTTTTATTTCACGTAGTAACACATTTCGTTTCTATAAGTATCACATTTTTTCATGTAGTAACACATAATTTTTTTTTTTTTAATTATGTGCTAAATAGGAATTGAACCTACTGTTGTAGGGAGAATTAATCCGACTTGGTGGAAGTCGGAGATTGGACCGCCTTATGGTTAACACATTATCCAACCCTGTCCCGCTGGAGCAAGATTTGAGGCGACTTCGAGAGGTCGGTAAGTCGCTGGGAGTTTGTGAAGTAGGTCGCAAAGCGACTTGATAGGACCCGGAAGTCGGGAGAAGATAAACATGGAAAAGATTCGGGTAGTTAGTGAGGCGGATTTCTCGGGATATAACCGGAGAATGTGTATCTGTAAGCGCGACTTGCGGGACAAGAAGGGAAACCCTAGTTGGTCCACGAGGAGAAGCCCATTAAGACTGTAACCCTAGTTCTGTGTCTATAAATATTACTTGTAATGTACGTTGTAAAGGATCGAACTCTTAGAATCTTTTAAATAATACAAAGAATATCCTCGCTTTGGAGCCCCCAGGCGTAGTCTCTATTTCACTTTATTTAACCGGTAATCAAATCGTGTGTTGTTTATCATTCTCGCTATTATATTAATCGGAGTATTGTTAAAATACTTGTTTGTCCGTCGGTAACAAACCGGGTACAACACCTACGACCAAATACATTAACAACAGAAAACCCATTAGGCTACAACACATATTTGATAAAGATATAATTCTATAAATATACATGTGTTCTTTCAACCCACAACCCATAGACCTATCCCGCCCCACGCCCGACCTGACCAAACCCGCCAAATCTGACCCACGAATTTTAGTTTAATTTGCCTTAATTGTGGTGTATTGCACATATCACTATTGTGCAATATTTCACAAGAGTTCTACTCTTCAATAATACTGTTTGATAGTTTTGATACAACCATAATGATAATATAAATAAGTAATTAATTATTCTATTTTCATTACCTAATTTCATCCTCACTCAACCCTCCTCATATGATACACATTATTGATGTTCTAACTTCTAACCAATCAATAATAATGCAACCAATAACCCTATAATGATTGTGTTAGTGTTAGTGTCCTAGAGACAATCTATTGTAAGGACATAATACTCGATGATATTCAGTCTGATTTAATATTGTAGTTCATTTAATATTAATGTATGGAAATACACTTGTATGAATATTATGTTTGATTGTTTGCATTTATTCATGCAAGTGTTCCCATGAGTCATTGCTGTCATTGAGGTTGTGAGAACTCAGATGACTTAAACATGATTCTCAAATAGCCCCGATCAAGGATCATCAAGAATGGGATATTGATGATACAATGGAGATTGGTGTGCGATCTGCAACATACTCTTAGAGAGTGTAGTAAGATCTCACTTACTACGAGATACTAGGTATCTCATGATGGATGCACAAATACCTTAGAGGGTATTGGTATACCTATCCGAGAAACCGTTTGATGTATTTTCACTATATGTGTCTACGGGTGTCTCGGTTAGTGGGAGCAATGCGATACTACTTTGACTTGAGGTCAATATGCACGACATGTGTGGAGTGATGAACTTTGACCATGTCCAACGCTTGCACCCTTCCATGGGTAGATACGGCTTGGATTGAGTTCATCACGAAGTGCATGTGCGTGGTAGTTGAGCCAAGAATAGGATTCATTCCTCAATGTGGATTTAGAGAGAATATTCATCTTCTCATCATAATTGGATCAAAGTCATCGACCGATGCACGTCAACTTAGACTTTGTGGCTAAGTGTGACATACATGATCAATTAGTGATTAGAGATAATATGATTAAGTTATTTGAATAGACACTTCATCATGTTCAAGACTTAATTGAGTATTCGCGAATGAAAGGAGGAAATCGTAATAGCTCATATTTCAGTTACAGGTAGTTGCACGTTTCTCGCAACGAACCTCATATATTGATAATGCCTGATTTATTGTCTAGGGTTCAATTAAGACCCATTGTTTGACTAATCGCTCGATATATGAGGGCCTATGGGTCACACAACAAGTAGTTCCCTTTTACGGATTATAGTTGGTTGATTAAATGTTAAATTTGATTTAATATTTAATTTATGGAGAATTAATTAATAATAGTTTAATTTGGAATTAATTATTATTAATGGTCAATTAAATTGGATTTAATTAAATAGGATTCCCAATAATAATATATTGAATATTATTATAAGATTTAATATATATGGAATCAAATCCGTAGAGATTTGATATACATGAGAATTAAATTCGTAGAGATTTTATATATGGGAAATAAGTCTAAGAGATTTATTTTATAAGATTAGAATTTTATTTCCTAATCAGGTTAGCTTAAGATTTAAGCTGGTCTCTCCTATATATATGAGATTTTGGGAATTCACAAACAACGTTAATTCATATTTTCTCCATAAAATCTAGAATATGAATTTTCCTAATAAATTCCGTCTCAGATTCAACGCTGGCAAATCTGTGCAAGTCCGTGAACGAGGATTACGTGGATACCATATTAGAGAAATATGTGTACGGTTTCTTCAACCTTTAATCAATTATGCAATTGTATGTTTGTTGTTGGTGAACTTAATTATTCTGTATTATGTGTTTAAGTGCCTCTAAATTCCAATAGTGATATCTAGGTCCCGAATCGGGTTTTTGAGGGCGTCTAAAGGGGTGAATAGACTTGTTTTTGTCATTCGGTGAAAGCGCTTATTTCGATCGCGAAAACTTTCGATAACAACATACCGCTGGCAAGGCAGATTGTATCGGTTTAACCGATGTGTCAAGTTTTACCCGTGTCCAGTTTTGATAAATCGATTCCAAAGTCAATCTTTTAACCAAATTGACTAAAGTGTCAAACTTGATCGATCGAAGCTTGGTGCTAAATGATCTTAACTTAGAATATGTATCTTTCTTTAATAATTGAGTATTGTAAAAGCGATTAATCAAAAGCGGTAAAGGCACACAAGATTTATAGTGGTTCTGGACAAACCGATCCTACGCCCACTCTTCCCTATCACAAGGGGCACCAACTAAACCAACTGATTAGATTTTGTGTTAGTCCAACACAAGACAATAATATTTAAAGAGTTCTCACTCAACCGATCCCGTAAATCGAAACTAGAAACCCTAGTCTGAAATCTTGCTAAACAACTTAACCTAACTTTGGGTTTGGATAAGATTGTTTTGGTTCCAACTATGAAATCTTTTCTAGTGTTTAAGATAAATTATGAAAAGATTTCTATGCTAAGAACTTATGGGATGAACACTTAATAAAATAATCTTCTTGTTTGTGTTCTTCGCGGAAATCGATTATAGCTTGAGCTTCTTGATCATTTCGGGGTTTTTCGTGTCTTCACTCAAGTGTGATCCCATATTTATAGACCTCGAAATCAAAGAGCCCTGGAGAGCAATTTGAATTTCGGGCTATATTTGGTAGTTTGCAATTGATGTGGCGTCTTGAGAACGGCATGGCCGAAAAGCGTGAATAGTGTCTTTTATAGCTCACCAAATCCTTGATTGTCTCGTCCTTATTGGTTAACCGATTTTTTCGGTTTGTTCTTCCAACTAAGGTTTCATCGACGATGATTTGGTGAAACATCGATTTTCTGGTGGTGAAATTTAATCGATATCTTCCGGTGCCGGGTTGACTAAGCTTCAACCAGCGAATAATGTAGGTCTTCTCGTCCGATCTTCAAGTATTTGAGTTTGAGCTTTATGACTTTATTGATATCGAGACCGATCCGATCTTCTGTTCTTCTCTTGCATTAAATTCAATTGTTCTTCATATCCTCAGATTTGACCTATACATAAGGTTCCCCTCAATATGTGACCTATCTATTAAATTCTATACGGTAATTATCAACTTATTCTATAAACGTAATATAAACATCAATACCAAATTGAATATTACATGTGTTTTAGAACTTTCATCAAAACTCTAAATTTCCCAACAATTTCCTTTTGAAAACCAAAACACTATATGAAACCAAACACATGTTGATAAATATAGAACAAAGAAAGAGCACATAATCGGAAGACAATGAGATTTTGTCTTAGATCGAAAAATAAACTTTTCTCATTAGATTTGTTGATTACATGTTACATCGTAAAAGTTTGAATTTAAAAACAATTGATCCTGTATCCTTACGCATCTCTTTTGATCTTGAGGTACGCTGAAAATCCGATAAAGTTTCCATTTGACATCATTGGTCCGTTGAGGATCGAGAGAGGATATCAAAATAGAATCTTAAATGCCATATCAAATGAGCCATCCGCCTTCTTCGAATCCAACAGATCATACTCTTGGCGAGATATTTTTCGTTGATTATCTTGGCCTCATTTTCCGTTACTTTTAAAATGGATATTTATTTTCCAACCAACAGGAATTCATCATCCGGAGATTCTTCTCGTGGGAACAAGATCAAGAACAAAGGCATCCGTGGCCATTCACTTCGATCTTATTCCATTCCTCAAACCTCTTAGCATGTAGTTTTTGGAATGATCTCATCAACTCTTTGCAAATTCCGCACAATTTTTCGGCCTTTCCTTTCTTCGCCTCGATATGAATTTCCTCTTGGATCTTAACGCAATTTGTTATGTTTTCTCTTATTCTTCACTTATTCCTAACTTCTTCCGCACTGTTCTTTGACAATTTTTTCACGATTTCTTATCTATTTGAATTTGGTTGATTTTCTTAGTCTAAGTGGTTGTACAAGTTGTGATGTCCCAAAGACCATAAAAAACAAGACCAGAAAAACTTTTCCATCTTTTTCGTAAATTTCTCAAAAAGATCCAGGTCTAGTCTTTGTCCATAAGATTCAACCGATCATTGATAAGGTTTCTCATCTCATCCTTCCCCTTTTTGGTTTGATCAAAAAGAGCAATGAGGTGGGAGGTCGAGAACCAAAATCGATATATCGCCTCGCTGAGATCTAATGATAAACCTTGAGCTTGAGCGCTTAGATTTTGAACCTTGAGATCATTTTTCTTTCACGGATTTCATGGCGAGAGTTCTTTGTCAAGTTTCTCTTCAATTCTAGCTTTTCAAAGAGCATCGAAAAGAAACTTGTTGTTGATCCACCCGAATTAGTTTGTCATCAATCGATTTTTATAAGTTTGGCGGATTGAACGGATCTTTGATTGCCTCGATCCGGGAAATTTTCCTTTGATCTATATTTCTTTGAGGCCAATCTGCCTCGATAATCACTCCCTCAACTTCTTCTTTTCGAGATCTTTGAGACATGATCGATCTCCGATTGATCAATTAATTGTAGAAATGTTTGGTGTCACTTGATCTGTTTTTTGATCCAATGGTTGGTTGGTATGATCCTTCATAGTAGCATCTCCCAGAGCTTTCCGTTCCTGGTTGATGTATTTTCATAGATTCAAATATTTAATCTATTTAGCATTTCCTCATATCGAAATCAAAATAAACTCATGGTTATAAAATAGAAGGAGATCTCTCCGTGAGGATCTCCATAACTTCCTCTCTAATACAAGATGGGCGATCAGCTACGATACATCTCATCAATTTCGCTCGATTTGATGGTCTTTTGATCTGCTATGAGATGTGGTGGGTTCTTGGTGCTTGAGTTGTAGAGGCTTGTGTGGACATGAAGAAATTTCGCGTCTCATGCCATGTCAAGAGAAGTCGATTTTTCACCTTTTCGACTCATCTTCTAAAAAGAGTCACGAGGAGCTGCTCTGGCCTTCACCCGCTTTCTTTCTTCTTCCGGGGAGCATCCGTGTGGACGAGGTCGCTTCCTTGCTTTTTTCCTTTCTTCACTTTTGAGGGTGGGCCGATATCATCATCGATATATGGTTTGTGGTGGAGAAGAAGGCCTTGTAGGACTTCACCATTCTCGTCCCATTCAAGATTTTTGGCGCTTTGTCTTTCAAGATAATCGAACCTTGTTGAGATTGTTGGATCCTCTTCTTCGATAGACCCTCCATTCATTAACTCCAAATTTTTCATGTTCTTGGAGTAGAATGGCCTTCGCGTAAATGTCTTGGCTTCATCAATTATCGCAGCCTATCTTTGATAGTTTGATGTTAGAGCATCCGGCTGAATGAAATACCCATGATTGTTTTTGATAATATGTCAAACAACAAATGGGTATTTTTTTAGCATCGGGTTCGATAAAAACCTCAAGGTCTCGATGTTTGTCAATTCTTTTTTTCGACTCATCTTCATTCTCCTCAGAGGCGCAGCGAGATTCTTTTGGGCAAGCTGAACGACGTGTTATGTCCGTTCGTCGATCTTTCTTCTCTGATGGATTGACGAAAGTAGTTCTTCTCCCTGGGCGTCAGATTCACTCTTAAATTCCTTAGAATTCGAATGCTTCATATAGACCGATTGCGCAAGCGAGCGAATATTTCTCAAGACCTCCTTTCTTCGAAATTTGCTCCACTTCCATTGATTCTCGATCCCGAAAGTGATATCAAATCGCATCGAACTTGTCATCGACAATCTTCGTTTCGATTCGCATAATTGCACATTATCTTTTCCATACCGTGAGTGGCCATCTACAACAAGATAGACTCGATTAAAATTGTGCATATACATAAAGATATCATATATTGATTATCAGACCTATACTCAGGCCTAAGATCAATGGATTTAAAAAAATGATTCATCAAATAATCAGAAATTACCAGATTCTGTTTTTCGGAGGGATAATGTTGAAACTCAAGAAAAACACTTTGAATCGCAGAAAAATAATCTGGAGTTTTCAGAGAATAAATCGCAAGTTTGTGAATTAAAAAAAACTCTGGTAGGGTTTTTGATGAACCTTTTATAGAAGAGGAGGGAAAAGAGACAAGATATGGAAGATCAACCGTTTGAAAAGATTAAACGATCCAGATTAAGCGGTTTTGATCGTATGGTCATGGAAAAGCACGTACGAATACCTTTTGGATTTAAAAGCACATTTTGTAGCAATTAATACAAGTACCCCACGTCCGCATTAAATGTTTTGCAGGGAATACGTCACAAAGGTAATGAGTACAATAAGACAAATAATATCATATAAGATCAAATAAGTAAGCAATAAACAAGGAAACAGAAAAGCTTATCTGGTTGACTGATATTGTAATCAGTCAATGCCACTTGTAGTTGTTGATTCCACTTGTTGATCTTAGTTTTCTGCCTAATCCTTATAATTTCCCAACCGTTGGATCCGCTTCACTTTTGCGCCCGATTTCCCTTTTATTGATCCTCCTTGATTTTCCCCTTCAACCGATATTTATTTCTCATTATATATATCCGATTTGTTGTTGTATCCTCAATTAAATCGATTTAAGATATAATCGATTTTTTACCTAATCTGATTCTTCTCGATCAAGCCAATTCTTGGGATACGTGTTACCGCCAAAACTTAGTCTAGAATAGTAGTCTCTATTCCCTAAGTTGTCACGATTTGACATGCATAATTATAGTATGAATATTTCGATATGTCAATCCGCCAGAAATTTATCCAATTATCGATCAAGTGATTCCTACATCGCTGTCCTTTTGATGCAAATTTCTCTAAGAGGCTTTTTGAAATCAAATTTGCATTTGCACCCTTGCTTGGCCTCTATAAATTGGACCAATGTTTTACACAACATAACCCATTCACCATACTTATCTTCTTTGTAGAATCATGTATTCGGTGAACCCTTATTTCCTATGAGACTTCCTAAAAAACACTTTTACCCCTTTTTCAATGATTTCACTTTTCAAATCAACCCCGTGTGTCCCTTTATCACTTTGTTTTTCGCCGCCATCAAAGATTTCACATACAATTGTTGCTAAGCTTCTCTACCACCAAGGCGGGTCTCATTGTCGCAATCGAGAAGACACTTCTCCTAACCGTATGCACCTTGTGTGTCTATCGAGATGACGGAACTAACATCAACAGACTCAGTCTGATATAAAACATGAGTTTGATATACGGTCCGGATCGACAACAACCGATCTTCAGATATCAACTCAATTTTTAGATGCAACACACATGTGCCCATAAGGTCTTTGAACCACTTTCTTGCACATGTGCTCCATTTAATGTTTGGAGAGCCCATTGACTTCGTGTCTAAGGGCTCTCGCTTAGAAATCCTATCAAGGCCTCTCTCGCTCCATTGGTTTTAAATTTGAATGAGAGGCTTTAGGATTATTTTAAAGCCTTTCTCACCCTTGTTAAGTGGGGGAAAATGAGAGCATAAGATTTAAAATCTCTCTCTCTCCACTTCTTCAAGGGTTAGGATGAGGGTTTAGGGTTATAGGTTTAGGGTTTTCGGTTATGACTTATGTACTGACCTCCGGGTCCTTTGTACTTGTAACTTGTAATGTAAATCGACCTTCGGTCTTTATCAATGAAAATTTCTATTATTCCATTGTTGTGTAAATTACCGCTTTTCTTATGCGATGTAAGCTTTAATCTTGTGAATCTTGCTTGTTGAGTATCATCTTAATCGACTTACAAAGTGAAATAACCAAACTGGTTTAATCAGATAATTCCTTAAGACGGTCGCCTTTTAATCATAATCCTTAAATCGATAACCTTCAACGATAAACCTTCAATCTGAAGTTTCTTTAATTCAGAACTGATCAAGACCTTCTTATATCGGTTCATTGATCGATCTTCATCGCTTGAGATACCAACCTCAATTCCTTTTAAAGTCTCTTAACCACCGGTTCTCGAGATCATCCCATCAAGCATTTTAGGTGCATTTCTCCAAGATCCGAAGTCTTAGCTCATTGCATAATTCTCTCTCGATCTCGGTAAATGCTTGGTTAGAATATCGACTTTTTAAATCGGTGAATCTTCTCCATTCCGATATTCTTCTTTTCAACATGATCTCTTATAAAATGGTGTCCGACATCCACATGCTTGCATCTTGATGTAGAAACAGATTCGAATTTAAGACTATTACCCAAATAGGTACATTCTTATCTACAATGTTATAATCCTCACCGCCGACTAAGTCGAAAACCATATATTCTCTTTTAGATGTCGCGCCTGTTTTGAAAACCACGAGATCGGTTTTTCCTAAAACCGACATGTTCCCGAGGTTGATTTTTTCATTTGCAACCTCCATAATAATCGTAATACCCACTAAGCTCTAGATTATCATCTGGGTAAAATAAACCAAAAAGCAGATACTTAAGAATCCGCTTAGTCGCTTTGGCTTTTGCATTGGATTTGCAAATGCACATACACCTCCAAAGGTGATAAATTCTATCTCGGTCGATTTGCAACAGTATAATAGAGATCCAATCCCTATATTCTTTTCGATTTGTTTTCGACCATCCTCATCTGGATCCATCTTGAATCCACCATCATATGAATTTTGGCTTCCTTACCTCCAAACTTAGCCAATAAATTCTAATGTATTTGTTTTGATGAATATCCCTTCTCAGACTTTTGCTTCACTTGTAGACCCGTAAAATAATTCATCCTCCATCATGGACATCTCGAACTTCCCTTGCATCGCTTTTTGAATTTTTCACATAGACTCTTGCCGGAGATCGAAAAATGATGTCGCCCACGAGATCCGAACCATCGAATATCTTCTCCATCTTCTATTCTCGGGTTCGCCCATTATTTTATTGCGTCTATCAAGAACGAGAGAGTGTATCATACCAAGCTCGAGGAGCTTGTTTCGGAGCTTTTCTTAAACGGTACACTTGGTTGCCCTTTTCAAAGCCCTCGGAGGTTGTTCGACATAAACTTCCTCTGCTAGCACCCCTCGCTTAAGAATGCACTCTTTTCTATCATCGATCGAACCCTCTGTGGGAAGCATATGCAGAAATGTCGGCTTTAGGCGGTCGCATCTCATCATAATCAATTCCTCTCGATTGAATACCCTTGTCTTGCCTTATTCTGATTCGGTTATAACATTTTTCTCATCTCTCTTGTTCTTGAAAACCCACTTCGAATTACGTCTAGATGATTTGTTCCACCAATTCCCAAACTTGGTTTCTCTCGAATTAGAATCCACCAAAGAGATGTTGTTGGTTCCTTCATAGACAAATAACAAAGAATACATGGCACTTTCACCAATCAAGTCTAGTTTAACTCTATCGAGATGGTCTCGATATCGATCGCTGGATGATTATCTTTCCCTGTTACGATTTGCTCCGGTTTGGAGAACATCATCCATTTCGATAAAGGTTCATTCTTGGAGGGAGTGGTGCGATTTATGATCCACTTGATAAGAACATGTCTCGGTGATGTTGGACTCATCATGTGCTGATGTTGTTAAATGGGAACTTCAGTGTTCCCCACGAACCGGATGGTTCATTGATATTATCTGTGTGCCATCATCGAGTTTTTTTTAGATCTGATTGATCAATCAGAGATCCGAATGTATTTGATGTTCGATCCTTTTTCCTTGATCGGCCATTTTCGAGCATGGTTGATCGTTCTTGTTATTTTTCTTGTTCAAGATGCTTCATCAAATAAATAACTAGGGTTCATCTGTTGTAAACCCCGAATTTTTGCTAGATGAGGAATATCCTAAGAATATACCCTCATCCTTTGTTCAAAAGTCTTCAACCCGACTCTTCCCATTGTTGTGTATGAAACACTTTTAAAAACAAAGTAAGAAACACGAGGTTTTTTTCCCGCCTTCCAATAGGGTGTTTTGTAGTGAGCCTTATATTTTTGACATTTTGATTCTTACGCAAATTATTTGTTCATCGTCGAAGCAACTTTGAGTTTCTGTTTCTTTCCATTCTTTAGGTATGTCAGATACCAAACTTAGAGCAAAAATCGCTTATAAAAGAGTTCGTAATTCGTACTTTTAATTTTTACTACAATCGACACCCTTCTCATTTTGTAATCTTTTATCTTCGTTGTCGCCTTTCTTCTTATGTAAGAATATAACCCGTAAAACTTGGAATAATCATCCATTTTTTGAGATAATAATCGGGTCCAAATAGATCCATATGAAGCACTGATGCCGGTCCAGAATTCCCTTGAATGAAGCTTTGACTTTTTCCCTTTTTTGTCCGATCCTTTGAGAATACTTCATTCGGAAGACCTTCCACTTTCCATCCTTTATCTTATTAAGAGTTTTAAAGTTCGGATGATTTATTCTTTTTGTGCGAGCCAACCGCTTGATCTTAACAATTAATGTATTTCTTGGGCAACTATTCCAATCATTGTAGATCGTCCCCTTTCCTTGAACCGGTAGCAAAATCTATTGAGTGGCTCGATTCTTGATAATGCATTGATCAAGAACTCAACACCGAATCCGTTGTCTCGAATTGTGAAACCGATAATAGGTTGTGCTTGGACCTTCGACATCTGAGACTCGATTTATTACATCATCATTCTCTAAGGTTTATAACCAAAGTTATCATCAAAAGTACACGCGGGCCTTTCGTTCTATGTAGGAGCCGAGAGATATTTGCTTCGGTCATGTGCCTTGAGCATCCACTATCGATGTACCGTGATAGTTGCTTGCACACCTCCTTTGTTGGCCGCACCCACGCGAACCGCAATCAAATCAGGGCTTTAGGTACGCTTTTTGGATTGAGTCCCGAGGGGTTAGGTTTGGTTTTGGGGATCCATACAAACAGAGCACTTCTATTGTGATCGCTTAGATTAGAAGGCCTTTTGTCTCCCATATAACATAATCATACGTCTCTTTATATGCTTTCGATTGGTATGATTATTAGTGTGAGCCTTGGATGACTTAGAAGACTTGAGATTTATCTTTTCTGTTTGTCTTCTTTTCTTCCAAAATAATCGGTCTTTACCCTAGGTTTTTCGATTATATAAAATTACCATCAAAAGATTCGTGATCTTTTTGCATAGTGGTTTTTGAAGTTTACCTATATTATCGCTTATTCGACAGCTAACCTTGATTGGGTCTCGATTAGACTTTTCTTTACGGGTTGTCTTTCCCGATACGATCTGAATCTCTTCGTAAGAATCAATTGATTCCTACGATGCTTTACCGGTTGGGGTCCATTTGTTTCATAAGGCACCGCTTTACCCCTTTCAATGGTCTTTTTTTTTCCTTATTAGACACAAGTCCGCTTTTGGTGTATCTTTGTCGAAACTTAAATGACAATTACACCTTTTGAGGTGAATCAACCGGCTTTTGAGGATGTGGAAGGTTCTCATACCCAAGTCCTTCTTGTTAATCGTTGTTAAAAATAGGTGTTCATGTCTTGAAGATTTTGTAAAATCTTCTATTTTCTTCTTGTGATTATCCTCAATGATTTTAGACTCTTATGCATTCTAACAACTCATCAAATTTCGCTTGCGAGGATTTTGAAGTCATCGACTTGTTTGTTTGTTAATTGCTAGTCGATCTTTGATTCTGCTTCTCCGATCTTAAAATGTTAAGTTCCTCGGTTTTTTCCGATTTTTTTTAGATCGTTCTCTTTAACAAGGATTATTTCTCGATCCTTAGCTTGTCATTTTCAAATACTATAGCATAAGTGTCTTTTATTGGAGAGATCCTCAAGCAATTGCTTCGAGTAATTGTCGATCTCCCAATGGGTGTGCTAATGATGCGTTGTAAAGCGAACAAAGCGGTTTTGGAGGTTACCTCAGTTGGTCCTCCTTGGCCATCATCTCATCATCATCCGAAGAGAATATCGAAATTCTCATAGAAGTCAAAAGACCGCTTGTCGATAATTATCTTCACGGAGGAGTATCGAGAATCCTCGAATATCTAATCGTCGATTCGGGCAAAACCATAGCTTTTTATGTCCCCGTCTGGTTGCTCTCTTACGCTCCTCTTTTCTTCCTTTCTCTTGGTGTCGAATGCAGGCGATTTGCTCACTGATTAAAAAGCGCTTTTTCTTCGGTTCACTGGAGATCTATCGGTGACTTCCCTTTCCGATAGTAGTCCGAGCTCCTTCTTTTTCGGATCGATTATCTCTTCTCTCATCATTTAGATTATCTCTTTTCTTTTCTTCTCTGGATCTCTTCGATCATCGATCTAGTAATGGAGATGGGCTGATCTCCTATCTCTTCCTCATGTTGATAATCTTTATAGAATCTTCGATATTACCAAGTTGAATATTTGATTTTTCTAGTTTCGTAAGCGGAGCGACTGTTACTGACTTACGATGTTTCCAACAATGATATTTGAAAATAATGATTTGGAAGTTGAGGCTTCAAAACCTATCTTCATCTCGCTTGTCCTCTTTCAATTAAATCGAACTCGTGAGCTTTAAGGCTTAAGAACAAAGCTACTTGGTTTCATCTTTGAAATGTCTTGGCAATCCTTGATTAATGACTTTCATATCCCATTCTTGGTAAGAGATCTTAAGATCTTGTAGTTGATGTCCTTTTCTCGACATCTCTACCAAGTTCTCGTAGCTTATTCATTCACATAGTAATCCTTCCATCGAGTTCGTTGATGGTCTCGTTAAAAGACATCTTCGTTTTTTGAACTTCACCCGCTAAATTGTAGACTAATCTGGTCATTTCCTCGATATCTCAAATTTAGAGTCCCATTGCTTTTCGTTTTGAGATATTTAATCTTTTCCTTGGTGACCTTGTCCATTGTTTTCATGATAATATGCTCATGATTGTGTCCAGAGTATGCGCTTCCTTTCCTCTGCATCCATCAAGGCCGGCTTTTAAATAAAGACTTCCGGCAAAAAGGGGTTGTTAATATATGATGATGGGTCCTCTTTTCGATGACTTCCATCATTCTCGCCACTAATCGAACCTAGATGGTTGCACATATAAATGGCCCAATCTGCATACTCATCAATTGAGAACTTCGCGGATCATGATACATACTTGAGGTATTATCCATGCCGAAAGTGATTTTGGAAAAAACGAATGAGTTTTAAAAATGGTTTTTCAAGATCCGCTCAAATGACCACAAAGATTCTTCCTCAAGAATCGATGATACTCAAAGCCGATGGTTCCAGAACCACCGCCTACGATACCAACATGGTCCCGAACGGGTTTTGTGAGGGCGTAAGTCTAGAGGGAGGGTGAATAGACTTAAAAACTTTTGTCCGCATCGTGTGAAAGCGAGCCTTCATAACAAACTTACTAATCGCTGAAGGCGGATCATTCGGTAACTATCGGTTTAAATCGATGTCTAAATGTTTTACCCGTGTGAAAAATCGGTTTTGATAAATCGATTCCAAAGTCAATCTTTTAACCAACCGACTAAAGTGTCAAACTTGATCGATCGAAAGCTTGGTGCTTCGTCTTAACTTAGAATATGTATCTTTGCTTTAATAGTTGAGTGAGATTGTAAACAGTTAATCAAAGCGGTAAAGACACACAAGATTTATAGTGGTTCTTACAAACCCAATCCTACGTCCACTCTTCCCCTATCACAAAGGGCACCAACTAAACCAACTGGACTTAGATTTTTTGTTTAGTCCAACACAAGACAATCGAATATTTAAAGAGTTCTCCTTTCAACCGATCCTCGAACTAGAAAACCTGATGCTTAATCTTATAAACAACTTAACCTAACTTTGGGTTTGGATAAGATTGTTTTGGGTTCCAACCATGAAATCTTTTCTATGTTTAAGATAAACTATCTTTAGATGAAAAGATTTCTATGCTAAGAACTTATGGGATGAACACTTAATAAAATAATCTTCTTGTTTGTGTTCTTCGTATGAAATCGATTATAGCCTTCTTGATCGTTTTCATTTATGTCTTCACTCTGAAGTGTGATCCCATATTTATACCTCGAAATCAAAGAAATTGGAAGCAATTTGATTTCGTGCTATATTTGGTAAACTTTTAGCTTGAATAGTGTCTTTTATAGCCTTTGGAGAAAGCAACACCAAATCCCGTAATTGCCTCCGATCATCGTGTCTCCTCATTCTTCTTGTTCAATCGATTTGGTGAATCGAAGTGAGGTACTTTGATCGACGAATCGACCATCGATCCTTGATTAACTAAACTTCTAACGATCTTCTGAAGTATTACGAGTTTGAGCTTTATGACTTTTGAGATTCGACTTTCGGATCGATCGATCTTCATTCTTTTCTTCCTACCGCTTGATATTATCTTCAGATTCGACCTATACATATCTCATCTATTACATCGGTTGTTCTATACAAGAATTATCAATCGATATTCTATAAATCGGTATTATAAACATCAATATAAAACACGTCTGACCTGTATTACACGTGTGTTTTAGAACTTTCATCAAAACTCTAAATTTTCCAACACGATATCAGAGCTCCAGGCTCTTGATTTAATTGTGTAATTAAAAAGGAGCTAGGCTCAAATATTGATCGTATGACATAATTATATTTTTCGTGGGTTGAAATTTATTGCTCGATTTCAATTTATTGCCCAAAATTTGTTAAAACTTTGTTTGACAAGAAAATTTCTTTTGGCCGCCTGTTTTGACTTGGTCAATTTGATTTAATAAGATTTTTCTGGAAATCAAACGCTTTGTTTTGTGATGCTGGGCATCATCCAGAAGTTCTAAGAAAAGAAAATCATTTTTTATTATTTACTTGTTGATATATGGTTGTACCATACTAATATATATGTTTTGCGATCTGTTCCCCTCAGGAGCCTCGCTCGTCGCCGCCAAAACTGAAGAACACTGGGTGTTCGCGTTTATGCCATCGTCGGGCACAGGGTGCTGGGCACCGATCTCGACTGAGCAGAGGCGAGGTCGATCTGTGATCTCGTCGGGCGGTCGCATTTTCGATGCGGCGGATATGCCATCGAATTCGGGCGGCTGTGCGCGATGAGAGTAGGGACGATCTGTGAGTTGCAGAGCTTCCCGGTCTGAAGTCGCGATATGCGATATTTTTGGTTACGATGGCTCTCCGATACGGCGCCGTCGGATAGCGGCGGTCGGTGGCTGTTGTCTAAGAAGGCCGAAAGCATGGCCTGTGTGCCATGAAGCTTTCTGCAGAGACGGATTTGATGTAAGGGCCTGGTGGGAATTTGATTCTCACCAACCCTTCTAAATAAATATCAAGATAATTGCAAATAAGCACCTGTAGTTTTATTTTTTAATTTAAAAAAAAATTCTGAAAAAGGATAAGGGCATGTTTGACTGTATTTTTTTTAAGATTCTGAATTAATTCATAAAGGCTTGTTTGGTTGGACCTAATTTATGAAAATTCTATAAAATTACATTTTGGACAAATAATTTTGAGAGGATTTTAGAAATGAACGAAAGCTTAGAGCTCGTTGGTATTTCTTATGTTAGCTCTAATTTTCCTATGAAGAATTTATTTACACGTTTATTTGATTTACGTGTTAATTTAAAATAAATTGTTTTGCATGTGCTAAATATTTTGAATTTTACACGTGCTAATTATTTTAATGAGAACTTGATTAGTTGCTCCCTACTTGTATAACTGTTTATGTGAATTAATATTTACATTTTAGTTATAGTCCGCATTAAATTATTTGGGTAGGCGGCGCCCAATAATTGTCGGACCGTATTAATGTTTGGGTAGACGACACCCATATAAATGTTAATCCGTGTAAATCATGTTTGGGTAGACGGCCTCCAATAATTGCTCAAGTGTGATGTAGATTAACATGTTGAATCTCGATTAAACAATTATTACCTTGTCTTTAAAAAGTTCCTCACTAAAATATGGTTTTCTCATTAATTGGATAAGATGTCTTCCATCAAAATTAAAAGTAAACCGGAGATTTTGTTCCAATGAGTACTTAAAGACCCTCGTCTTTTGCTCGGATCTACATCTAACGGGACTTTTATAGGGACATGTAATGTCGCCGCTTGATGGTTGTAAACCAACTTAACTTTGTTTCGCTAGCCCTCGTGGGGAACAAAGGGTAAGGGACATCAGTCGAACTAGGTTCGACAAACTAGGAATTTCAGTTTTGCAATTGGTTTGGAGACCTACCAGTTATGCTATTGTAATGATCAACCCTTGCTGGGATTATAATAGTAGTAATGTGGATCCTAGTCCATTATAATTTATATTTGATATAAATTCGTTCTTTTTCGATGAGGTCGTTAAGTATATGAAAATAATGGAGACAAAATAAACACAAAAGAAAGGTCGTGTTTATTTTGATTGCTGAATATTGATCATAGGAATTATGTGTTTTAATTCCCGTTTTATTTTATTTCTCTTCGGTAGTTGAAATGTATAATTGTTATTGAGATGTGTTTTGAAAACAAATAAAATTGGCTAGGCCAAATTTTCTGGACTGGCACCTAAACGTCTGTTTGGTGTTAAGGCAAGAAAAGATTGAGTACGTGTTGGACACGCCAATCCCTGTTACCCCTGCAGCTGGTTTCTTGAGACAAAACCGTTTGACGTAGCAGCTCAGAATAAGCATCAAAAGGATGCTTCCTAGACGCAGTGTGTGATGCTGTTCGGCATGACTCTCGAATCGCTTAAGGCAACATGAGAAATGGGTCTCTTCTAAATGCTCAAGCATCTGAAGGATCTCTTTGATTCTGAATCTCATTCAGAGATTTATGAAGTGATGAGAGATCTGTTCAGATGCCGGTTAGCTAAAGGAGAGAAGATTTCACCTCATGTGCTTAAGATGATAGACCTAATTAATAAACTTGGTAATTTAGGCTTTGAGCTAAGAGACCAACGTTTTCATTTATGCTATCCTCCAGTCGCTCTCGGATTCATATTTTAGCTTCATTGTGAACTCCAATATGAATAAGACGGATGCGACCATGTCTGAACTTCACAACGTGCTCAAGACTTTTGAGTTCACTATCACTAAGATGGTGTTCAAAAGAAGGAGCGGGTAGACAAGGATGTGTGCCTCTACTATAAGTAGAAGAGGGCACTGGAAGAAGGACTATAAGGTTCTGGTGCTGAAAAGAAGGCACTGGGTGCTTCTAGCATTAGAACATGTATGTTTGTTATTAAGATAAACATGTCCACTTGGTATTAGATACCGGATGTGGCTCCCACATTTGTACGAATGTGAAGGGGCTCATGTGTCTTAGGGCAGTTAGGGCGGGTGAAGTCGTCTTACATGTGGAAATGGAGCACGAGTTGCTACTGAACGTGTGGGGACTTATGTGTTAGACTTGCCCTTTGGTTTTAGATTAGAACTTAATGATTGTCATCTAGTTCTTTCTATTACTCGCAACATGTATTTGTTGCATTATGGATATGATGTTCTTAATACACAAAATAAAAGACTCAAACTTAGTAATCATGAAAACCCGACATACTTATGGCATTGTAGAACTTGATCATGTAAACGAGAAAATAATTGCAAGGTTAAGAAAGTTAGACTACTTAACCCCATTCGACTGTGAGTCTTATGGAGATTGTGAATCTTATCTCATAGGCAAGATGATCAACAGACCATTTTCTGGGAAAGGGGTGCATGCCAAAGAAGTTATAGAGTTGATCTACAACGATGTTTGTGGACCATTGCCCACTCTAGCTAGGGGTCACTTCGGATACTTCATCACTTTTACTGATGATTTCTCAAGATGTGGATACGTGTATCTTATGAAACACAAATTCGAATCTTTTGAGAAATTCAAAGAGTTTAAGACTGAAGTAGAGAAGCAACTTGGTAAGAGTATCAAGACTCTTCGATTGGATCGAAGAGGTGAATACCTTAGCCATGAACTCACTGATTACTTGAAGTTACATGGAATCCAGTCACAATGGACTCCTCCCGAACACCTCCATGAACGGTGTGTCCGGAGAGGAGAAAAACCGAATCCCCAAATACATGGTGGGTCCATGATGAGCTTTTTCATGCCTTCCAACATTCTTAGGGTATACGCGTTACAAACCTCAATTTACATTCTCGAATAGATGTAACCCGGATCGGAAACGGAGGCGAAATGAAGAATTAAAGGAATCCGAACCGGATTTGGCGGCGTCAACGCGAAACGATGGGGTGAGGCATGGGCGAAAGTCTGCGCGGATCTGCCATGTGATGAAGCGGCGGGCGACGGGCGACGCCCGCTAACCATCCCACGATGCGTGGCGCTTTGCAGGCGATCGACAAGTGCTAGGGCGGGCACTCGACCATGAAATGGTCGATGACGTGGCTTGACAAGGCATTTTTTTAAGATGGTCAAGGGAGCTTTTCGAGAGAGACGAATGATGAATCTTATGAAGACGATTTCTCAAGATCAAGATATGACAAAATTAACCATGACAATTGGATAAATGTGCCCAATATGTTTAATTTTTGTCTTGATGTTTATGCATTATTTATGCTTATTTAAATTGTGTTTAAATCTGCGATGCATGAGAAAATATTTTGAAAAATCTCACTTTCGAAAATTACTAAGTATGTTTAAACAATTAATTGACAATTTTATTCCGGATAATAAAATTGAATTAATTATTGACCTCCATGATTTATTTATTTGTGAATTCTTTTGGAGAAATTCCCCCCACGGGACGGTCAAAAGATAGCTTTCACATGAATAAATTCCAAACGGATGATTGTGGATTATTACTAGTGGCGACGATGACCCTCCCCACGAGGCTCATTCAAAGAGAAATAATAATTATGTATTTAATCATGGTTATTACTTAGGTATAAAATTGATATGCATATACTTCCCAAGTCCTGTCAATTTTTATTGGTCAAGTGGGAGCCAACTATTAATCTGGATATTAAAGGTTTGTAACTGTTCTTGTTTGTAACCTGCTTGAATGTGTTTAAATAATGACCCACCCCACGTGGCTTATTTAAATTATTTTGAGATGTTGGCTGATGAATGTTCATATTTTTTTTGAGATTTTAATATGAAACATGTGATCGAATTTTGTGATACATTTATGCTTATGCATATTATTATTTATTTATTCCAGTTCAGCATGTCGCAACCTTTTAATCCACTGTTCAATATACTTAAAGACAATTTGCTTACTGGTGAAAACTTTGTTGATTGGAGTCGTAAACTTACTATTGTCCTCACTGCACAAAGCCATAACTGGGTTCTCACTACACCTAAACCAGAAAAGCCAAATGACGAGTCAACTAAATCGGTTAAGAAAAATATGCTGACTGGGAGCGTTCCAACGAAATGGCAAAGTGTACCATCTTGGCTTCAATTTCAGATGTGTTGCAACACCAACACCAGAATGTTGAGACCGCTGCAGACATCATGACTAGTCTTAAAGCGATGTTTCAACATCAGAACCGTGTGGCTCGTCAGATCACCATGAGGGACTTGCTCTCTATGAAAATGGTGGAGGGAACGCCCGTAAGGGAGCACGTTCTCCAAATGATGGCTCACCTTAACAAACTTGAGGTACTTGGCGCCGAATACGACATCGAGACCCAAATCGATTTCGTGCTCCATTCTCTGCCGAAAAGTTTTGAACAGTTCAGGTTGAACTATCAGATGAATAATAAGAAGTTCTCGATGCCTGATCGATTGCAAGCTTTGGTCTCGGCAGAGGCGATATTGGGACAAAAGAGCCAAGCCTTGGTGGCAAATGGACCTTCTTCTTCTTCTAGGCCAAGGGGTGGTAAGAACAAGAAAAAGGACAAGAGCCACAATCAAGTGAACTCAAGTGTTGCCAAAGGCAAAGAAAAAGTGGAGGGAGGTGGAGGAGTGAGCAAGCCTGCTAAGGGGAGGTGCTTCAAGTGCGGTGAGAGAGGACATTGGAGGTCAGCCTGTTCCAATCCCAAAAGGAATGGAAAGAAAGGTAATTCTCACGCACTAGTTGCTGAAACTTGCTTAGCGGCGTATGCCTCCCATTTATGGGTGGTGGATACGGGATCCACTGATCATGTATGTTTCACTTTACAGGGGTTCAAGCGGACCCGACAACTTAGTTGGAGTGAGATCCTCATCACACTGGGCGATGCCACGAGAGTGGCAGCTGAAGCAGTGGGAGAAGTGCATCTGTCTTTTGAAGACAGAGTTTTAATTTTAAGAGATGTACTTTACATTCCGAATTTTAGAAAGAACTTGATTTCAGTTTCTAAACTTTACCTTGATGGATATTCGGTTACTTTTGATAAAGTTGTTACCATTTTCTCCTTATGATAAATTTATCTGTCATGAAACGTTGTCAAGTAATCTTTATACAATTAACTGTGCACACCACTCACGAAATGCATCCTATAACACATCAATTGTTTCCGGTAAAAGAAAACATTCATCAGACGTGAACGAAACACTTCTATGGCATCTAAGGTTAGGACATATTAATCCAAAGAGGATCCAAAGGTTGGTGAAAGACGGTTCACTAGAGTCTCTCCAAGTTGAACCGATTCCAACCTGCCAATCATGTTTGGAGGGTAAAATGACCAAGAGGGCATTCGGAGCCAAGGGGAATAGAGCCAAAGAAGTGTTAGAAATCGTTCACACAGACGTATGTGGTCCAATGTCAACCATGGCAAGAGGAGGTTATGAGTATTTTGTCACTTTTATTGATGACTACTCGAGGTACGGTTATATTTTCCTTATGAAGCATAAATTTGAGACCTTTGAGAAATTCAAAGAATTTAAGGCTCAAGCAGAGAATCATATGGAAAAACGTATCAAGTCTCTACGATCCGATCGTGGAGGCGAGTACCTCAACGATGAGTTTTTGAACTACTTTTCAGATGAAGGGATTGCATCCCAGCTGACTGCACCCGGAACCCCTCAACAAAACGGGGTTGCAGAGCAAAGAAACAGAACTCTTTTGGAAATGCTTAGATCAATGATGTGTTATGCGGATCTTCCCAAGTCGTTCTGGGGTCATGCCTTGGAAATAGCGGCTTACATTCTGAACTTGGTGCCATCCAAATCGGTTACCAAAACTCCTAAAGAATTGTGGACCGGGCGCAAGCCAAGTTTGAGACACATGAGAATTTGGGGGTGTCCGACCTACGTGTTGGACAAGGAAGCCGGGAAATTGGATCCTCGATCAGAATTAAGGCTGTTTATAGGATACCCCGAGGGAACAAAAGGGTGTATGTTCTATGGTCCCAAAGATCAAAAGGTGGTAATAAGCACCCACTTTAGATTTTTGGAGGAAGACTATATGAACGAAAGAACACTTAGAAGTGAGATTACCTTAAGTGAGCTAAGGGGGCTAACCTCATTGCCAACTGTGTAAGATGATATACCAAACGACACACTTTCACAACCGGAACCTCATCGTAGTGGGAGGGTTGTTAGACAGCCCGAGAGATTCATGGGGATAGGAGAGTCCTCGGACTTGATTCCCGGACAAGATGAATCAGACCCATGGACATATGATGAGGCAATCCAAGACAAGGATGCGGTTTCTTGGCAAAAGGCAATGAAAGCAGAAATGGGGTCTATGGATCATAACAGAGTTTGGGAGCTATTCGAACCACTTAATGGGGTCAAACCCATTGGTTGCAAGTGGGTATACAAGAGAAAGAGGGGACCGGAAGGGAAGGTGGAAACCTTCAAGGCAAGGCTTGTGGCGAAAGGTTATACTCAGAAAGAAGGGATCGACTATGAGGAAACCTTTTCACCTGTAGCAATGCTCAAGTCCATTCGATTCTCTTGTCGATAGGCTCAGGATCTCGATTTTGAAATCTGGCAAATGGATGTCAAGACAGCTTTCCTTAACGAAAGTCTTGATGAGGAAATCTATATGCAACAACCCCAAGGCTTCATTGAAAAGGGCCAAGAACACCTAGTTTGTAAGCTCATGAAGTCCATTTATGGACTCAAACAGGCATCCAGAGCTTGGAACCAATGTTTTGATCATGTTATAAAGTCTTACGGGTTTGATCAAAATGAGTTCGAAAGTTGTGTGTACAAAAAACGTGTCGGAACTGCATTGGTATTCTTAGTACTATCGTAGATGACATTCTCGCTCGCCGGGAACGATGTAAAGGTGTTATTAGGCGTAAGGGCATGACTTTCAAAAAAAAGTTTGATATGAAGGACTTAGGGAAAGTTTGGCACATCCTTGGGATCAAGATCACTCGAGATCGGAAGAAAAGGATGATAGGCTTATCGCATGCTTCATACATAGACATTGTCTTGAAACGATTCAGCATGCAGGATTCCAAGAAAGGTTTCGTACCTTTCAGGCATGGAATCCATCTATCCACGGAAATGTGCCCTAAGACACAAAAGGAGATAGATGACATGAAAGGCATTCCTTATGCTTCGGCTGTCGGAAGCCTTATGTATGCAATGTTGTGTACGAGACCGGATATCTGCTTTGACGTTGGCATGGTGGCAAGATATCGAGTAACCCGGGAAGGAACATTGATTTGACGATTAAAAACATTCAAGTATCTGAAAAGAATTCGAGATAGAATGTTGGTTTATCAGTCAGATAGTCTAATCCCCATCGGCTACACGGACTCGTATTTCCAATCAGACTTAGATTTCAGAAAATCTACCTCCGGTAGTGTGTTTTGCATGGGGGTAGGAGCCATGACGCGGAGAAGCGTTAAGCAAAAATGCATCGCAGATTCTACCATGGAAGCCGAATATGTAGCTGCTTGCTAGGCAGCGAAAGAAGCGGTTTGGCTCAAGAACTTCCTAGTGGACTTGGATGTGGTTTCGAATTTGCCCAGCACAATCACTGTTTATTGTGACAATGCCGGAGCAGTTGCAAATTCAAGGGAATCAAGAGCCCACAAGGCCAGCAAACACATTGAAAGGAAATACCATCTTATACGAGATATCGTTAAGAGAAGAGATATAGAGGTGGCAAAGATCGCGTCAGAAGACAACCTAGCTGATCCATTCACAAAGGGTCTGCCTCAGAATACATTCGAGAGACATGTGAAAGGAATGGGTGTCAAGACCGTTGTCAATCTGCTTTGAGTATAAGTGGGAGACATTATTAGGTTCGTGTAGGTGACATTAGTTGTCACGTACTACACGAGACATGCTGATGTATACTTAAAAGCAGACTTTGAGTATAAGTGGGAGATTGTTGGGATTATACTGGAAAGTATGCTTTTACTTTGTATAATCAGATTAACTGAATTTCGGACTTATTTACTGAAATAAATTATTTATCACTGATGCTTTAAATATCATCGAATGTTACATATATTTACTGCATAACTGTTCAATAAATAGTATGTGTTACATAGTAGTTAATTTAGTGATACCAGATCACATAAGATTAAATTAAAAGTTCCTTATAACTAAAAGTACACCATTCACGACCTAGATGGAAATGAACAATCTATCATGAAAGGTTGTAGTGTAAGGCTCAGATTGGTTTGTCTTGACCAAGAGATTACCCTAGTGCATGACTGATGCATTGAAGAGGACCAACAGGAGGATAAATTCTTCAGGACTGAACTAGGAAGAATTAGACCTCAGTGGTTAGTTATTTCTTAATCTTCATCCCTTAAATAGGATTGCGTGTGGTTAGTAACTATTGCTTTGACTTATTACGGGAAGAGAATCAATGAGATTCAATACCCTATATCTTGGGCAATATTATTGGTCACATGCGATTGCTAAGATTTAATACGGAGAATCGTGTGCAAGTACACTTGTTTGATTTGCCCCCTTGGGAGGTTCATAAGTTTTATCATACCAAATTTTGCAAGTGGAACTAGTTTCCGGTATGGATAATAATGTTGAACCGTTCCTTTACCAAGGATAAAAGATATTAATTAATGGAAAGCTATTTCAGTGGCTTGAATTAATTAATGAGCTAGATAATCTTAAACACGGGAAATAATAACCGGGAGCCATATTAACTGTAATATGGGTTAAGATGGATAGTGCAATATTAATTATGTAGTGGGATTAATTAATATTTATGGGCTTGAATAATATTGTGGCTCAATATTGATAATTCAAGATCCATTGGAAGGTCCAATCTTAATTCTCCTAAAGGCCCCCCAAGTAGCCCAAGATAAAGTCTAATAACTGAAAAAGATGTTTAAAAATAAAATAAATTTGTTGCCTATTTTTCCTTGTTTTTTTCGAAAATTATGGATAAAAGGGGAGAAAGATTTTTTTTGAATTTTGTTATGGAATGAAGATATGTATTCTTGGAATACAAGATTATCTCATTAAATTCAAGAAATTTCCCACTTGGTTATTCATATTTGAAATTTTCGAAATTTTGATAATTAAGGGAAATAAAGATTTTCTTTTTCTTGAAAATATATTATGGAAGATATGTATTTCTTGAAATACAAGTATATCTCATAAATTCAAGAAGATCCAAATCTTGGATTCTTGTCTCTTGATTTTCGAAAATGATGCCATAACAAGATGAGGTGGGATTTTTGTGGAATATTTTAATCATGGAGAAAAGAATATAGGATATATATTCAAGATTTCTTGGAGATCAAGAAAAAGATTTTCCCATATTATTTTATCACTAAAAATCGTCCAACCCCCTCTATAAATAGGGGATGAGTGTTTCATTCCCAAGTGTAATTCCATGTGCTGGAAAAATTAGTAAATCCACAAAGGTGGTGCAACAAATTTTATTTTTCCTTTTGTTAATTGTTCGCGAGCTTCCTTCCACGGGATTGTCAAACAAGGACTAGGGAATACTTGGGAAGGTTTTTTGGTGTGTTTTCATCGATGAGTCCATTGCCATTCCAAGAGGTAAGTTCACGTAAACTCGTAGTAATTCCGCATGCGTAGGATTTAATATGAGTTGTTGAATTATTATTTGAATTAATATGAGTTAATTCATGCTAGTAATAATTGTTAGAATTAAATTTGTATTTAAATATTCATCCCGAATAGATCCGGGCAATTAATTCCCCAACAACAGGCCCTCATATATCGAGCGATTAGTCAAACTAACGGTCTTAATTGAACCCTAGACAATAAATCAGACATTCTCAATATATGAGGTACGTTGCGAGAAACGTGCAACTACATGTAACTGAAACATGGGCTATTACGATTTCCTCCTTTCATTCGTGAATACTCGATTAAGTCTTGAACATGATGAAGTGTCTATTCAAATAACTTAATCATGTTATCTCCAATCACTAATTGATCATGTATGTCACATTTAGCCACAAAGTCTAAGTTGACGTGCATCGGTCGATGACTTTGATCCAATTATGATGAGAAGATGAGTATTCTCTCTAATTCCACTTTGAGGAATGAATCCTATTCTTGGCTCAACTACCACGCACATACACTTCGTGATGAACCCAATCCAAGTCGTATCTACCCATGGTTAGGGTGCAAGCATTGGTCATGGTCAAAGTTCATCATCCCACACATGTCGTGAGTATTGACCTCAAGTCAAAGGAGTATCGCATCGCTCCCACTAACCGAGACACCCGTAGACACATATAGTGGAAATACATCAAACGGTTTCTCTGATGGGTATACCAATACCCTCTAAGGTATCTGTGCATCCATCATGAGATACCTAGTATATCGTAGTAAGTGAGATCTTACTACACTCTCTAAGAGTATGATGTAGATCGCACACCAATCTCCATTGTATCATCAATATCCCATTCTTGATGATCCTTGATCGGGGCTATTTGAGAATCATGCTTAAGTCATCTGATTTCTCACAACCTCAATGACATCAATGACTCATGGGAACACTTGCATGAATAAATGCAAACAATCAAACATAATATTCAAGCAAGTGTATTGCCATATATTAATATTAAGTGAACTATAATATTAAATAGAACTGAATATCATCGAGTATTATGTCCTTACAATAGATTGTCTCTAGGACACTAACACTAACAATCTCCCACTTGGACTAGAATCAATCACCTTCATGTCAAACCCCTAGACTATCAAATGTCTATTGTGTACATGAACACTTAGTGTTATGGTGAAAGGATCTGCCAAATTAAATATGTGGGAATACATTTTAATTCTATTTCTCCTATCGTTATGATATATCGAATCAAATGATAAGCCTGGTACTGCTTGTCAATCTCGGTTCCTTTGCAAGCGCAATCGCACCAACGTTGTCTCAAGACAAGTTTATTAGACAACTGGCACTCGGATCTACCCCTAGTTCTCTTAAGAACTATAAAATCCTGACAGCCTCCTTGAGGCTTCTGATACAACAATTTACTCAACTTCGGTTGTTGAATCTGCGGTCCTTTTGCTTGGAACTATTCCAACTGACCGCCTCATTATTGAGAGTGAAACGTAACCTGACTGTGATTTGTAATCATCATAGTCGGATTGAAACTTCAGGTCACCAACCAAATCACTACTAGTTCAGACTGTCCACCATAGACAAAGAAACATTCTTTAGTTCATCTAAGATACTTCAGAATGATCCTAACAATAATCCAGTGAGACTCACCCGAATTCTGTTGATATCTATCAGTGATGTTGATAGCGTAGGCCACGTTTGGCCTAGTGCAAGTCATGGCATACATGATTGACCTAATTGCATATGCATATGGGACATTTTTCATGTTCTTGATATCAGCTTCAACATGATTTATCCCATAGCTTTATCCCATGATTTGCTGATAGAGATCCTCTCTTAGAGTTCTCCATCGCAAAACACTTCAACACCTTGTCTACATAGGTAGACTGTGACAGCCTCAACATCCTCTTGGATCTATCCCTGTGGATCTTGATCCCTAGGATGTAGCAGGCTTCACCAAGATCCTTCATCATGAAGGTCTTTAACAACAAATCTTTAATGGACTGCATTAACGGGATATTTTTTCCCAAAATCAATATGTCATCGACATACACGATTATGAAAAAAATATTCTTCCCGCTGCGTTTACAATAAACGCAAGGATCTTCCGAATTTCTAATGAAGTCAAAAGACTTGATAGCTTCATCAAATCAGATATTCCAACTCCTAGAAGCTTGCTTCAATCCATAAATGGATATCTTTAGTTTGCATACTAGATTAGAATTTGACTTAGATATAAAACCTTCTGGTTGAGTCATAAACACTTCCTTATCAATGTTTCCATTGAGGAAAGCTGTTTGGACATCCATCTGCCAAATCTCATAATCATAGTGTGCTGTTATCGCAAGTAAAATTCGAATGGACTTGATCTTTGCAACTGGTGAGAAGGTCTCGTCATCGTCAATGCCTTCGCATTGACTATGACCCTTCGCCACCGACCTAGCTTTGTAGGTTTGTACTTTGCCATTTGCATTGGTCTTGTTCTTGAAGACCCAATCGCAATTTATGGGTCTAACCCTTTAGGCGACTCAACCAAGTCCCAGACTTGATTGGTGTACATCGAGTCCATCTGGAATTTCATGACATCATGCCACTTCCCTGAATCAATATCTGATATTGCTTCAGAATAAGTATTAGGATCGTTCTTATCCGATATGTCCACATTATCGAGTTCCTCAAAGAGGTAACCGTATATAATGGGCGGATTACGATTCCTTATTGACTTACAGAGCTATGGTTGTGCAAGCTGTACATTCTGATCGTGAAAATTTTGTGGTGCATTGATTTCATCAATGTCCGGAGAGTCCTCAAGAGATGCATTTTTAAATGCCTCTTGGGCGGGAGTTTGAAATATGTTGTTCTCATTCAGCCCACTTGGAGGTTCATGCACTGGCAAGCATACTCCAATTACGCTCCCACTGGGTGAAAGACGATCACCTAATGAAAGACTCCCATGGTGAAAGTTGCTGAATGCTCCCACATATTCCTTATCATGTTGCTTTGACAAGATATCAGTCTTTTTGTTAATTTGTGGTTCTTGAATATATTCAAGTTCTATCAGCTTATCTTGTTCCTTAAAGACATAATCTTTTCGAGGAACTTGGTCTGCCTAGAAACAATCACTGATTGTTTCTCAGGTAGATAGAAGTAACATCCTTTAGTTTCCTTAGGATATCCCACAAAATAACCATTTTCACCTTTGGATTCTAACTTGTCGGTAAACATCCTTTTCACAACCACGGGGCAACCCCATGTTTGATATGTGTAAAAGTTGGCTTCTTGCCACACCATAGTTTCATATGGTGTATGCTCAACAGATTTAGATGGAATCCTATTCAGAATGTAAATTGAGGTTTGTAACGCGTATCCCATAAGAATGTTGGAAGACAGGAAAAGCTCACCATGGACCTCACCGTGTCTAATAGGGTTCGGTTTCTCCTCACGGACACATCATTCATCTGAGGTGTTCCGGGAGGAGTCCACTGTGACTAGATTCCATGTAACTTCAAGTAATTAGTGAATTCATGGCTAAGGTATTTACCTCCTCGATCTGATCGAAGAGTCCTGATACTATTACCAAGTTGCTTCCCTACTTCAGCCTTAAACACTTTGAATTTCTCAAAAGTTTCGAATTTGTGTTTCATAAGATACACGTATCAGTATCTTGAGAAATCATCAGTAAAAGTGATGAAGTATCCGAAGTGACCCCTAGCTAGAGTGGGCAATGGTCCACAAATATCGTTGTAGATCAACTCTAGAACTTCTTTGTCATGCACCCCTTTCCCAGAAAATGGCTGTTGATCATCTTGCCCATCAGATAAGATTCATAATCTCCATAAGACTCACAGTCGAATGGGGTTAAGTAGTCTAACTTTCTTAACATTGCAATTCCTTTCTCGTTTACATGATCAAGCCTACAATGCCACAAGTAAGTTGAGTTTTCATGATTACTAAGTTTGAGTCTTTTATTTTGTATATTAAGAACATTATATCACAATGCAACAAGTATAAACCATTCACCATAGGGGCATTCCCATAAACCACACCATTCATCGTGAAATAACAATTATTATCACTAAAATGGAAGGAATAACCCTCAATGTCTAACATAGGAATAAAAATAATGTTGTGAGTAATAGGAAGAACGAAATGACAATCATTAAGTTCTAATCTAAAACCAAAGGTTAAGTCTAACACATAAGTCCCACACATTCAGAAGCAACTCTTGCTCCGTTTCCACGTTTAAGATGACTTCACCCGCCTTAATTGCCCTAAGACATATGAGTCCCTTCACATTCATACAAATGTGTGAACCATATCCGGTATCTAATACCCAACAGTTAACACTATTTGTGGATATGTCTATCTTAATAACAAACATACATGTTCTAGTGCCAGAAGCATCCAATGTCTTCCTTTTAGCAACCAAAACCTTATAGTCCTTCTTCCAGTGCCCTCTTCTACTTATAGTAGAGGCACACTTCTTTGTCTACCCGCTCATTCTTTTGAATACCATCTTAGCGATAGTGAATTCAAAAGGGCTTGAGCATGTTGTGAAGTTTAGGCATGGTCGCATCTGTCTTATTCATATTATAGTTCACAATGAAGCTAGAATATGAATTCGGGAGCGACTGGAGGATAGCATAAATGAAAAAACGTTGGTCTTTTAGCTCAAAGCCTAAATCACCAAGTTTATCAATTAGGCCTATCATCTTAAGCACATCATCTTAAGCATAGCTAGGTGAAATCTTCTCACCACTATAAATCTTAACCCAATCAAATTTTTAGAAGAGACTCATTTTCTCATGTTGCCTTAATCATATTGGGAGTCATGCCGAGCAACATCACACACTGAGCTTGGGAAGCATCCTTTTGATGCTTCTTCTGAGCTGCTACGTCAAACGTGGCTGCCTCAGAGTACCAGCTTTAAGGGTAACCGGGATAGACGTGTCCAACACGTACTCAATCTTTTTTTGCCTTAGTGTAGGTCCCGAATGGGTTTTGTGAGGGTGAAAGTCTAGAGGGGAGGGGTGAATAGACTTCTAAAACTTTTCGTGCGGATCAGGTGTGAACTGCAGATAACCCGATCAGAGTGCGAGTGTATTAGTTTAGACTGATGTTCAATCTTACTGAGTACCTAAGGGCAGATCAGTTTGATATCTGTCAGTTTAACTGAATGGTGCGGAAGCTTGATTTTTACCCGTGTGAAAAACCAGTTTTATCAATCTGATTCTGAAGTCAGTTTTCAACCAGTTGACTAAGGTGTCAATCTGATCAGATCAGTTGCTTGGTGCAAACTGAGCTTAACTTAGAAAATATATGTTTTAAAACTTCAGTTGTGTGACTTGTGTAAAGCAATAAGAAAGCAAGTAAATGCACACAAGACTTTTTATAGTGGTTCGCATTTAAACCCGTCCCATCCACTCTTCCCTTAACACGGGGGAACCTTAACCTACTTTAACTCAAGGACTTATATCCTTTTCGGGATGGCCGAGATGTTTACCGAATTCTCACTCTTACAAACTTAACTCATGGACTTATATCCTTTTCAGGATGGCCGAGATGTTTACCGAGTTCCCACTCAAGCTTAACCTACGGGACTTATATCCTTTTCAGGATGGCCGAGATGTTTATCAAGTTCCCACTCTACAAACGTAACCAGTGGGACTTATATCCTTAAAAAGGATAAATGAGATGTTTAATGAGTTCTCACTCTCTGGATTTAACCTAACTTGCGTTTGGGTAAAGAATGATTGAGGGTTCCAACCGAAATCTATCCTCGTGCTTTTTAGGTAGCCAAAATGCTAGTGGATAGGATTTCTTGCTAAGAACTATGGGATGAACACTCTAAGAATAATCTTCAAATGTAGTGTTCTTTGAGTGGAGATTTGCTGTAGCTTTAGCTTCTTTTGCAATGTCTCCGTGTTTGTTCTTGCGTTCTCACTTGTTGGTCCTTTTCTTCAAAATGAAGGTCGATCCCATTTTATAGACCTCGAAATCAAAGAGCCGTTGGAGAGCAATTTGAATTTCGGGCTATATTAGGTAGGCTGTAGGATATGATTGTGACGTGCTCCGATTATCGGCGTGGCCATAGGCATGATTAGTGCCATTTTTGTCTGCAGCGTCGTATCCCGTATTATCAGCTCTTTTTGTGCACGTGTCGCTTTCTCCTTGGCTTCGCGAGGCGGCACTCCAGAAATTTGTCCGTTAGACGATTCATATTCCTATTATAGGAGATTCGTCTTGTCTGGTGTATCTTTTTTATTGTCACCAGGTGTGAGCTGACTTGATCAAGTAACTGATCAGTTTACCTTGTTTGAGTCTTCAGTTGCACATTATCTTAGCTTCAATATTGTTGTGTTCGATATAATAATTCAGGATTAATCAAACACGTAAGAGCGACACATGTAATATTTATTAAAACAGTCAAGCCTGATGGACAAGTGTGCTCGCCGTCCATTGACCAAACAAGTTTGTTCGACCAGTTCGCCACTTGTCGCCCAAAACAAACATACTCACCACTCAGATCAGAAAAGAAGAAATCAAATGAGCTAAGTCAAGAAGGCCACGAACAAATCTAAGGACTCAGACGGCCAAAATGCTCAGATATCCTGAGGGTCAAGATGCTTTCAACTTTCGATATCTGAAAGGCTCGATATCCCGAGGGTCAAGATGATGCCCCTTCGAGATATCCTGAAAGGCTCATATATCCTGAGGGTTAGTATGCTCGCAACTCAGATATCCTGAAAGGCTCAGATATCCTGAGGGTCAGTATGCTCGCAACTCAGATATCCTGAAAGGCTCAGATATCCTGAGGGTCAGTATGCTCGCAGCACAAACATCCTGAAGACTCAGGCATCCTGAAGGGTCAGAGTGCTCGACACTCAGATATCCCAAAGACCCAGACATCTTGAGGGCTCAGTATGCTAGAGGAGGACAATATTCCAGCATAAAACTGACGTGGTTAAAGAGGCGAACAAAGCATCCAACCGAGCAAAAGATTAATTTGGATGACCAAAAAGGTACCTTATAGACAAGCAAAAGCAAAGATCAACCTAGAAGACGGAGTTGGAAAGGTGGCCGTATCACAAGAGTTCTTGCATGGCCCGGAGTCTCCAGCTCATGCTTGCCAACCCAGCTCATGCTTGTCGGAGTGCTATAAAAGGAAGAAAAAAGAAGAAGAGAAAGGTTCAGAAAAATTCCCCAGAAAGAATTACACCCACACATGAAATTCCCCAGAGAGGCAAGGAACAGAAAAATTCGAGTGATTATTCACACATACAGAAACCCTAGAACTCATATGCTAACTCTCCAAACTATCTTCATCTGTAACGATTCACCTTCATAAGGTGTATCAAATATTGTACGTGTAAAGCTCACAATACCACATCCTGGCTTGGTATGCCCCCAGAGTAGTCATTTCTTGATGAACTGGGTCAACAAATTCATCTTATTTATAGTTTATCATACACGTGCATGTTTTGTTTGTGAGTTGTTACCAAATTAGCCACATCATATTCCTCAAATAAAACGACTCGCGACAATTGGCGCTAGAAGGAGGGTGCTTCACCGTAAAACCAACTCATACACAAACCCTTAGTGAGCCGAGGCAGAAAAAAGAAATAAAATGCCTCAATCTAGGAACACACAAACAGAGAGGTTGGGGCAAAGTCGACCTCATGACCGGAAAGAGGCTCAGCGCCAGCCTCATAAAGATCAGATAGGGGAGACCATCAATCTTGAGGATATTGCCAATGATCCGGTGGCCACAACAAGGGCCATCACTTTCTTTGTTCTTGCAGAAAAGAGAGGGCCGAAAAAGAGTTGGCTAAGTTAGAAACTCAAGAAGATGAAGAACGACGCTCGCGTACACCTGATAGCGAGCAAGTTAAAAAAAAAACTGTGAAGCGGGTGAATAAAAAAGCCGACGACACGTCTGATGACGAACAACCTCAGGGGTCTAGACTTTCAGCGTTTGGACGCTTGAGGATCTCCGCCAAAGACCGAATCGGCAATAATAGGCGATAGGATCCAGGGATGGAACAGCCAATAAACATGCCCGCACACTCAGATCTTCATGATCGTCTGCATGCCGAACAAAAATCGGCGGGAACAAAATTGTCTATCCATCATCGATTGGGTAGTCAAGAACAAGCTTGTAAAGGGGGACTTCCCCATCACGAGCATGACCTACTGGGTCCTCATGATGGGAAACAACCCCGATCCAAGTCTGTCAGTTCCACAAAATTTGCGGAAATGCAAAAAGCCATCGAGGGATTACAGGCCGACCTGGCCGCGACCAAAGGCCACCCTCGGGCGAGCACAATACCCTGCTCGCCACTATCACCGGCGATCATGGCGGCTAAAATACAAGAGAAAGTAGCAAAGACCCGACCACCAGTCCCCATGTTCGATGCTGAGTTTGACCCGCATGTCCATCTCAGCAAATATTCAGACTTTATGATCGCAATGGGTGCCACAGACGCAACTCAGTGCTGATCATTTCCCATAACTTTGGGTGATCGGGCACATAGATGGTTCTCTAATTTGCCCGCTGCGTCCATCACATCTTTCGCTCAATTGGGACAACAATTTCTGTCCAACTTTTCATCCACGTGTGCTCGCCTGGCGCCAAAACAAAGGTTGGCCAGAATGCGCGAAGACACAATCTGGGAAGGTAACTCGTGTCCCAGATCTAACGAATATTGATCCGCTAAGCAAGCAGACGGACCTAGAACCTCGCATAGGTTTCGAACCCATGGAGGTTGATGACGAGCTCCAGGGGTCCATTCAAGATCCTCGGTGGAAGCAAAAAAGAACGCGAGCAACACCTGTCGAACAACTGGAGCCTATCAACATCGACCCAAACAAACCCGAGTTAGAAGTGTTCATTGGTTCAGAATTACCTGAACCAATTAGAATAGAAATGATTGCTTATCTTCAAGCAAACTTGGATGTGTTCGCATGGTCGCACGAGGACATGGTTGGAATTGATCCAAAACATGCATGACATTCCCTCAACCTTGATCCAATACAAACTCCAGTTATCCAGAAGCGCAGAAAGTTTAGTCCGGAAAAGTATGCGGCAATGAATAGTGAAATCAAAAAGTTGCTCGACAATAAATTGATCCGAGAGGTGAAATGCCCAAGATGGCTCGCGAATCCTGTGCTCGTCCGTAAGTCTAATGGATCTTGGAGACTATGTATTGATTTCACTGATTTAAACAAGGCATGTCAGAAAGATAACTTCCCGATGCCGCATATCGATTATTTGGTCGATAATACAGCAGGCCATGAACTTATGACTTTCATGGATGCATTTGCTGGTTATCACCAAATACCCATGCATTCGGATGATCAAAAGAACATGACATTCTGCAGTGAAAAGAATATGTACTATTGGCAACGCGTGCCATTCGGATTAAAGAATATTGGTGCAACATATCAACATTTGGTGAACAAAATGTTCGACGAACACATCGGCCGAACAATTGAGGTATATATTGATGATATTGTGGTAAAGAGCGAACATAAGGAAGACCACATCACCCACCTCGCACAAACGTTTGATATGCTCAGGGAGTACAACATGAAGCTAAATCCGAAGAAATGCAGCTTTGGGGTTCACTCAGGAAAATTCCTCGGACATATGGTCAGTCAATGGGGGATTGAAGTGAACCCATCAAAGATTCAAGCCATGCTTGATATGCAGGCCCCCAGGAGTGTGAAAGAGGTCCAAAAGTTAACCGGAGATTTCACTTCCGTAAGCCGGTTTATATCACGAATTGGGGACAAATGCAAACCCTTCTTTGATGCATTAAAGAAGGGGAAATTTCAGTGGACCGAGCATTGCCAAAATGCATTCGAATTATTGAAGCAGTACATTGCAGATACTCAGACACTGTCTAAGCCTGTCCCAGGCGAACAACTCTATCAGTACCTTGGTGCATCCGAACATGCAATCAGTGCTGTGCTCGTACGGGCAGAAGGGACCACACACTTGCCCGTTTACTATGTAAGCCAAGTTCTTAAAGAAGCCGAGCTCCGGTACCCTCCACTGGAAAAATTAGCATATGCTCTTGTAATGAGTGTTCGAAAATTACGACCACTTTTTTGATCACTCAGTCGAGGTACTGACCACCTTCCCATTGCGCCAAGTCCTCCACCGACCAGATACTGCAGGAAGATTACTCAAATGGGCAGTGGAGTTAGGACAATTCGGCATTACGTTAAGCTCCGAACAAATGATGAAGGGCTATGCTATGGCCGATTTTATGGTTGAGTTGACCTATCCACAAATGCCCGAAAAAGCTATCGATCAACCATGGCATATGTATGTTGATGGCTCATCAACAAGTTCAAGAGCCGGAGCAGGCGTAGTTCTCATCAGCCCAACGAGACAAACATTCACAACAGCCATCCGTTTTGACTTCCCAGCTACAAATAATGAAGCCGAGTACGAAGCTTTGGTCGCTAGACTACAGATGGCTATGACAATGGGAATTCAGAGGCTGATGATTTACAAATGATTCTCGATAATCGTTTATCAAGTAACAAAATGTAGTACGAGGCCCGAGGCGAACAAATGGCATGTCGACGAATTAGCAAAAGAGTTGCTCGAACATTTCGAACAAGTTTTCATAGAACAATTACCACGATTGGGTAATTCGTTCACGATGCTTTGGCACGCCGGCAATAAAAGGAAGGAGGATTTAACACAATGCACATTGTGGTCGCCACAACTTGTTCGCCATTAGTTCCCAGAGTTATGATCGCCAAGTAACAAAGTAACAAGAAACTTGGATGACTCAATCTCGAAGTTACTTACAAAAGGGACTTCTCCCGAAAATAAGGACCAAGCTACTCGCCTCAGACACAATGCATTTCGTTATACTATCATAGACGAGCATTTGTACAAAAGAAGCTTCTCACTTCCACTATTGAAGTGTATTACTCCTGAAGAGGGTCGATACTTTTGAACAAATCCACGATGGAGTATCACGAAAATCATACAAAAGGGCTCGTCCCCGCACATAAAATAATCGATAAGGTTATTCTTGGCCAACCCTAAAAAGGATTCGCTCACAGATGCTCGCCGCCACAAATGCCGTATTCATGCCCCACTTATTCATAGCCCACCATTTGCTAAGAATTAATGTCGGCCCATTTCGCACGCGTCGGGAGCAAAATTTGCTGTGTTTGCCGTTGATTACTATACTAAATGGGCAGAAGCCTAGGCCATTGTCAAAATCACCGAACAAGGAATGTGGAACTTTGTTTGGAAAAATATCATTTGTCGTTTTGGGCTTCCCCAATCATTAGTAACTGATAACGGCAAATAGTTCGATGGAAGTGAATTCAGACAGAATTGTGCTCGCTGGGGCATAAAAAAGCATTACTCAACTCCATATTATCCCCAGTCAAACGGACAAGTTGAAGCCGTTAATAAAATTATCAAGCATACCCTCAAGGCTAGACTTGATAATTCCAAGGGGGGAGGATGGGCTGAAGAGTTGCCTGAAATATTATGGGCCTATCGAACAACTTTCAGAACATCAACTGCGGAGACCCCATTTACTTTGGCATTTGGTGCGGAAGCTGTTATACCCGCAGAAATCAAAATTCCAAGTTATCGAACAATGACTTTTGGAGAGCACATCAATGACCAAAGCTTCCATACAGAAAAGTGCACTGTTGGAAGAAAGAAGGACATAGGCTGATTTCAAGAATGCCCTGTACAAAAAGAGATCAGAGAAGTTCTACAACTCCAAAGTCCGAACACGCAGATTCAATGTGGGCGAGCTGGTTTTAAGATGGGCAACGAGGGTATCAAGTCGTGTGTTCGGCCGAGCATGGGAAGGTCCGTTCAGAGTTACAGAACGTTTGCTAAACGGGGCATATGACTTGGAAGACCTGAATGGAATCCCATTGTCCTACTCGTGGAATGCGTCAAATTTGAAAAAATATTATCAATAATAGCGAGCATAGTTGGCCGAACAAAGTTGTCCACACAGCTGAAGCGAGCATAGTTGGCCGAACAAAGTTGTCCACACAGCTGAAGCGAGCATAGTTGGCCGAACAAAGTCGTCCAAACAGCTGAAGCGATCATAGTTGGCCGAACATAATTGCCGATGTAGCTGAAACGAACACAAAGAGCCAAACATAATCAGCCGCTCAGATAAAATGAGTAGGACAATCCTGAAAGAAGAATACATTATGTTCGACACATATCTTCAGGAAAGAAATCTTTGGCTAGACTATCGAAAAGACGAAGATACGTGTCGAACGAAGTTGTCAACCGTAAGATACGATGTATCGAACGAGTTGACAAGTGGTGGCAAAACAAGCGGGGATGAGTCGATCTTTGAGCAAGAGTCATCAAAAAAGTTGAAACAGATGTCAAAAGGGGAGCAAAAGTAAGAGAGCCGGACCAAACTAGCTATGCCAAAGACTAGCTTGGGATAGTTCTATAAATAGAGGCATATTGATAAATAAAAAAATCGAGAAAAAAAACATATGAAGAAGAAAAAAAAAAAAAATACTATAGTTCTCGGAAGAAAATTGGTTCAAGATGCCTCCGAGACGAAAGAATCCGGACTCGATTCAAATTATTATTCCATTTGAATCGAGCATCCGCCAGTCTGAGATTTATACCCCATATGACACTCCGAGCACGTGGTTGAAGCTCGTTCTTGGACTCAAGATGCTCGATAGAGTCATGGTTGCCACTCCACGTTACTCATTGCTTATGCAGTAGTAAATCACTAGTCCCCTATGCATCCCCAAAATCTTCTCTCCGGGCGGGAGGGATGTCATAGTGTCCGCTAAAAGCAATATCGCGGATCTTTGATGCTTAGGCATCTACTTGAAGGGGACGAAATGGTGCGAAATGAAAGTTTTGCTCGACTTACTTTTTAAGCGGCGGTATCGCGCCCACATGCTCATGTCCGCATGACCGCCAAGATAATCACAAATTGTCCCAGAGGGACAAAAGCTTATCTTCTTCTTTGCTTGAGCATGTTACTAAAAGAAAGAAGGGTAGACAGGATGATGTGCCACATCCTTGTCAACATCAATTCCGCGGACAAGGTGAGGCCAGTTCATGTCTACTCAAGACAAGGTTTAAATTCAAAACCCTAGTCTGATATCTATAGTTGTGTAATAGATAGTCTTCTTCAAATATGAAGGTTGTAATAGAATACAAAGTGTTGCAAAAAGAAAAAAAAATATATTTTTTTTTGTTCGCTAAGATTTTCTAGTTCAAGCCTATTTGAGGTCACACCTAAGCCGGATGGCCTGAACAAAGATGAACCAACCCAAGTCTATGTTCACCTGACGAATGAGTTCGTACTCTGATTCCCGTAGCAAAAAGCGAGTAATAGGTACGCAGTCGTAAAAGATGACTCGTACTTACAGATACCCGTAGCGCAAGTGGGTGATGAGTGCGGGGTCGCAGCTAAATAAGACGGCCCTAGTACAAAGTGATCGCACCTAAATAAGACGATCGCGAACCAAGAAAGGGGGGGTTCATAAAGTAACCCATCTGGTCGCACCTAAATAAGACGATCAACCGATTACAACGCCAATAAGATAATCAAAACCGAAAAAAGTCAGGAGCGGACATAGGCAAACCAAATGTTCGAATTCATTCAGAAGAAAAGGGGCAAAAACTGGAAAGCAACAAAGCAAACATCAAGCAACACAACTATCAATCATTTATCAACAACCACATTCATCCTCAACAACAATCAGGTTAGAGGAGATAGTTCAATATGTAATCCAACCATTCAGTTTTAAAAGTGTTGGAACAAAGGAGAAGAAGTCAGCAAAAAATTACAAGTATGGAAGACATTGTTCGAACGAAAGATGAAGAAGAAAAAAAATTACACAACAAATGTTCGACAAAACAAAAATAACACTAAGGAGCAAATTCATAATTGGGGGTGGACGGAAGAGAGATGTCAAAAAAATCGTGCTCAATTTCCTCAAAGAATAACTCCTTCAGTATGGTCAGGTACCAAATGCTCGCTAGGAGGTACATTCTCGCTTTCGATCCGCAGGAGGTCCCTTTGCTCGCCCGCACCGATCGGGCCCGACTCGGTTTGGAGATTTTGGCCAAAGAACACCAAAGATATTCACGTCCGAGCCATCTCCCTCATCCAGAATAGGATCATCAACTTCGATCCCTTCAGGAAGAATGGAGAAATCACACAGATAGTTCAAATTTGACATTGGAAGGTTGCGGTCCGGTGGGTTGTCGATCAGGTACTGCTGGAAATTGGATATAAGAGGGGCAATTTGTTCGCCATTGAGTGCATGGCGAGCAGACCGGATAGCATCGGCGAAGGCACAAATGTAGGAGAAGTTGGACATTGAATCAACATACTCTTCATTATGCAGCTTTGAATTTTCGAGACCCAAACGAGTGTTGGTCTCCTCAGCAATGATGAGCTATTGGCCGAGCACGTTCCTCTCACTTTCCATGGCCTCGACGCCAGCTCGGAGTCTACGAAGCTCAACATTCATCTCCTCCTGAGCTTTTCGTATACTGACCACCTTCTCCTGAGAGTGATTCAGTTCCTCCTTTGCCTGACGAGCATCCTCCTGAGCCAGGCGAGCATTTTCCTGAACTTGGCGAGCATTTTCCTGAGTCTGGCGAGCATCCTCCTGAGCCTGGCGAGAATCAGCCTGTGCCGAGGATGCCTGTTCCTGAGCCAACCTCAGTTCATCCTGAGTCCTGCTCAGCTCGTCCACCTTTTCTTCGAAGTTCCTAATCAAAGCCAAGTAGTGGGCATGAAGGTTGGCGGACTCAGCATAGGCTTTCTCAAGAACGACCATAGATTGGCCCTGAAGTACCAGACCAAGACGCATGTTCTCCAGAGGAGTGGGACCCGTGGTAGACTCTTCCAGCTCGGTAGTCCATGCTCGAACGGGAGTCTGGCACACTTTCTGAACATGCTCAGGAATGCCTGGAACCTTGCGAACACTAGGCGAGCAGAAGTAGTTTTTCAAATTGGGCATCAAGGGCGCCAACCTGCTCAACCTACATATACACCCGAGCAAATAAATATGAAAAAAGCGAACAGAATTAACCAAAGCAGAAGTAAAGCGAACTAAATGTACCTGTTCGCACGAGCCGGATCCCATCCCAAGAATGATTTATCCTCAGGGGACCGAAGCTCAGGATTCAACGGAGTCCATGATCGGGGTCCAGCAGGAGGTGGAGAAGATGTGCCAACCTCCATTTCAACGATTTGCGAAACTGGACCGACCACGGAGGCGGCCGCTCTGATCGCCTCGGCAGTAGGGGTTCGAGTTACCCTAACGGCATCAGTGCTCGTCTGAGCCTGTTCACTCGGCGCGCTCGTCCGAGTTTGTTCGCTCGGCCCCTGCCCGCCGATTTCCATCCTCGGTCTCTTCGGCGATGGAGCTTGTTCGCTAGTCCCCTGCTCGGCCGAACGAGTACTCCTTTGCGGTCGGCTCGATTCCCCAGGTCCAGACGCGGATGCTCGACTAGCCCTGCTCGCCTCTCCTCTGTTTGTTCACTGAGCCTCCCGCTCAGCCTGAATTCGAGCAAGCTCCTGTGGCCTTTTTCTCCGAGCCATCTCAGTATGTTCGGATGTACTCATAGCAACGGTCACAACGGGGAAAGCTGTAAACAAAATAATTCATTATGCACAAAAGGATAACAACGAGCAAAATGGCACAAAAGCTTATTCAAATAAAAGAGGCAACCCTTACCAGCAGGATTAACAACAACAAGATGATGAGAGAGCACGAATAAACCTCATTTCTTCCTCTGATCGGCGGAATTCAGGGTTCTCACGGATCGTTTCGAGCGAGACTCGAGGTCAATTTGCCAAACGCTGCTAAAATAGCCGTCGTTGGTTTCCTTGTACGTCGCAGCTGGGATCCCTGAAATAAAGGGTAAGTTAAAATCAGTTCAAATTGAAGAACAAAAGACACAAAATCACTTACTTCGGTACACCCCGAAGTCAGTGGGGATGTCTAAACGAGCGTTTGGTTCGCTTCCAGAAGCTGGGCTCTTCCAATAGCCCCCAATGAACCAAAATTTTTCCTTCCAATCACTGATTTTGTTCGGCACATCCACAATGATTTTGCACTTGGCATTAGCTTGCATGAATAGCCACCATGTTCGCCCTTTGGACGGGTCAAGTGCACCAATTGAGCAAGTTCAGCTGCTGAGGGATAATATCTTGGCTTCATTTTGCCGAACAAGGTCAGGAAACTTATAATCATGTGCCACCCATTCGGCTTCAGCTGCGTGATGGTAATGGTCCATTCCACGAGCAAAAGGGTGATGGCCGGATGGAGGGGGAATCGAAGGCCATCTTCCATTGTGTCCAAGTTCACAGCGACACAACCCTCAGGGGGTTGGTCAGCCCACTCATCAGGACCCGGTGCCCAGAAAAAGACATCATTGGGGGTTTCGTAATTTCTATGCAGCTGAGCGAGCATATCTACATCAATTATACTCGCTATCTTGCTCGCTGGGTACTCATTTTCAACCCTAATCCTATGAGGTTGCTCGAGCCAATCGAAACTATAATGAGCGTTATACTCGTTATATGTTGGACTATGAGGGACACCAACAGGTATATCGAGTTCAGAATTTTGCTCACCACCTACCCCTATGTTCGATTCGGTTACATTCACAACCATCAAAATTTCCCCCCTCACAACATCGTCATTCTATCTATATCAACATTATCAACAGCCCTAGACCTAATTTGAGTTTGGGGCAAAGAACCGTCAATTGAATCATCCGAGAAATCGCTACGGACTAAGTCCCTATCTAATTCATTTAGTGCTTCGTCAGAATCGGAGGAAAGAACGGTAAACGGTTGCCGAACTTGCCACCGAAATCCTGAATCCGAGACATTCATATCCGGCGCATTAGCTTCGCTACGGGGGATTCTACTAACAGAGGGGGAAGAAGAACTATGGTGGTCCGATTCTAAGGGAACAGAAGAGTTTGAGCAAGAGGCCAAAATCGCAATAAGAGAAAGAATGCAGCGGTTACCTGAGTAAGATTCTTCGCCGGAATGATGAAGCCCTCGCCGGAAATTTTTAGACACGGAAAAGATTGAAAGACAGAGGCAAAAAAGAAGAAGGAAGGAGAAAAGGGTTTAAGGCAGTGAAATATGGTATATATAGATACCAGAATCAATTTTGAAAATCTGGCACAGAATATGAAATGACATCGACTATGGCCCAATAAGATTATAACAGTCGGGCCCCATGTTGAATACAAAGCTACCCGGCTGGGGGGTATTGTTGTGTTCGATATAATAATTCAGGATTAATCAAACACGTAAGAGCGACACGTGTAATATTTATTAAAATAGTCAAGCCTGATGGACAAGTGTGCTCGCCGTCCGTTGACCAAACAAGTTTGTTCGACCAGTTCACCACTTGTCGCCCAAAACAAACATACTCGCCACTCAGATCAGGAAAGAAGGAATCAAATGAGCTAAGTCAAGAAGGCTACGAACAAGTCTGAGGACTCAGATGGCTAAAATGCTCAGATATCCTGAGGGTCAGTATGCTCGCAACTCAGATATCCTGAAAGGCTCAGATATCATGAGGGTCAGTATGCTCGCAACTCAGATATCCTGAAAGGCTCAAATATCATGTGGGTCAGTATGCTCGCAACTCAGATATCTTGAAAGGCTCAGATATCCTGAGGGTCAGTATGCTAGCAACTCAGATATCCTGAAAGACTCAGATATCCTGAGGGTCAGTATGCTCGCAGCACAAACATCCTGAAGACTCAGGCATCCTAAAGGGTCAGAGTGCTCGACACTCAGATATCCCGAAGACCCAGACATCCTGAGGGCTCAGTATGCTCGAGGAGGACAGTATTCCAGCATAAAACTGACGTGGTTAAAGGGGCGAACAAAGCATCCAACCGAGCAAAAGATTAATTTGGACGACCAAAAAGGTACCTTATAGACAAGCAAAAGCAAAGATCAACCTAGAAGACGGAGTTGGAAAGGTGGCCGTATCACAAGAGTTCTTACATGGCCCGAAGTCTCCAGCTCATGCTTGCCAACCCAACTCATGCTTGTCGGAGTGCTATAAAAGGAAGAAAAAAGAAGAAGAGAAAGGTTCAGAAAAATTCCCCAAAAAGAATTACACCCACACATGAAATTCCCCAGAGAGGCAAGGAATAGAAAAATTCGAGTGATTATTCACACATACAGAAACCCTAGCACTCATGCTAACTCTCCAAATTATCTTCATCTGTAACGATTTACCTTCATAAGGTGTATCAATTATTGTACGTGTAAAGCTCGCAATACCACATCCTGGCTTGGTATGCCCCCTAGAGTAGTCATTTCTTGAAGAACTGGGTCAACAAATTCATCTTATTTACAGTTTATCATACACGTGCATGTTTTGTTTGTGAGTTGTTACCAAATTAGCCACATCATATTCCTCAAATAAAACGACTCGCGACAAATATGCAGACTCTGCTGATAGTAGGTCTTCAGGTCTTTTGATCTTCAGGTGTCTCTGAGCCTCAGTGTATTCGGAACAGTCTTGAGTCTTGAGTTTGATCTTTGAGTCTTGAGTTTATCCGAGTCTTGAGTTCATCCGAGTCTTGAGTTCATCCGAGTCTTGAGTTCATCTGAGTCTTCAGGTTCTTCTGAGTCTTCAGTGTCTTCTTATCTTCACTTGATCTTCTGACTTCTTGTCTTCTGATTTGCACTTAGTCTTCTGATCATCTGACCTTCTCTGGGTCATCTGATACTTCGACCTGACCTATACATATTGAGTTCCCCCTCAATATGTGACCTATCTTTTACATCAACTATCTATACATTTCAGCTGGTCATCTTATTCTGATTCTAAGTCATCAGTTAGCTAATAGGTCTGACTGGTCCTATTACAACCTGTTTTGGAACTTCCATCAAAACTAAATTACATATTTCCCAACACTTAGCACCAAACACATGTTTCGGTGTCAGTTCAGAAAATTTGACCTAGTCAATTTTGTTTGTTTCCAAAACACATCTCAATAACAATTATACATTTCAACTAACCAAGAGAAATAAAATAAAATGGGAATTAAGCACATAATTCATATGATCAATATTCAGCAATCAAAATAAACGTGGCCTTTCTTTTGTGTTTATTTTGTCTCCATTATTTTCACATAATGAATTAGGATCCACATTCCTACTATTACAATATCTGCTTGGGCTGATTACTGAAATAGCATAACTGGTAGGTCTACAAACCAATTGCAAAATTGCAATTCCTAGTTGATTGAACCTTATTCAATCGAATGCACCTTGACTTTCGTTTCCCTGCTTGGGCTGGTGAAACAAAGTCAAGTTGATTTACAACCATCAAGAGGCGACACTTCATGTCCCTATAAAAGTCCTGTTAGATGTAGATCTGAGCAAAAGACTTGGGCCTTAAATACTCATTGGAATGAAATCTCCGGTTTACTTTTAATTTTGATGGAAGGCATCGTTCAATTTAATGAAAATCATATTTTAGTGAGGAACGTTTTAAAGGCGGGGTATTAATTGCTTAATCGAGATCCAACATGTTAATCTACATCACATTTGAGCAATTATTGGGCGCCGCCTACCCAAACATGATTTTATACGGACTAACATTTATATGGACGTCGTCTACCCAAGCATTTAATACGGTCCGACAAATATTGAGAGCCGCCTACCCAAACACGGACCAAATTGGGTTAATAAAAAAATTAGGTTAGCAAGTGGGATTTCAATAATCCTTTAAAACTAAATTTAAAATCCAATTTTAAATTCAATTTATGATAATAAAATAATAATTAATCCAATTAATCATAAAATAAAATCTAATTTTATTTCAATTTTAGGTCCAACCTATTTATATTTTAATTTCAAAAATCAAAATTTATCAAATTAAATTTGTTTAATTATCGGGGGCTCAGGTGCAATTTCCAAAATTGCACGAGAGGGCTTATCTCAAATAAAATATGCAGAATAGCCCTCCCACATCATCACCCATCCAAACCGACCCAATCCGTACAATTCCAGTAATCCCAAAATTTCCAAACCCAAAACAATTCCAGTTTCATCAACAAGAATCAAAATCATCAATTTTGGAACATAGGAAATCAACGAATTAGTAGGAATCGAAATTTCAGAAATGAAGAACAAGTCAACACCAAACGAATCGAGCGATAGGCCACGAGAATGGTTCGACCGGAATTCACATTGGGTGCAATTCCAGAACCATCGAGCCGTCGACGTCGAGCCTGGAGCGCAGGCGATCTCACCACGTCGCCCTAGGCGCCGCCGGTGCATCACCGTCATCGCTCGGCTTCGCGCGTTCAACGAATCGCTCCAAGCGATTGAAATTGAAGAGCGAACGCCATCGCCTCTAAATTAGAGAAAGCGAACTCAATGCGATGATCGCAAAGATGGCGAGCCATCGATGGTCTCGCAAATCGATCCACGAATATAGATTTAGCAACGATGGCAAATCGAATCGCAGAGCAAGACGAACAGAGCGGCGAACGGGACACGCTTCCACCGCACATCGTGACCGGGTTCGTGCGGTCGTCGCCTAGTGACGTGCTGCGGGTCTACGCTGTGAGCCGGGCGGCGCTTTGGCATGAGGGGTCAAGTTAGGGTTTCGAAAATCGAGTGATGAGGAAGACGAAGAGGGAAAACCAAGTGGGTGGATTTATCTAATAAATCCATCTGCTGTGTCACTCTACATATTCACACACCCAACATTAATCAATTAAACAAATATGGTGCGGTCAAACCCAGTTTGGCCGTACCGAGTGTTTATAAAAAAATTTAATTACAAACATCAATTAATTCAATCAAGCAATTAAATCAAGAGCGTAAGCTCTGATACCACTGTTGGAATTTAGAGGCACGTAAACACATAATACATGCGCAACGGAATTAAACAGTTCACCAACAACGAACACGTAATTGCAAAATTGAATACTTATAAACATAAAGAGAAATCTTACAGTAAATCGTACGCATATTTCTCTACTATGGTATCCTCGTAATCCCTGTCCACGGACTTGCACAGATTTGCCAGCATTAAATCTGAGATGGAATTTGCTAGGAAAATTCCTATTCTAGATTTTATGGAGAAATATGAATTAATGTTATTTGTGAATTCCCAAGAGCTTGTATATATAGGAAAGTCACAGCTTAAATCTTAAGCTAACCTGATTGGGAAATAAAATCCCTAATCTTTATTTAAATAAATCTCTAAGATTTATTTCTCACATATAAAATCTCTACGGATTTAAATTCCTTATATGAAAATTCTACGATTTATTTCCATATACATTAAATCCTACAATTATATTCCAAATATAATTATTGGGAATTCTTATTTAATTAAATCCAATTTAATTAAACATTAATAATAATTCATTCTAAATTAATCTATTATTAATTAATTCTCCATAAATTAAATATTAAATCTAATTTAACATTTAATCAACCAACTATAATCCGTAAAAGAGAACTACTTGTTGTGTGACCCATACGCCCTCATATATCGAACGATTAGTCAAACTAACAGGTCTTAATTGAACCCTAGAATATAAATCAGACATTCTCAATATATGAGGTACATTGTGAGAAACGTGCAACTACCTGTAACTGAAACATGTGTTATTATGATTTTCTCCTTTCATTCGCGAATACTCGATTAAGTCTTGAACATGATGAAGTGTCTATTCCAATAACTTAATCATGTTATCTCCAATCAATAATTGATCATGTATGTCACACTTAGCCACAAAGTCTAAATTGACGTGCATCGGCCGATGACTTTGATCCAATTATGATGAGAAGATAAGTATTCTCTCTAAATCCACTTTGAGGAATGAATCCTATTATTGGCTCAACTACCACGCACATGCACTTCGTGATGAACCCAATCCAAACCGTATCTACCCATGGTTAGGGTGCAAGCATTGGTCATGGTCAAAGTTCATCATCCTACACATGTCGTGCGTATTGACCTCAAGTCAAAGGAGTATCGCATCGCTCCCACTAACCGAGACACCCGTAGACACATATAGTGGAAATACATCAAACGGTTTCTCGGATGGGTATACCAATACCCTCTAAGGTATCTGTGCATCCATCATGAGATACCTAGTATCTCGTAGTAAGTGGGATCTTAATACACTCTCTAAGAGTATGATGCAGATCGCACACCAATTTCCATTGTATCATCAATATCCCATTCTTGATGATCCTTGATCGGGCTATTTGAGAATCATGCTTAAGTCATCTGAGTTCTCACAACCTCAATGACAGCAATGACTCATGGGAACACTTGCATGAATAAATGCAAACAATCAAACATAATATTCAAGCAAGTGTATTGCCATATATTAATATTAAGTGAACTATAATATTAAATCGAACTGAATATCATCGAGTATTATGTCCTTACAAATAGATTGTCTCTAGGACACTAACACTAACACTATGGGCGCCTGAGATGGGATCAAACCGCTCGGGCACTTGCTTTCTTGCGTTTACTTAATGAAATTAATTCTATATGTCCTAAAAATCATTTTTTTTTTCAATTTTTTTTTAAATTCTTTATTTCAATTATCTAATTTAATGATTTAACCACATTTTAATATAATAATTATAATTTTTATTTATTTATTTATTTATAAATTTAAATTAAATTATATTATATTAAAATTATATTTATTTATTTATTTTTAATTCATTTTTTTTACACTTTTAAAAAAAAAAATTATTTCATTTATTTAATTTAACTATCTAATAATCTTTAAAATACTAAATATATATATTTTTTACTTTATAAATTATAAATAAATGATTATATTCTTTTCAAATTGTATATGTCCTACAAATTCATTTTTTTAAAAGCAGATACTACTTTCTATTTAAAAAAGTATTACTTTCTATTTAAACAAGTAATACTTTCTATTTAAACAAGTACTACTTTTCTTTTAAACAAGCAATACTTTCTATTTAAACAAGTAATACTTTTAATTTAAACAAATAATGCTTTTTATTTAACCAAGTACTACTTTTCTATTTAAACAAGTACTACTTTTATATTTAAACAAGTAATACTTTTCTATTTAAACAAGTACTACTTTTCATTTAAACAAGTACTACTTTTTTATTTAAACATCTACTACTTTTTATTTAAACAAGTAATACTTTTAATTTAACAAGTAATACCTTTCATTTAAATAAATAATACCTTTCATTTAAACAAGTACGACTTTTCTATTTAAACAAGTACTCCCTCCGTCCCACACTCAATTGAACATTTCACTTTTTGGCTCGTGTTTTATTGATCGAGTTGTTTATAGTATATGAAATGATAAAGTGACTTTTAAGGCATGGTAGGATAGATGAGGGGTAACACTATCATACCCCACCTTAAAAATCTCTTTATCATTTCAAATATTAATAAACAACTCGATCGCTAAAACACGAGTTAAATAGTAAATGTTCAATTGAGTGTGGGACGGAGGGAGCACTACTTTTCATTTAAGCAAGTGATACTTTCTATTTAAACAAGTGCTACTTTTTATTTAAACAAGTATTACTTTTCATTTTAACAAGTACTACTTCTCATTTAAACAAGTAATACCTTTCATTTAAATAAATAATACCTTTCATTTGAACAAGTACTACTTTTCATTTAAACAAGTACTACTTTTCTATTTAAACAATTATTACTTTTCTATTTAAACAAGTAATACTTTTAATTTAACAAGTAATACTTTTCATTTAAACAAGTACTACTTTTCTATTTAAACAAGTACTACTTTCTATTTAAACAAGTAATACTTTTTATTTAACAAGTAATATGTTTCATGTAAACAAGTACTACTTTTCATTTAAACAAGTACTACTTTTATATATAAACAAGTACTCCCTCCGTCCCAGACTTGTTTTCCTGTTTACTGTTTGCACATGTTTTTGTGAGTGATTTTTGTATTAGTAATTGAAATGATAAATTAATTTTAAAGGAAGGGTATGGTAGATAAGAGGCTCATCTATCATACCTGTTGGAAGATGAATTTAATAGAGAAGATTTTGATTAGATCCCAAAACCCCTGAGTATGACATATTGGGGAATGTATAATCCCAACATAACATGTTCAGGATAATCTTGATAGATGAGTCAGGATTCAGTTTAGAGTGTTCAGGATGTTATCTGCACCATGTATAGTCAGCAGATATAAATCAGGTTAGATTCTGAAGATTCTGAAGACTCAGTATGAAACTGAAGTTTCTGAAGTCTCAGTATGAAACTGAGAAACTAAAGACTCAGTATGAAAATGAGAAACTGAAGACTCAGTATGAAACTTTGAAACTGAAGACTCAGTATATCACTCAATATATCTCTGAAGACTCAGAAGACTCAGAAGACTTAGAAGACATCAAGACTCGTAAGATATCAAGACACGTAAGATATCAAGACATAGTAGTTACTGAAGACTCAGTAATCTACTGAATGCTAAGTATAACCTGAATGTTCCGAGGCATTGAATAATATCTATCTGAAGGCTACAAAACTGAAAAAAACGCGAATACTCAGAAAAATAGATATTGCCCAAGACATTCACATGCAGACAAAAGGAACTAAAACTAAGTGTTGTTAAGGTTATATCACTCAGAGATATTGACCAAAAAGAGTCGTTATGTTTGTCTACATTTACTGAAGACAAGAACCAATCCGAGGAAGACAACACTGCATTCTTTCTTCGACACATCGAAAGACATCATCAAGCAAGTCATGTCAAGAGTACTATGTTCCGCATCGCAAAAAAGTGGTGAGTGGCTACATAAAAGCATATTACCTAAAACATGCAAGGGAGTATTCAAACCCTAAAAATAGCCGTTCATCAAACACCATAAGAGGAAACTCATGAAGCTATCTCCTCCAACGGATAGTTTTTTTCAAGAGTGACCTTGGTGATTGCTTATAAATACTAGTGACCCTCTACATTGAAGGTTACGGGAAATTTGTAAGCAACTCAAGAGCTCAATCTTATTATTGCAAATTGAAGCACTCGAAAACCCAAGAATTTCCCAAGTATTTCACATTGAAGAGAGCTCATTCACTAAGCCTAGTTTGATAAGATATATCCAAAGCTTAGTCTAGATATCCTAGCCTTTGCATTGTACTTATTGTAAAGGATATCTCATCCAAGTTGGAAACCAACCAGAAACCCCAAACCCTTTGTAAGGTAGTTTGAGTGTGATTGCTGGTGAGTTGGAGTTGTAAAGAGTTAGTAAACTACATTGAGGTAGTCAGAAAACTCTAGAGAAGAAGTGATTAAACTATCTTGGATAGTCAGAAAGCTTGTGTGTGTTTGAGTAAGTAAACTACAGTGAGGTAGTTAGAAAACTCAAAGTAGAAAGGTTAGTAAACTACATTGAGGTAGTCAGAAAACCTTAGGAAGTGGTTAATGATTTTATCTGAAGGTCAGAGAGAGTGGATGTAGGAGCTTGAGTCTCTGAACCACTATAATTGCTGTGTTGTTTTGCTTTCTGTATTGCATTATTATCTATTGCATGTTTTTCACTGAAAGCATTATTCACTGATATTCAGTTGGAACCAATCCACTGAACTTGCATCTAACTGATCACAGCCTTAATCACTGATTCATTAAAAAGAAGGTTTTCAGCAAGCTAAAAAAACGAGTATAAACTTAGGGCCAACCATTCCGCACACTTGAGTAGCTAGAACAAATAGTTACCAAACTGAACTAACTCTACTGAGGGTTCAGTAAGATAGTTATCTGATCCAAGCAGCTCAGGATCTCTGAAAAACTCAGGCTCAGTTGGGCTAATCTGAAGCTTCTGAAAGCATCTCAGGTTCATTGTCTCAGGTAGACTTTGACTCAGGGCGATCTGTGCTTCTCAGGGCCAAATCATCAGGACAACCTGACCCATCTGACCTCAGTGAAAGAAAAGTTTTAAAAATCACTGAACACGTGTATTCCCCCCCCCCATACACGTGTGAGACTCGTTAGCACCGGGACCAACAAGTGGTATCAGAGCAGTGGTTCAACTTGACCACTAGCTTTGTTGACCATAGTCTAATTTGCTGAAAGACTTTGGTGGTCTACTGAACAGATCTATTTGCTGAAATCTTACAAGGCTCAGTCATCATGCCTTCTAAGAAACTTCCTATGTTCTCAGTTGAGAGCTATGATTTATGGAGATTAAGAATGCAGGCTCATCTGTATTCAAAGCATGAAAGAATGTGGAGAGTGGTTTCTGAAGGACCATTCAAATTCACTGTTGTGAATCCCAAAATTACTGAAACTGAGAGAAATGATCCCAGAACTGAATTTCCAAAGTCTGATGATCAACTTACTCCTGATGAGAGAAAGTTAGTCAATCTTGACTATATTGCCAAAGATACTTTATACATCACTATTGATGATGGTGTTATGGGGATGATTTCTCACTGTAATACTGCAAAAGAAATATGGGACACACTTGCTGTGATGTGTCAAGGCACATATCATATTAAAGAGAACAAACTTTCTGTTGCTATTGGAAAGTTTGATAGCTTTGAAATGGAAGATGGTGAATCCATTGACAAACTTGAAGTCAGATTCACTAGCATAATGAATGATCTGAATGCTCTTGGGAAAAGATACCCACAGAGAGAAGTGACATTGAAAATTCTTAGAGGATTATCTAAGAAATGGGATATACATGTTGTGGTGATTGAAAACACCAAAAATATTGATTCAATGCCCTATCAACAAGTTTTCTCTGAACTGAAAGCTTATGAATTTGTGATTGACAAGAAATCTAAGAAAGTTGATAGTAAAGATGATTCTTCATCTAGCAAGAATGTGGCTTTCAAAGCCAAAGAGAAATCCTGTAAGACTAGAGAGTCTGAGAACTCACTTGCCAAAAATTACGATGAGCTGGAGGATAAGCTAGTACTGATGGCAAGGAGGTTTGAAAGACTCAATAGCAGATATGGAAAATATAAAAAATATTACAGGAATCACAGGTACCAGAGAGACTCAAAAGCTGAGGACAAACACACTGAGAAAAGAAAGGACCAGAAAGCTGAAGGATCTTCATCCAAAAAGAAGGACTCCAAGACCAAGGAGGATAGTGATCAGGATGATGATGCCAATAGATGCTACAACTGTCAGAAGAAAGGTCACTTTCAATATGATTGTCCTGAGCTAAGTGCTAAGGAAAGAAAAGAAAGACAAGCCAAGAGAGACAAGAAGTTCTCCAGCAAGAAAGCCATGATTGCAGAAGAGGAAGAACATTCTGAAGAAGGTTCCAGTTCCTCAGATGAGATGTTCTCAGATAGTGACAGTGATGATATCTGTCTAATGGTTGTGGAGGAGGTAAATTCTTCTATCTCTGTTGTTGCTCCTACACAAGCACATGAGTTCTCAAGTTCTACTGTAAACAGTAACTTTGACCTGATGGATTCTTTTGAGAGTCTTATGAAGGACTATTCTGTGTTACAAGAACTGCTCACTGAAACTCAAGAGTAGAACAAGGAACTGACTGCTGAGAATCTAAAGTGGAAAGACTCTAAAAATGCTAAGATCACTTCTCAATTGATGGGAACTACTGATGAACTAGATGTTCTGAAAGTACAACTCTCAGAAAAATAGAAGGTGGTAGAGACCCTAAATGGAAAATTAGAGAAATCCACTGAGGAGATTCAGCTTATCAGAATTGAGTTCAATGACCTCTTTGAGAAGCATGAAACTCTAAAGAAGTATGAGGATAGTGCGCAGAGAAAGTTAGCTCTATTGAATTCTGCATCTAAAGTGATAGATGAAATTCAGAGTTATCAAAGACCTGCAACTATAAAAGCTGGATTGGGATACATTCCAGGGGAACCTCACAAGGTCATCTCAATGTCGCTTCTAAGAGCACCAAGACCGCTTTTGTTAAACAAGTGGCACCTAATCTTCTTATCAAGAACTTCCCAGTTTTTTTTAGACAAGGGTAAAGGACCTATGGTTTTAAAAAAATCAATGTTCAGGGAAGAAAGCCCATACCTCGAGAAAAGGCTAGAAAACCTCGACCACTTTCGAGAAATCTTTCAGCCAATACTTCAAAGCCTCGTGCTAAGAATACCAACCTCAAGAGATCTCAAGAAACCATCGAGAATTTTTCGTAAGAGAAACACTCAACAGAGATATTCTCAACCGAAAAGACCAAGTCCTCGACATCGAAAGACCCCAATTTCAAAGACAGCAACCCAAACCCCACTTGCCTAAGGGTAAAGGTTTCTAACCCAAGTCAAAGAAAGACAAAGACCACCAAGACAAAAGCCAAAACACTTGAACAAAAGGCATGTACCCAAGAAGAACTCTAAGGCTCATGTTCATGCTAAGGCTAGCACTCATACACAGGATACTGTCAAGGCACCTAGGGTGGTGAATGTGTATGTAGATGTTTATGGGAGACAAATCAGTCACTATAAAGTAATTAGAGTTGTTAGGCAGATTTGGATTCCAAAAGGTACAGCTAACCTGGTAGGACCCTACACCAAATGGGTACCTAAGAACCGATCTGCTTTTTTTGAAAGAAAGAAAAGGGCACCGAAATAATGAAGACAACATAGGACTGATGAGTGGAAATGAATTGACTCCTGCTGTATGGTATCTGGATAGTGGATGTTCAAGACATATGACAGGATATAAGCAGCTAATCACTGACTATGTTGAGCAAAAAGGCCCTCAGATCACATTTGGAGACAATTCCAAAGGACAAACTGAAGGATATGAAACTCTTGAAGTTGATTCTATTCATATCCATGGTGTTTCATATGTGTCTGGTTTAAAGCATAACTTGCTTTCTATCAGTCAATTCTGTGACAAAGGATTCAATGTTGAGTTCTCAAAGAACTTATGTTATGTGAAAGACAATACTTCACAGAAAATCCTACTGACTGGTACTAGAAAAGGAAATGTGTATCTTGCTGATTGGAGTTCAACTCCTAAAGATACATGTTTGGTTGCAAAAAGTTCCACTGATACCAGTTGGTTGTGGCACAAAAGGATGAATCACTTGAACTTCAAAACCCTGAACAAACTTGGAAGATTAGAACTTGTGAGGGGGTTACCAAATGAAGTGTTCAGTAAAGAACATGTTTGTGATGCTTGTCAAAAAGGAAAACAAATCAGAGCATCTTTCAAAAGCAAAGTAGATATTTCTACTGAAAGAATACTTCAACTGTTACATATGGATCTCTTTGGTCCAGTAACACCTGTGAGCACAAATGACAGAAAATACACACTTGTGGTAGTTGATGACTACTCTAGATACACATGGGTCATATTCTTACTCAGTAAGAAAGAGACTCAGACAAAACTGCCTGAACTACTGAAAAGGCTCAGTACTGAAAAGAATCTGAGTGTGGTCAAAATCAGATCAGATAAAGGAACTGAGTTTATCAATCATATTATATTTGATTATTGTGCAGCAAATGGAATAACTCATGAAACATCAGCTGCAAGGACCCCACAACAAAATGGTGTTGCTGAAAGAAGAAATAGGACTCTGAAAGAAGCTGCAAGGACAATGATTGCTGAAGCTGATATTCTTAAATGATTTTGGGCTAAAGCTATCAACATTGCATGCTATTCTCAGAACAGATCCATGCTGACCAAGAATCAAGGAAAAACTCCATATGAGCCGTGGAATGAAAGGAAACCTCTTGTTTCTTTCTTTCGTGTGTTTGGTTGCAAGTGTTTCATACATAATAATGGTAAAGATCAGTTGAAAACTTTTGATAGCAAAGCTGATGAAGGGATATTCTTAGGATATTCTGAAGTCAGTAAAGCCTTCAGAGTTTACAACTGTAGGACTCTTATTGTGGAAGAAACACCTCATGTTGTTTTTGATGAATCTACTTGTGTTCAGAAGAAACAGGAACATGACTCAGGAGAACTGACCAAGAGAATCATCAGACTTAGCCTGAAAAGAATGATAAAACATCCTCTAAACCTGAAAAGAAGAAGTCAGTCACTTTCTATAAATGGAGTGAATCAGACTCAGACAAAGAAGTTCGGGATGGAAAAACTCAGGATGGTGAGACTCAGGATGGAAATTCTCCACTGAAGGAAAGCCAACACACTAAAGCTGACCAATCTGAATGTACACCAGTTCAGACTCAGGTATGTAATGCCAATGAAGATGTGGTCACAGCTGAGGCAAATTCTGAATCTATCAACCAACGGGAAACAAATGTCTTTGACAATGTTCTGAATGGAATTTCCCCTGAGGAAGATGATTCCCTTTCTCCTTTTCTGTTGTTCCCTAAATGTAATGAACTACCTGAACCTAACATTTCTGATGTTGAGGATACTACTGAAGGAGGAACATCCAGGAGAATATGGTTGGATAGTCATCCTATAACTCAGATTGTGGGTGATCTATCAGATGGTGTCAAAACAAGAAGGTTCCATGGTGAAAGTGCTTTATTCTGCTGCTTCCTATCTGAAAAAGAACCTACTGAGATTGAAGAAGCTCTACAGGATTCATTTTTGATTACTTCTATGCAAGAAGAGCTGAATCAGTTCTCAAGGAATGAAGTTTGGGAGCTAGTGGATAGACCTAAGAGGCACAATGTGATTGGAACCAAGTGGGTGTTCAAAGAATAAGAGAGATGAAAACAACAACATTGTAAGAAACAAGGCAAGGCTAGTTGCACAAGGTTATTCCCAAGAAGAAGGCTTGGATTATGATGAAACCTTTGCACCTGTTGCAAGACTAGAAGCCATCAGATTGTTTCTTGCATATGCTGCCCACATGAAATTCACAGTCTATCAGATGGATGTGAAAAGTGCATTTATGAATGGTGTGCTTAAGGAAGAGGTTTATGCGGAACAACCTCCTGGTTTCAGACAGAATGACCAAGTTTACAAGCTCAGGAAAGCCTTGTATGGTCTTAAGCAAGCACCCAGAGCATGGTATGATACCCTTTCTCAGTTTCTTACTAACCATGGTTTTATCAAAGGAACTATTGATAGGACTTTGTTCAGGATAGAAGATGGGGAAGATATCTTACTTGTTCAGATTTATGTAGATGACATCATATTTGGATCTCCAAATCATCAGTTGTGTGAAAAGTTTTCTACACTGATTAAAGGAAAGTTTGAGATGTCAATGATGGGGGAGATGAATTTCTTTCTTGGACTTCAGGTGAAACAAACTAAGGAAGAAATTTTCATCAATCAAGCAAAATACACCAGAGATCTAATTGCAAAGTATGGTGTACAGAATTGCAATGCAGTTAGAATTGCCATGAATACTAACTACAAGATGGATCCTGATCCTGAATTCAAATCAGTAAATCACACTGATTATAGAGGGATCATTGGATCACTGCTATATCTCACAGGAAGTAGGCCTGATATAACATTTGCTGTTGGGATATGTGCAAGATACCAAGCTAATCCTAAGGCTAGTCACATGGAGGAGCCAAAAAGATTCCGAAATATCTTAAGGGCAATGTGAATAGAGGATTATGGTATCCAGCTGATGATAACCTTGAATTAACTGGTTATTTAGATGCTGATTATGGAGGATGTAGAATTGACAGGAAGTCTACCACAGGAACTTGTCAATTTCTTGGAAGTAAACTGATATCATGGTTTTCAAAGAAACATACCTCAGTAGCAACCAGTACTACTGAAGCTAAATACATGGCTGCAGGAGGCTGTTGTGCACAGATTTTTTGGCTCAGACAACAATTGAGGGATTATAAGATTATAGCCAATGAAGTACCTATATTTTGTGATAATAATAGTGTTATTGCTATTACACAAAATCCGGTATTGCACACCAGATGTAAGCATGTTGATATCAGACATCACTTCATCAGAGATCATGTTGAGAAGAAAGACATCAGGATGGAGAAAATTCACACTAATAAACAAAGAGCTAATATCTTGACTAAACCTTTGGCTGAATCATGATTTCAGGAACTATCAGTTGAATTAGGTATGTTGGATCCAGGTGTATAGAGCAAATCTGAAAAATTGAAGGTTTTCAGATGCATGAAGTTTTCTCAGGATTCTACTGTGAAACTCAGGATAAAATTGAAAATACTGAACTCTGAGTCTTGGGAAACTCATATATACTGAAGATCAGTACTCAGTATTATACTGATCTTGCTCAGTACTCAGTATCATACTGACCCCTTCAGTACTCAGTATCATACTGACCCCGTTCAGTACTCAGTACTATACTGACCCCGTTTAGTACTCAGTATTATACTGACATTTTATCAAGGTCAAAACTCAGTAAGACTAAGAGAGGAAAAATAGTCTGAAGAAGTAATGACTCATGCAACTCATTTATTGTCTAACTGAATCTCAGTAATCATTGGCAATAAATAACAAAACACCTGAAGGAATATTTGGGCGGGACCTTTGAAATACTCAAGGAAAGTCAATGGTCTGCAGGAACAGTAATTAATTGCACTGTTCATTAATCACTAATAAGGTTAAATTGGCGGCGTAATATTCGTGAAATCGTCCTTTCATATACCCGATTTAGTCGGTGTTTAATCTCAACCATTGATTTCTTCAATCTATACGATTTTCCACGAATCAAATCCTATATATCCATTGAAAATTCTTTCAAAGCCCATTTTCAAAGCCTTATTCTTCAAAACACCCTGCTTCTAAAAACCTCTCATTTGCCTAGAAACCCTTCATCATTCTCAAAACCCTTCACCCAAAATTCTTCAAAATGACATTCTCGGTTTACGATAAACTTGCCATTTCTAACAAACCATGGTACGAGTATGTTGTTTCCCTCGAGAGCTCGTCGAATTCAACACATGAAGAAGAAGCGTTGCACATGATACGGGTAGCGTAAGCTCACAAGCCTGGTTGCGAACCAACCAGAGGCTGAATACGCTAAAGAGGTAATTGAATTTATCTCGAATTTGAAAATAGAGGAGGAGGACTGTATAGAGTCTCAAATTACAGTTTCTCATTTGGAGAATAGCTCAAAATATGTCAATTTTGTGAGGGAATTGTATATAATTCCTAAGAACCTTAATGACGTATACAATTTGAGCGATAAAGGAGAAGACCCTACAATGTATATGATGGGTAGGGAACAAGAGTATCTTGATAGGATTACAGAGCATCCTGTTAAGTTTGAGGCTACTCTCAATAAAAGGCGTTTGAAGCCTAAGTATAGAGTTTTGCTGGATATCGTGAGCAAATGTATCATGAGCAGGTCCGGCAGTTTTGAACAAATTAGTACGCCGAAGCTAAGATTAATGGCGGCTATTGAAGATTCACCCACCACCGCATTCAACTGGTTGCGTTATTTAATCAGAGTGGTGAGTGACCAATCAAAACAAGTCCAGAAGGTGAACGGTTCGGTGGTCATTAAAGTAAAAATCCTTCATGCAACCAAGATAACATTCATCTTGGAGATGTGCCGAGAACAAGAAGATATTTTTGCCAACTCCTCACCCTTTCCAAAGTCCAAGATCCTTTTCAAGCCAACAACATCAAAGAAGACTTTGAAGGGAAGAAAAGAGAAGAATGAGGAGACTGCTGCTGAAGGAGCTGCTGAAAAAGCCCATCAAGCCAGGGGGAAGGCTCTGATGGAGGTGAAGAGAGAGAAGGGAGAAGCCCTGAAGAAGAAAGCACTGGCTCCTAAGCGCATGAAAGTTCTAATTTCTACTAAGGAGGAAGACAATGAGACTGAGGAAGTCCAACCTGAAGGCCAGCAAGGACAAAAATCTCCATTGCAAGTACTGGCTCAGGCTGTGACTACTGCTCAAGAGCAAACTGAGGAACATGTGTTCTCTGAGGTTCTTGAAACATCTCTGAGCTCAGACAAGATTTCTCAGGAGATTTTCAAGGGACCTCAGGTTTCTACTGAGGAGATGCCTGTTTAGACCTCAGAACAAACTGAGCCTCAGGAGCTACTGAATCTGGACATGCTCCTGAGTGAACCTTTCTTAGATCCTCAAAGACCGGAACTCTCATCAAGCCAATCCTATCAACCCGAAAAGCCCAAAGCTGAAGAATGGAGAGGCAGAAGAGACCGAGTGGAACAGCAAGGGGGAAAGATTCATTCTGGATAGGTACCCTGAGCTGAGCTCATATCCTGATCTTTAGGACCTCTTCTTCAGACTGAGGACCATAGTCTACATTCTGAACCAAACTCTGCCTGAAATGCTGAACATTGCCTCCTTCAGAGGAGAGGACTGGTGGAATGAAGAGACTGCAGTGCTGACTGAGTTCTCCGGGTTCAGGAAGACCAAGCTCCGGATGAAAATTGCAGATTTTGATGAGCTTGGTCAGAAAAAAGGTGGCTGAAAGGAGGGAAGCTGATGTTGGTGCCTCGAGCTCAAAAGATCAAGATCAAGAAGGGGACCAACAAGGAAATGCTGAGAAGCAATCTCTAGTGGAGAAGAATACCGATGTTGGTCAGCCTGATATCTCACATCCTCAGACTGAAGTTAACATTCTTCAGACTGAGGCTCAGGTGGAGACTGAAGCCCAGGTGGAGACTGAGGCTCAGGTGGAGCACCCAGCTCAGGAGAAACAACAAATGATATATGCTCCAGAGATTGACTTCAGTCCTATAGTGGACAAGCTGGAGAAGGTGGTGCCATTGGTGGAGAAAATGACCCAAATTGAAGAAACATTGACCAACCAATCCCAGAAGCTAGAGAACCTGAGTTCATCTTCAGACTTGATGCAGCTTCAGACATCTCTTGCTGACAAAATGACTGCCATAGAAGGGAAGGTAGATGGAGTCAAAGCTGGGCTGAATGCAGAGATGAAGCAAATGTATCAAGACAGAACTTCATATCTTGAAGCCAAGCTGGTGGAGAAAAATGATCAGATGATCAAGAGTGTTGTTGAGGAAATGGGCTCCCTGCTTATGGCAAAGATGACAGACATGCTGAAAGATGTATTCTCCAACCAGTTTGCACCACTATCTGAAGAGTTCTCAGTGGCCAAGAACCATATGATGAGGCTAGAGGACGAGCATGATCAGTTGGCTGGAGAAGTGCGAAGTATCAGTAAAGAGCAATATCACATGGATACTGCACTGTCTCAACTTCTTCCAAGGTATGGTGCCAAAAAGGGGGAAAGGCCTGGAGGCAAGCTGAAGGAGTTGTCGGCACAGACCTTGAAGAAGAAGGCAGATTTTGAAGCTGAAGAGAAAATTATAGCTGAAGCCTTAAAAGAAGTAGAAGCCACTAAGAAGCTCAAGTTCAAGCAAACTGAAGAGCCAATCTACACTCATGTTTCTGAGCAAACAATTCAGGAAGCTATCTCTGAAAAACTGAGTGGTAGAAGAATGGTAGAAACAAGCCAAGCCGGTGCAGAGCAAGCCAAACCAATTAAGAGAAAAGCTGTGTCATTTGTTGAACCAGAGAAGAAAAGAGTTAAAGCTTCAAAGGCTACTAAAAGAAAACTGATAATTGATTTTGAAGAGTCAGAAGAAGAAGCTGGAAAAGAAGTCTTCGATACAAGAAAAGCTCTGAAATCACTTCAAGTGGAAAAAGAGAAGAAAACTGCTGCTTCTATATCAGGAGTTCCTTTAATCAGGAAGAAGAAAGAAGAAGAGCAGAAACGCAGAAGTGGTCTCAAGAAGTTCTCGAGCAAGAGGAGGGGTACTGAATTAGCTCAGAAGTGGCCGCACATTGATAAATGGATGCCTATCCAATTCAATGATGCCTGGGAGGAAATTAAGAGAACCTTCTAGTTCTATTCTGAAATTTTGAGGGAATGGAGGGGGACAAGCTCAAACATGAATGAAGCCTTCATAGAGTACTTATTAACTTTCTATCCAAAGTACCTGCAAAGTTGGATTAACTTAGCAGATGAAGGAAATGCACAGATTGTTGCCCCTGGTCCATATACCTACCCTGCTCCAAGACTAGAGAATGGCCTGGTGAATGAGACAGCCATTTCTCAAGAGATTGCTTAGTATGCCATCCAACTTGGCCTGACAGGAAACAACCCAGATATCATCAAAGAAAGGGATGAACTGAAAAAGAGATATTATGGGATGTTCAACCTGGAGGTGCCTGAGGATGAGGATGAAGAAGATTGAAGAGCTGATTGAAGATAGAAGACCTGAAGACTGAAGACTGAAGAATCTTTGTACTTCTTTTGTTCTTGTTTTTGATAATTTCATTGTACTCTGTAACTTCTATCTTACAATCAATGAAACTTTATCTTTATGCTCAAAGATAATATCTCATTATCTTTTTACATGTCTTTTATGTTTTGATATGCCTTTGTGATGAAATTATTGGAAGAATTTGTCATTCTTGGATTGTAATAGGAAAAACTGAAACCTGAGTATAGGTTAAGTATTTTTGTAACAAGATGGTTTTGACATCATCAAAAAGGGGGAAATTGTTGGGAGATGAATTTAATAAAGAAGATTTTGATTAGATCCCAAAACCCCTGAATATGACATGTTCAGGATAATCTTGATAGATGAGTCAGGATTCAGTTTAGAGTGTTCAGATGTTATCTCGCACCATGTATAGTCGTCAGAGATATAGATCGTAAGATTTTGAAGATTCTGAAGACTCAGTATGAAACTGAAGTTTTCAAGTCTCGATGAAAATCGAGAAATCAAGTCTCGAAGATGAAATCGAGAAACTCAAGACTCGAGATAAAATCGAGAAATCAAGACTCAAGATGAAATCGAGAAATCAAGACTCGAGATATCGGCCAAGATATCTCTAAAGACTCAAGACTCGTAAGACATCAAGACTCAAGATATCAAGACACGTAAGATAATGAAGACACAAGAGTTATCAAGACTCGCAATCTCATCAATGCTCAAGATAAACCCAATGTTCCGAGGCTCAATAATATCTATCCAAGGCTACAAAATCGAGAAAAACGCGAATACTCGTAAAAATAGATATTTCCCAAGATATTCACATGCGCATAAAAAAAGGAACTAAAACTAAGTGTTGTTAAGGTTATATCACTCGGAGATATTGACCAAAAAGAGTTTATGTTTGTCACATTTATTGAAGACAAGAACCAATAAGAGGAAGACAAAGACTCTACTTTTATCGACACTTTGAAAGTGACAGTCATCAAGCATGTCAAGAGTACTATGTTCCGCATCGCAAAAAAGTGGTGAGTGGCTACATAAAAGCATATTGCCTAAAACATGCAAGGGAGTATTCAAACCCTAAAATAGTGCTCATCAAACACCATAAGAGGAAACTCATGAAGCTATCTCCTCCAACGGATAGTTTTTTTTCAAGAGTGACCTTGGTGATTGCCTATAAATACTAGTGACCCTCTACATTGAATGTTACGGGAAATTTGTAAGCAACTCAAGAGCTCAATCTTATTATTGCAAATTGAAGCACTCGAAAACCCAAGAATTTCCCAAGTGTTTCACATTGAAGAGAGCTCATTCACTACGCCTAGTTTGATAAGATATATCCAAAGCTTAGTAGAGATATCCTAGCCTTTGCATTGTACTTATTGTAAAGGATATCTCATCCTAGTTGAAACCAACCGTAAAACCCCAAACCCTTTGTAAGGTAGTTTGAGTGTGATTCTGGTGAGTTGGAGTTGTAAAGAGTTAGTAAACTACATTGAGGTAGTCAGAAAACTATAGAGAAGAAGTGAGTAAACTATCTTGGATAGTCAGAAAGCTTGTGTGTGTTTGAGTAAGCAAACTACAGTGAGATAGTCAGAAAACTCAAAGTAGAAAGGTTAGTAAACTACATTGAGGTAGTAAGAAAACCTTAGGAAGTGGTTAAGGAATTTCTCTGAAGGTCAGAGAGAGTGGATGTAGGAGCTTGAGTCTCTGAACCACTATAATTGTTGTGTTGTTTTGCTTTCTGTACTGCATTATTATCTGTTGCATGTTTTTCACTGAAAGCATTATTCACTGATATTCAGTTGGAACCAATCCACTGAACTTGCATCTAACTGATCACAGCCTTAATCACTAATTCATTAAAAGGAAGGTTTTCAGCAAAGCTAAAAAAACTAGTATAAACTTAGGGCCAACCATTCCGCACACTTGAGTAGCTAGAACAGATAGCTACAAAACTGAACTAACTCTACTGAGGGTTCAGTAAGATAGTTATCTGATCCAAGCGACTTCGGGATCTCTGAAAAACTTCGAGCTCGGTTGGGCTTAATCAAGCTTCCGAAGCGGCTCAAGTTCATTGTCTCAGGTAGACTTTGACTCAGGGCGATCTATGCTTCTCAGGGCCAAATCATCAGGACAACCTGACCCATCTGACCTCAGTAAAAGAAAAGTTTTAAAAATCACTGAACACTTGTATTCCCCGCCCCCATATACGTGTGAGACTCGTTAGTACCGGGACCAACAATACCCTTCTTACCATGTCAGCTAATTATTTCATTTACTAATACAAAAATCGCTCACAAGAGGAAGGGTATGATGGTAAACAGGAGGGAGTAATACTTTTCTATTTAAACAAGTAATACTTTTCATTTAAATAAGTACTATTTTTCATTTAAACAAGTACTACTTTTCATTTAAACAAGTACTACTTTTCTATTTAAACAAGTACTACTTTTCTATTTAAACAAGTAATACTTTTCATTTAAACAAGTACTCTTTTCATTTAAACCAGCACTACTTTTCTATTTAAACAAGTACTACTTTTCTATTTAAACAAGTAATACTTTTCATTTAAACAAGTAATACTTTCTATTTAAACAAGTAATACTTTGCATTTAAACAAGTATTAGTTTTCATTTAAACAAGTACTACTTCTCATTTAAACAAGTAATACCTTTCATTTAAAAAAAAAATTACTTTTCATTTAAACAAGTACTACTTTTCATTTAAACAAGTACTACTTTTCTATTTAAACAAGTAATACTTTTCTATTTAAACAAGTAATACTTTTCATTTAAACAAGTACACTTTTCATTTAAACAAGTACATACTACTTTTCTATTTAAATAATTACTACTTTTCTATTAAACAAGTAATACTTTTCATCTAAACAAGTAATACCTTTCATTTAAAAAAGTAATACTTTCTATTATTTAAACAATACTTTTAATTTAAACAAGTAATACTTTTCATTTAACCAAGTACTATTTTTCTATTTAAACAAGTACTACTTTTCTATTTAAACAAGTAATATTTTTCTATTTAAACAAGTACTACTTTTCTATTTAAACTTAAGTAATATTTTTCATTTAACAAGTAATACTTTCATTTAAACAAGTTCTACTTTTCTATTTAAACAAGTACTACTTTTAGTCAATATATATATTTAAATATACTATGAATTAAATTTTATACCGTAAACTCCTCGAAATAGATCTGACTACGGTCAGGTGAAACTCTTCTCCAAGTGATTATAAATTAAATATACGGTAAGGTGCATTAACAACAATTAAAAAACCTAGTATAATCCTGAAACATAAAAAAAAAACATAATTAATATTAAAAAAAATAAAAAAAACTTTAAAAAAAAATCGTCACTAAAAAAATTGTCGTTAAAATCTGTCGTAAAAATCATCGCTAATACCGTCGCTAAAGGGGTTAGTCCAAAACATCGCTAAAACCGTCGCTATTTGCGACGGTTCTCTAAACCATCGCTAAAACTATTGACTTTGACCATTTGACCATAACCGTCGTAAAAAACGTCGCTATTTGCCACGGTTCTTGTAACTGTCGCTAATTTCCATCGGTAAAACGCACATTTTTTGTAGTGTATTGTTGATGATCATAGTAGATGCACTTGGGTTTATTTGCTTAAGGCTAAAAGTGAAGTCAAACATTGTTTGGAGATTTTTTATGCTATGGTTGTCACTCAGTTTAATACTAAAATTAAGAAACTCAGAAGTGATAATGGCACTGAGTTCATTTTGACTGATTTTTATCATAAAACTAGTATTGTGCATCAAATATCTTTTGTTGAGACACCCCAACATAATGGGATTGTGGAAAGAAAATATCAACATCTTTTGCAAGTAGCTAGAGCTTTACTTTTTCAATCATGTCTTCCTTTGAAGTATTGGAGTTTTTGCATTCAAACAGTTGTACATCTCATTAATAGACTTCCTAGTTATGTGCTTCATGGAAGAACTCCTTTTGAAATCTTGCATAGTAAGCCACCCGACTACTCTTATTTAAAAGTGTTTGGTTTTTTGTGTTTTGCAAGTTCTTTATTTGCAAATAGAATAAAATTTGATCCCATGTCTGTTAAATGTGTGTTTATAGGTTATCCCTTTGGAACTAAAGGTTATAAGTGTCTTGATATTGACTCTGGTAGAATATTTGTTTCTAGAAATGTTTTATTTTATGAGCAAATTTTTCCTTTCTTTAATAAAATAGCTACAGACAAGTTTATTCTGGAATTGCATAAGAATGTTAAATCTACTGATGATGAACCAATTTTTGACATTCAAATTCCTGCTCCCATTGTTGAATCTTCTGATATGTTGAATGGTAGTGTGTTATCATCTCATGATAGTCACCAGCAAGTTCTTGAAGACAATCATACAGATCTTCATGATGAGCTTGTGACTAATACAGGAAATACAATTTCTATTGTTATTCCTCATAACCCTATTTCTGTTGATGATGACAATACTAGAAGATCTTCTAGAATTAGACATACTCCTGCTTATTTGGATGTCTATCAAACCACTTTGCCTTCTTCTATTGATCACACACACAATTCTGCTCATTTATTTGTTAAGTATCCTATAACTGATTATTTGACTACTTGTAATTTGTCTAAGTCACACAAGGCTTTTACAGCTTCTATAACACAACAAGTGGAACCTAGAACTTATAATCGGGCCCTGTAAGGATAATAATTAGGTTATATCTATGAAAGCTGAACTTGATGCATTAGAAAGGACAAACACTTGATCTCTTGTTTATTTGCCACAGGGAAAACATTGTATTGGGTGCAAGAGGGTCTACAAGATGAAACACAAGCCAGATGGTAGCATTGAAAAGTACAAAGCCAGGTTAGTGGCAAAAGGGTACACTCAAGATGAAGGTATAGATTACTTTGATACCTTTTCTCCCCTGTTGCAAAGATCACTACTGTAAGAATCCTTCTTTCCATTGCTATTTCTAAAAATTAGTATATACACCAAAGTGATGTAAACAATGCATTCCTTCATGGTGATTTACATGAAGAAGTATATATGATTCCACCTCCTGGTTACTGTTTTCCTAATGACAATAGAGTTTGCAAGCTAAATAAGAGTCTTTATGGTTTAAAACAGGCCTCAAAACAATGGTTTAGTAAACTTTTTGAAACTCTCATTGCTTTTGGTTACATACAAAGCAAAGCTAATACTTCTTTGTTTACAAAAAAGTACTGGTGTTAGCTTTACTGTCCTTCTTTGCTATGTAGATGATACTATTTTGACTGGAAATAGTATGGAGGAAATTTAGAAAGTTAAAACACATCTCCATGAGAAATTTACTATTAAAGACTTAGGTGTTCTTAAATACATATTGGGTATAGAGGTTGCAAGAAGTGAGAAAGGCTTACAACTTTGTCAAAGAAAATATGTTCTTGATTTACTTAATGATTGTGGATATTTAGCTAGTAAGCCTTGTTCAACTCCCATGGACCCTAAGAACACCTTGCATAACTCTACTGCTTCTTTGTTAACAAACCCCTTTGAATACAAAAGAATTGTTGGAAAGTTACTTTACTTAACCATCACTAGGCCTGATATATCTTTTGTTGTGCAAACTCTAAGTCAATACATGAGCAAACCCATATATTTACATCATTCTGCTGTTCATAGATTGTTGAGGTACTTGAAAACAACTATAGGTCAAGGGATCTTGTTTTCTGCTAATAATAACTTCAGCTTAAGAGCTTTTTCAGATTCAGATTGGGCTAGATGTGAGGAAACAAGGAGAAGTATCACTGGTTATGCTGTTTACTTAGGTGATTCATTGATATCTTGGAAATCAAACAAGCAACCAATAGTTAGCAGACCCTCTTCAGAAGCTGAATACAGGGCTTTATGTTCTACAACATGTGAACTGCAGTAGATAGTATACATTCTACAGGACTTGTCCCAAAGCTGCAATCATATACACTGACAGTAGATCAGCTTATTGTATCTCCCATAATCCAGTCCTCCATGAAAAATCCAAGCATATTCAAATAGATGTCCACTTCACAAGGGAAAAGATCAAAGAAAGGAGTGATCAAACTCATCCAAAATCCAACTACAGAGAATCTTGCTGATGCTTTAACAAAGCCCCTTGGTTCATCTCAATTCAATGAAGTCAAGTTTGTAAATGGGATTGCTCAACATCCACTTCCATTTTGAGGGGGATCTAAAGATATAAGTCCAACTTAAAGTGTATTTTGGTCAACTAATACCTTTAGCCTGAAGGACTAATACTGTTTAGATAGCTCTCTCTTATAAATAGAACCCTCCCCTCTTTTGTAAATTCATTCGGTTATTTCATCTCTTTCAGTTGTAACAGAACACTTCACCATTCCGTACTTCTTCAATACAATCATGCTTCTTTTACATCTTGATAGTTTGTTTTCCACGTTTTTATCCATTGTGCTATTTGAATTTTGTGTTGTTGTGTTTGGATTAATTTAACAAGAAATCATTTAATTGCACAAAATCCCCAATTTTCGTCTATTTTGCCCGAATTTTCAAGAACTTCACGAATCATCAATATTCAAGCAAATAAATTCGAAAATAATAGATGAAGTGAAGAAGATATCCCTTGATTTTGGAATGGATGGTGAAAGATGCAAAAAAGTTGTACTCCTTCGTGCAAAAGAGAAAAAAAAAACGAGAGAAGAGAAGAGAAGTGAGTGACTGTGAAATTTTGTGGGGGAAGGGTTGAAGGGGATGAATATATTTTTTTAAAAAGTTGAGTTGAATTATATAAGGATAAACTTGCAAATTAATAATTATATTTTTCAAATTATTTAATTTATTATAACAGTACGACATAAATCGATAGATGGTACGATGCAGTACGATGGTCAGTACGACGTATAGTACAACAGGTAGTAGGTCATTAAATTTAAGCTTTTAAATTTTAGATCTAATAGTTCAAATTAATTGACTATTAACAGTCAGTACGACACCCTGACTACTGTAAGAAATACTTTTGTAAGAATGTCAAAACTGAAACTGAAACTTTTGAAAAACTCAAGGTTTGGTACATAATTTATTTGGATAACTTTTGTGGTAAATTTTTACACACAAGCCAAATGTGATTTATTTCCTTTTATGCAATATATTTAAAAATCCTTTTGTATTTTTTCTTACATGATCATATGTTTTAGTTAAGAAGTTTTTCAAACACAATATAAGTGGTAGTCTATGTTTTTTCTAAGTAATGTCGAGTTAACGAAATTTTCAAATTTGATAAAATCAATTAATTGAGTTTTTTTTTATTTTTTATTTTACCCAAAATATGAATGTGTATGTGGTGAAAGAATTGTTGTACACTTTATGATATCTTTTACTTATTATACATGAAAATTTTCAAAATCTAAAAATACAGCCCCAAACTATGGTGAGTCATTAAGCTAATTCTAAATTTTTACACGATTTCGATTTGTGATTTGAAACTTATGAATTTTTTAAGTTCGTATGACTAATCTGTGGAAAAACTGTGCACTTCGAATTTCTGGGAACATTATACTTATGGTATATTTTTATAAAAGCCATAATTAAATACTTCATGTTCTTATTTGATTCTGTTATTTATTACATCAATTTAGGTACGGTATAAACAATTTTACAGAATTATTTTTTTAAACTGCATCAAGCCGGGTATGAACCTAAAAGCTTCTTGCAATAATAATATTGAAACTTGATTAGAAACTCCAATAGCCGTTTTATTTAGTAAAATTTCAACAAAAGCTTACAAGTAAGGAAATTTTAAAACAGAGTTTAACGTACTTGTTAAACTTATGAATAATTTACTTAAATCAAGAGTAATTAATGACGAGAACATGAAAATATTGTATTAAGTGAAGTGCTGCTCAAATCAAAGATCAGATGATCTTCCCCCACGCTCGAAGCTCACAAACCGGTTTCAACATTGTAACTTTTCTTAAATTTAACAAAGTGGGTGTCAACACTGTATTGCCTTGAATGCTATATGGATTGTTGGTGTATTCTGAACTGAACTAAAAAAATACAAATTTATAACTAAGAACACAAGAATACAATTATTATAATTAACAAGCTTATGATGTGATATGATATGGTATGTATCTTATGAGATACATAATATGTGATTTTACGATGGAGGTGAGAAGATAAAAAAGGGAATTGCGTGTGATAGTTACTACCAGTATCACGAGATGGGGGTTGGAAGCGAAAAGAGGATTGCATGCGGTCAAAACAACCAGTGTCCCAAATGATCTACTGATCAATGATGAATGATATATTATGAATATCAATGATGTTTATGAATTCAAATTAATAATAAGATTACATTAAGAAACCATACTACTAATAAGTTCATACTATGACTTCGAGCAACCCTCCAAAATCATCTACGTAAAAGCGTAAGAATAATTCATAATAAAACACAAAGATTAATTATATTTTGGCATATTGTCAATCTGTATAGCAGGGTGCAGGATGCCCATATGTCATAAGTATCCCCTCCTATCATTTCAGGTTTTAAGTTCGAGGGGTCGTAGCAGCAGCAGGGATGATACAGAGTTTTCCATTGTTAATGATAATATATATATATATATATATATATATATATATATATATATATATAACTCTTTAAATAAATGTTATCAGTCTTTACACTTGACGATATATTTGTATGCTGAGAAATGAACTTTCTTTTAAAGGTTGCTTGATGTTTATCTTGCAACTCAATGATCTAGTTTTAATAAATGGGTCCACACTGTTTTTTCATAACTTACAATTATCATTAATACTTTCGACTGCAAAACTCATACCTTTTGACTCGTTACATTAATTTAAAAAGATTTTTTTTTTCGGTTCTTCGGTTACTAAGTGACTATTAAAATCTAGAGTATTAAAGCGACAAGGGATTCATTCTGGATTCGGGGCATTAGAGAAATACTTGTTGGATTGAATTATTAAAGTGATACTATACCTTGAGTTAGACCATTTAGGGTCCGCTTGGTATGATTAGGGAATAGTAATAGTAATGGGTATCATTTAGTGATCAATCTATTGGAATTTAGAGGCACGTAAACACGTAATACATGCGCAACGGAATTAAACAGTTCACCAACAACGAACATACAATTGCATAATTGAATACGTATAAACATAAATAGAAATCTTACAGTAAACGGTACGCATATTTCTCTACTATGATATCCACGTAATCCCCGTTCACGGACTTGGATATATTTGCCAGCGTTGAATCTGAGACGGAATTTGCTAGGAAAATTCCTATTCTAGATTTTATGGAGAAAATATGAATTAACGTTGTTTGTGAATTCCCAAGATCTCATATATATAGGAGAGGCTCAGCTTAAACCTTAAGCTAACCTGATTAGGAAATAAAATCCCTAATCTTATAAAATAAATCTCTTAGATTTATTTCCCACATATAAAATCTCTACGGATTTAGTTCCCATGTATATCAAATCTCTACGGATTTGATTCCATATATATTAAATCCTATAATAATATTCCATATATTATTATTGAGAATCCTATTTAATTAAATCTAATTTAATTAAACATTAATAATAATTAATTCCAAATTAATCTATTTTTAATTAATTCTCCATAAATTAAATATTAAATTCAATTTAACATTTAATCAACCAACTATAATCCGTAAAAGATAACTACTTGTTGTGTGACCCATACGCCCTCATATATCGAGCGATTAGTCAAACTAACGGTCTTAATTGAACCCTAGACAATAAATCAGACATTCTCAATATATGAGGTACATTGCGAGAAACGTGCAACTACCTGTGACTGAAACATGGGTTATTACGATTTCCTCCTTTTATTCGTGAATACTCGATTAAGTCTTGAACATGATGAAGTGTCTATTCAAATAACTTAATCATATTATCTCTAATCACTAATTGATCATGTATGTCACACTTAGCCACAAAGTCTAAGTTGACGTGCATCGGCCGATGACTTTGATCCAATTATGATGAGAAGATGAGTATTCTCTCTAAATCCACATTGAGGAATGAATCATATTCTTGGCTCAACTACCACGCACATGCACTTCTTGATGAACCCAATCCAAGCCGTATCTACCCATGGAAGGGTGCAAGCGTTGGTCATGGTCAAAGTTCATCACTCCACACATGTCGTGCGTATTGACCTCAAGTCAAAGGAGTATCGCATTACTCCCACTAACCGAGACACCCATAGACACATATAGTGGAAATACATCAAACGGTTTCTCGGATGGGTATACCAATACCCTCTAAGATATTTGTGCATCCATCATGAGATACCTAGTATCTCGTAGTAAGTGAGATCTTACTACTATTGGGATAACATAAGCCAGGATCTATCGGGATGACCTCATAAACACAAATTTAAATTAACAATTATTACTAGCATGAATTTACCTAAGTGAATTCAAATAATAATCAACCAACAACGACATGCAAATAAGATTTCACGTAAAAGATCCTAGCATGCGGAATTTTTAGGAGTTTACCCAAACGTACCCGTTGGAGAGACGATCTGAGACATACAGGATCAAGTATCTGGATACCCACCAAAAGTCCTTCTCAAGTATTCCCAAGTCCTCGTCCAATAACCCCGGTGGAAGGTCCTTCAATGAACGATTTATAAAACAAGGAAAATAAAAATATTGTTGTACCACCTTTGTGGATTTCTAATATTTCCAACACATGAAACACACTAGTTGGGAATGAAAAATTCATCCCCTATATATAATATGAGGGGTTTCGAAAATTATGAGGCAATTTAGGGCTTGGAAAGATCTTTTCTTGATCTCCAAGAAATCTTGAATATATCCAATATATTCTTCTTTCCATGTGTATTTTTCCACAAAAATCTCACACCCTTAATTGGCTTATTTTTTTCAAAAACTATAAAGAAGATTTGCAAGATTGGATCTTTCTTGAATTTATGAGATATTCTTGTATTCCAAGAATACATATCTTCCATAAAATCTTTCCAAGAAAATCTTTCTTCCCTTTCTTATACTCAATTTTCAAAAAATACCTATTAAAGAGGCCAAGTGGGAATTTTTTTGAATTTATGGGATAATCTTGTATTCCAAGAATACATTATCTCATTTCCATAAAATCTTTTCAAGAAAATCATTCTCCCTCTTTTCTTTAATATTTTCGAAAATAATAGGAAATATTGCAACAATAAATTTATTTTATTTTAAGCACCTTTTATTTATTGGACTATAATTTGGGCTACTTGAGGGGCCTTTAGGGGAATTAAGATGGACTTTCCAATGGACTTCTGAATTCCAATATTGAGCCACAATATAATTCAGCCCATTAATATTAATTAATACCACTATATAATTAATATTGCACTATCCAATCTTAACCCATATTACGGTAATATGGCTCCTGGTTATTATTTTCCGTGTTTAAGATTATTTAGTCCATTAATTAATTAAGCCACTGAAAAGCTTTATATTATTTAATATATTTTATCCTTGGAGTAAGGACAGCCCAGCTTTATTATCAATACCGGAAAATTAATTCCACTTGCATGATTTGGTATGATAAAGGTTCCGGGCCCGTCCAGGGGACCAATCAAGCAAGACTTTTACAAGCACACGATTCTCTGTATTAATTTAGCAACTGTCGTGCAATTAATATTATTGCCCAAGATATAGGGTATCGAAGTCACAATGATTCTCTTCCCATTTATAAGTCAAAACAATAACTGTTGGGGAATGATTTGCACAGATCTATTCGGGGTGAATATTTAAATACAAATTTAATTCATTAATTTATACTAGCATGAATTAATCCTATATTAATTCAAATAATAATTGCAACAACATATCATGCATATAAAAAGCCACGTAAAACCTACGCATGCGGAATCTACGGGTTTACGTGAACGTACCTCTCGGGATGGCAGTGACTTCGGTTGGACGGACTAACCAAAAGGACTTCCCAAGTATTCCCTTAGCCCTTGCACGACAATCCGGTGGAAGGATACTCGCGAACAATTAACAAAAGGAAAAAATAAACTTTGTTGCACCACTTTCGTGGATTTGCTAATATTTCCAGCACATGGAATTGTACTTGGGAATGAACTAATCATCCCCTATTTATAGGAGAGGAGGGGGTCGAAATTCTTGTAGAAAAACAATGTGGGAAAAGACTTTTCTTGGTCACCAAGAAATCTTGAATATATCTCCTATATTGTTTTTCCCATAATTAAAATATTCCACAAAAATCCCACCTCCTCTATAATATGGTTATTTTCGAAAATTAGTGTTACAAGAATCCAAGATTTGGATCTTCTTGAATTTATGAGATATTCTTGTATTTCAAGAAATACATATCTTCCATAATATTTTTTCAAGAAAATCAAGAAAATCTTTCTTGCCCACTATATTTTCAAAATTTCGAAATATTCTATATAGATAACCAAGTGGGAGATTTCTTGAATTTAATGAGATAATATTGTATTCCAAGAATACATATCTTCATTCCATAACAAAATTCAAAGAAAATCTTTCTCCCTCTTTTATCCATAAATTTCGAAAATAAGAGGAAAAATTAAGCAACAATATTTATTTTATTTTAATCACCTTTTTCAGTTATTGGACTATTTGTTGGGCTACCCAGGGGGCCTTTAGGAGAATTAAGATCGGACCTTCTAATGGATCTTGAATATCTAATATTGAGCCTCAATATAATTCAAGCCCATAAATATTAATTAATCCCACTACATAGTTAATATTGCACTATCCATCTTAACCCATATTACGATCAATATGGCTCTAGGTCATTATTTCCGTGTTTAAGATTATCTAGCCCATTAATTAATTCAAGTCACTCAACAAATAGCTTTCCGTTAATTAATATCTTTTGTCCTTGGTCGAGGAACGGTTCAACATTATTATCCATACCTAAAACTAATTCCACTTGCAAGATTTGGTATGATAAAACATATGAACCTCCCAAGGGGCAAATCAAACAAGCGTGCTTGCACACGATTCTTTGTATTAAATCTTAGCAATCACATGTGACCAATAATATTGCCCAAGATAAAAAGTATTGAATCTCTCTCGATTAAGCTACCCATGATAAGTCAAAGCAATAGTTACCAATCCCACGTGATCCTATTTAAGGGACGAAGATTAAGAAACAACGAACCACTGAGGTCTAATTCTTCCTTGTTCAGTTCTGAAGAATTTATCCTCCTGTAGGTCCTATTCAACAAGATCACCATGCACTAGTGTAATCTCTTGGTCAAGACAAACTAATCCGAGCCTTACACCTCAACCTTTTCGCGATGGGTTGTTCATTTCCATCTAGGTCGTGAATGGCGTACTTTTAGTTACAAGGGACTGTTAATTTAATCTTCTATGATCTGGTATCACTAAATTAACTACAATGTAACACGCATTTAATTATTGAAACAGTTATGCGGAAATATATGTAACATTCAATCATATTTAAAGCATCGATGATAAACAATTTATTTCAAAGAAATAAGTCGGAAATTCAGGTTTAGATTATACAAAGTAAAAACATACTTTTCAAAGATAATCCCAACAATCTCCCACTTATACTCAAAAGTCCGCTTTTAAGTATATTACAACATGTCTCGCGTAGTGCATGACATCTAATGTCACCTACACGAACCTAATAATTTCTCCCACTTATACTCAAAGCAGTTAGGCAACGGTCTTGACACCCATTCTACTCACATGTCTCTCGAATGTATTGAGCGGCGGCTTTGTGAATGGATCTGCTGGGTTGTCCTCGGGCCGCTATCTTTGCCACATCTATATCTCCTCTCTTAACGATTTCTCGATAAGATGTCTTTCCTTTAATGTGTTTGTTTTGACTCGTGGACTCTTGGTTCTCTTGAATTTGCAATCGCCCCTAGCAGATATTGCTAGACAAATTGAACACCATCCAAGTCCACTAAGAAGATCTAGAGCCCAATCGGTTCTTTCACCGCTTCACAAGCGACTTCTTTACCCGACTTCCATGGTTGAGTCGGTGATGCATTTACGCTTCACACTCGTCCATTTGATGGCTACACTTCCCAAATGGAAACACACTAACTGAAAGGCGCGATAATTTTTGGAATCTAAATCGATTGGAAATCTGAGTCCGTGTGGCCGATGAGGATTGGAGTATCGGATGATAAATCAACATTTTATCCCCGAGTTCTTTTCGAGACACTTGAATGTTTTTAAGCGTAAATCGAATCGCTTTCCCCGGGTTACTTTGATATCTTTCTACCATGCCTCTCTGGCAAAGCGGATATCCGGTCTCGCATACGACTATGCATACATAAGGTTTCCGAGGTAAATTAATGAGGAATACCTTTCATGTCATCTATCTCCTTTTTCCTTCTTAGGGGACATTTTCTTAGATAGATGGATTCCAAGTCCGAAAGGTGCGAATCCTTTCTTGGAATCTTGCATCTTTGAAGCGTTCAAGACAATTAATCTATGTATGAAACTTGCGATAATAACCCGATCATCATTTTCTTACGATCTCGATTTATCTTGATCCCAAGGATGTGTCCGGCTTTCCCTAAGTCTTTCATATCAAACTGTTTTGAAAGCTATGCCCTTACGCCTGACCACACCTTCACATCGTTCCCGATGATCACAATATCATCTACGTATAGTACTAAGAATACCAATGCAGTTCCGACACGTTTTTATACACACAACTTTCAAACTTGTTTTGATCAAACCCATAAGACTTTATAACATGATCAAAACATTGGTTCCAAGCTCTGGATGCCTGTTTGAGTCCGTAAATGGACCTCTTGAGCTTACAAACTAGGTGTTCTTGGCCTGTTTCAATAAAACCTTGGGGTTGTTGCATATAGATCTCTTCATCAAGACTTCCGTTAAGGAAAGCTGTCTTGACATCCATTTGCCAGATTTCAAAATCGAGATTCGCAGCTATCGACAAGAGAATCCGGATGGACTTGGGCATTGCTATAGGGGAAAAGGTTTCCTCATAGTCGATCCCTTCTTTCTGAGTATAACCTTTCGCCACTAGTCGTGCTTTAAAGGTTTCAACCTTCCTGTCCGGTCCTCTTTTCCTCTTATATAACCAATTGCATCCAATGGGTTTGACCCCATTAAGTGGTTCGACTAACTCCCACACTCTATTATGAAACATAGACCCCATTTCAGCTTTCATTGCTGTTTGCCAAGAATCTGCATCCTTATATTGGAGTGCCTCGTCATATGTCCATGGGTCTGATTCGACTTGTCCGGGAATCAAGTCCGAGGACTCTCCTATTCCCATGAATCTCTCGGGCTGTCTAACAACCCTCCCACTATGACGAGGCTCCGGTTGTGAAAACGTATCGTTTGGTATATCATCTAGTACAGTTGGCACTGAGGTTTGCCCTCTAAGCTCATTTAAGGTAATCTCACTTCTGGGTTTTCTTTGGTTCATATAGTCTTCTTTCAAAATAATTTAAAGTGGGTGCTGATGACCACCTTTTGATCTTCGGGACTATAGAACATACACCCTTTTGTTCCCTCGGGGTATCCTACAAACAACCTTAATTCTGATCGAGGATCTAACTTACCGGCTTCCTTGTCCAACACGTAGGTCGGACGCCCCCAAATTCTCATGAGTCTCATACTAGGCTTGCACCCGGTCCACAATTCTTTGGGAGTTTTGGAAACCGATTTGGATAGCACCAAGTTCGAGAATGTAAGTCATTTGTTTCCAAGTATGACCCCGAATCGACTTGGGAAGATCCAAGATAACTCATCATTGATCTAACCATTTCCAAAAGAATTATATTTCTTCGCTCTGCAACCCCGTTTTGTTTAGGGGTTAAGGTGCAAATGAGTTGGGATACAATCCCTTCATCGGATAAGTAGTTCAAAACTCATCGGTGAGGTATTCGCCTCCACGATCGGATCGTAGAGACTTGATCGTTTTTCCTATGATTCTCTGTTTGAGCCTTAAATTCTTAGAATTTCTCAAAGGTCTCGATTCATGCTTCATAAGGGAAATGTAACCGTACTGTTGAGTAATCATCAATAAAATTACTCATAGCCTCCTCTTTGCTTTTGGTTGACATTGGACTACATACATCTATGTGAACGATCTCTAACACTTCTTTAGCCCCATTCCCTTGGCTCCAAATGCCATCTTGGTCATATCACCCTCCAAACATGATTCGCAGGTTGGAATCGATTCAACTTGAGAGCCTCGAAGGAACCATCTTTCACCAACCTTTGGATCCTCTTTGGATTTATATGACCTAATCTTAGATGCCAAAGAAGTATTTTCGTTCACGCTTTCTTTTTAAATAAATAGTTGATGTGTTATAGGATGCATTTAAGTGAGTGGTGTGCACGTTAATTGTATAGAGATTTTCTATCAATGTCCCGTATCAGTACACTCATCATTTAAAAAAATGATGTCATTCTTATTAGAAGAAACTCCGTGTCCTTTAATCGAATTTTAGAAACCGAAAGTGAATTCTTTCTAAAACTAGGAACATAAAGATAATCTCAAAAAAACTTTATCTTCAAAAAGATAGGTGCACTTCTCCCATCGCTTTAATCGCCACTCATGTAGCATTGCAATGTCTCACGCTACTTGCGTAGTATTGTAATAATCGTTACTATCGTAGCATTGCAATATCTCGCCACTTACATTAGCATTGCAATGTCTTCTACTTTAAATAACGTTGCCCAGTGTGATGAGGATCTCACTCCCACTAAGTTGCCGGATCATTTAGAACCCGTGAAGCCAATATGATTAGTGGATCTCGTATCAACTACCCACGAATGAGAAGTATACGTCGCTAAACAAGTTTCAACAACTAGTGCGTGAGAATTACCTTTCTTTCCGTCCCTTTTGGGGTTGGAACAGGCAAAACCTCCATTGTCCTTTCTCACCGCAACTTAAGCACTTCCTCTTTGGATTTTCCTTGACACAACAAGCATTCCTCATCTTACCGTTGCCTTTGGCAACAGTTGAGTTTTATTGCTTATGGCCTTTGGCCCTCTTCTTTATCTTGCCTACCCTTGGCCTAGAAGATGAAGACGGACCACTTGCCGTCAAAGCTTGAGTTTGGTGCCTTATCATCATTTCTGCCGAGACCAAAAGCTTGCAACAAATTAGCTAGCGAGGCTAAAATGCTCAAAAACTTTTGGGCAGAGAGTGAAGTACCAAATTCATCCGAGTCTCCGCATCATAATCTTTCGAGAATCTCAAGTTTGTTGGGATGGGCCATCTATTTTGAGGACGTAATCCCTTACGGGTTTGCCCTCCACATTTTTTTTGAATGACATCTCTCTTCAAGGTGATCCGACGAGTCCCACATGTTTTGACTTCGTCCGGTTGGCTCATCTGATTTTGGTGTGTCAAGAATCCACTTGTGCTTTTGTGCAGTTAGGACAATTATAATTTTTTCGTTTCCAATCAATATAGTTTCCATACATATTGTATTAACTTTAAGTATAATAACAGTGGATTAAAAGGTAACGACATGCTGAACTGAAATAAACAACTATATGCAATAGCATAAGTATATCACAAGATTCGATCACATGCATCATATTTAAAATCTCAAAAAAAATATGAACAATGCATCAGCCAACATCTCAAAACAGTTTAAATAAGTCACGTTGGGTGGGTCATTATTTAAACACATTCAAGCAGGTTACAAACAAGAACAGTTACAAACCTTTAATATCCAGATTAATAGTTGGCTCCCACTTGACCAATACAAAATTGACAGGGACTTCGGGGAAGTATATGCATATCAATTTTATACCTAAGTAATAACCATGATTAAATAGAGGATTATTATTTCGCTTTGATCGAGCCTCGTTGGGAGGGTCATCGTCGCCACTAGTAATAACCTCCAATCATCCGTTTGGAATTCATTCATGTGGAACCTATCTTTTGACCGTCCCGTTGGGGGAATTTCTCCAAAAGAATTCACAAATAAATAAATCATGGAGGTCAAAATTAATTCAATTTTATTATCCGGAATAAAATTGTCAATTAATTATTTAAACATACTTAGTAATTTTGAAGTTGAGATTTTTCCATTTGGCAACCCTCATGCAAACACATTTAAACAAATTAAATAAAGCATAAGATAACACAAATAAATCAAGCAAAAATGAAAAAATAAACATATTGGGCAAAATTATCCAATTGTCATGGTTTGATTTTTTCTTGGCTTGCTCTTGAAAAACACGCGTCTAATTTCTCCCACTCGTTAAATCTGAAAAATACCCGTCCTCGAACCGCCACGCATCCCGCATTACGAGATGGCCGGGATCCGCAGCCCAAATCCGGGGCCACTTAACAGGGCGACCTCGGCGGCTTCGGCACCGCCCGGCGGTGTCAGCCTGAATCTCGGCGGCGGCGTGTGCATCCGTCTTGTCTTGGCCTTCGCTGCCTCCGCCTACGCGCGACCTCGGCGGCGCCAGCGTATCCTTGTAGCCATCCGCCCCGTCTCGCTTCGGCTGGCAGCGCGCCATTCCGGCTTCTCGCCCGGCTACCTTGCCACTTTGCCCATGCGTGCCAGTAGCCAGCGCCCGCCCTCACGGTTCTCGATTTCGTCCTTTAATTCTTAGTATTTTTAGTTCCGATCCGGTTCTGATTTATTTACAAAAATAAATAAACCCGAGATCTAGACTCAGTCTATTACATTGATCAAAATCAAACAAATCCTAGTCTACTGCGTGGATTTTCTCCGCGAGGCAAAACAAATCGAGCGAATCGAATTAAAAAACCACGGTTTATATGCATGCAAAAATAAACATTAAAATCCATGACAATTGGATACCTCCAAAAACAGATCTAACGATTCTACTATCCATTTCAAATTTAATGTCCACGAATTAAATTACAATTTAAAAAAATTGAGTCAAAAAAAGGCTCGATACAGGTTGTTGGGGAATGATTTGCACAGATCTATTCGGGGTGAATATTTAAATATAAATTTAATTCATTAATTATTACTAGTATGAATTAAACCTATATTAATTCAAATAATAATTGCAACAACATATCATGCATATAAAAAGCCACGTAAAACCAACGCATGCGGAATCTACGGGTTTACATGAACGTACCTCTCGGGATGGCAGTGACTTCGGTTGGACGGACTAACCAAAAGGACTTCCCAAGTATTCCCTTAGCCCTTGCTCGACAATCCGGTGGAAGGATACTCGCGAACAATTAACAAAAGGAAAAAATAAACTTTGTTGCACCACTTTCGTGGATTTGCTAATATTTCCAGCACATGGAATTGTACTTGGGAATGAACTAATCATCCCCTATTTATAGGAGAGGAGGGGGTCAAAATTCTTGTAGAAAAATAATGTGGGAAAAGACTTTTCTTGGTCACCAAGAAATCTTGAATATATCTCCTATATTCTTTTTCCCATAATTAAAATATTCCACAAAAATCCCACCTCCTCTATAATATGGTTATTTTCGAAAATTAGTGTTACAAGAATCCAAGATTTGGATCTTTTTGAATTTATGAGATATTCTTTTATTTCAAGAAATACATATCTTCCATAATATTTTTTCAAGAAAATCAAGAAAATCTTTCTTGCCCACTATATTTTCAAAATTTCGAAATATTCTATATAGATAACCAAGTGGGAGATTTCTTGAATTTAATGAGATAATCTTGTATTCCAAGAATACATATCTTCATTCCATAACAAAATTCAAAGAAAATCTTTCTCCCTCTTTTATCCATAAATTTCGAAAATAAGAGGAAAAATTAAGCAACAATATTTATTTTATTTTAATCACCTTTTTCAGTTATTGGACTATTTGTTGGGCTACCCAGGGGGCCTTTAGGAGAATTAAGATCGGATCTTCTAATGGATCTTGAATATCTAATATTGAGCCTCAATATAATTCAAGCCCATAAATATTAATTAATCCCACTACATAATTAATATTGCACTATCCATCTTAACCCATATTACAGTCAATATTGCTCCAGGTCATTATTTCCCGTGTTTAAGATTATCTAGCCCATTAATTAATTCAAGCCACTGAAATAGCTTTCCGTTAATTAATATCTTTTGTCCTTGGTCGAGGAACGGTTCAACATTATTATCCATACCGGAAACTAATTCCACTTGCAAGATTTGGTATGATAAAACTTATGAACCTCCCAAGGGGGCAAATCAAGCAAGCGTACTTGCACACGATTCTTCGTATTAAATCTTAGCAATCACATGTGACCAATAATATTGCCCAAGATAAAAAGTATTGAATCTCTCTGATTCGCTCAAAGCAATAGTTACCAATCCCACGTGATCCTATTTAAGGGACGAAGATTAAGAAACAACGAACCACTGAGGTCTAATTCTTCCTTGTTCAGTTCTGAAGAATTTATCCTCCTGTAGGTCCTATTCAGCGCATCAGTCATGCACTAGTGTAATCTCTTGGTCAAGACAAACCAATCTGAGCCTTACACCTCAACCTTTCGCGATGGGTTGTTCATTTCCATCTAGGTCGTGAATGGGGTACTTTTAGTTACAAGGGACTGTTAATTTAATCTTCTGTGATCTGGTATCACTAAATTAACTACAATGTAACACGTACGAATTATTGAACAGTTATGCAGTAAATATATGTAACATTCAATCATATTTAAAGCATCAGTGATAAACAATTTATTTCAGTAAATAAGTCAGGAAATTCAGTTTCGATTATACAAAGTAAAAAGCATACTTTTCAGTATAATCCCAACAATAACTGTTTATCACACACAATCCTTATTAAGTGACAGAGATTAAGAAATCAACAACCACTGAGGTCTAACTCTTCATCCCTTAAGTCAGTGCGAATGAGTTTATCCTCTCTGTAGGTCCGCTTCAGCGCATCGAATGCACTAGTGTAATCTCTTGGTCAAGACAACTCAATCTGAGACTTACACATCAACTTCTACCAATAGATTGTTCAGATCTATCTAAGTTGTGAAACAAGCACTCGTATACAAGGAACTGTTAATGTGATCTTCTGTGATCTGGCATCACCACGTTAACTACAATGTAACTCGTTCTACGAACTGTTTGCAATAAATATATATAACATTCAATCATATTTAAAGGGACAGTGATAAATAATTTATTTCAGTAAATAAGTGTTTAATACATAGGTTATACAAAGTAAAATCATACTTTCACGTATAACCCCAACAATCTCCCACTTATACTCAAAGTCTGCTTTTAAGTATACCACAACACGTCTGATGTATTATCTGGTGACATCTAATGTCACCTAAATCAACCTAATAACATTTCTCCCACTTATACTCAAAGCAGATTGACAACGCTCTTGACACCCATTCCTTCCACATGTCTCTCGAATGTTAACCGAAAGGCCCTTTGTGAATGGATCATTTAGGTTGTCTTCCGACGCGATCTTTGCCACCTCTATATCTCCTCTCTTAACGATTTCTCGTATAAGATGGTATTTTCTTTCAATGTGTTTGCTGGCCTTGTGGGCTCTCGGTTCCCTTGAATTTGCAACTGCTCCGGCATTATCACAAAAGACCGTGATTGTGCCGGGCAAATTTGGAAATACGTCCAAGTCCACTAGGAAGTTCTTGAGCCACACCGCTTCTTTTCATTTGCTTCTGGCGGCTACATATCGGCTTCCATGGTAGAATCGGCGATGCATTTCTTCTTTCGCTTCTCCATGTTCTGACTCCTCCCCAAACAAAACACACTACCCGAGGTAGATTTTACGAATCTAGGTCCGATTGGAAATCCGAACCGTGTATCCTCTTCGAAATAAATTGTCGATCGATAAACCAACATTCTATCTCGAGTTCTTTTCAGATACTTCAGAATGTTCTTAACAGCAGTCCAATGTTGATTTACGGGATTGCTCTGATATCTTGCTTACCATGCCTCGGGCGTAGCGAATATCCGGGTCTCGCATACAACATTGCATACATGAGGCTTCCCACTGCCGACGCATAAGGAATCCCTCTCATGTCATCTATCTCCCTTTGTGTCTTAGGGCACATGTCTTTCGATAGATGGATTCCGTGCCTGAAAGGTACAAAACCCTTCTTGAAATCTTGCATGTTGAAACACTTCAAAACAGTATCTATGTATGAAGCTTGCGATAAGCCGATCATTCTTTTTTTTGATCTCGAGTGATCTTGATCCCTAGAATATGACCGGATTCCCCTAAGTCCTTCATATCAAACTATTTTGACAGCCATACCCTTACATCTAACAAAACCTTTACATCGTTTCCGATGAGCAGAATATCGTCTACGTATAGTACTAGGAATACTAAGGCAGTTCCGTCACACTTTCTATAAACACAACTCTCGAAATCGTTTTGATCAAACCCATAAGATTTGATTACATGATCAAAACATTGGTTCCAAGCCCGAGATGTTTGCTTAAGTCCGTAAATGGACTTCTTCAGCTTGCACACAAGGTGTTTTTGGCCTTTTTCGATGAAACCTTCGGGCTGTTGCATATAGATTTCCTCGTCAAGACTCCCAATAAGGAAAGCTGTCTTGACATCCATCTGCCAGATCTCAAAATCTAGATGCGCAGCTATAGCCAAGAGAATACGGATGGACTTAAGCATGGCTACGGGTGAAAAGGTTTCTTCATAATCGATAACCTCTTTCTGAGTGTATCCCTTTGCCACAAGCCTAGCCTTAAAGGTTTCCACCTTCCCGTCCGGTCCTCTTTTCCTCTTGTAGACCCACTTGCATCCAATGGGTTTTACCCCACTGGGTGGTTGAACTAGCTCCCACACCTGATTATGATCCATTGAGCCCATCTCGGCTTCCATCGCGGTTTGCCAGGATTCTGAATCCTTATCTTGGACCGCCTCATTGTAGGACCAGGGGTCTGATTCACTATCCCCGGGGACTAAATCCGAAGATTCTCCTATCCCCATGAATCTCTCAGGTTGTCGAACAACCCTCCCACTACGACGAGGTTCCGATTGTGTCGGTGTGACACTTGGTATATCTACCTGTACAGTTGGTATAGGAGTTTGCCCCCTTATTTCGTCTAAGGTAATCTCACTTTTGGGCTTTCGATTGTTCATAAAGTCTTTTGATCTTAGTAACACCTTTTGATCTTCGGGACCATAGAACATGCACCCCTTTCGTTCCCATGGGATATCCTATAAACAACCTTAGTTCCGATCGTGCATCCAACTTACCGGCTTCCTTGTCTAGCACGTATGCTAGACACCCCCAAATTCTGAGGTGTCTCAGACTGGGCTTGCGCCCGGTCCATAACTCTTTAGGGGTTTTGGGAACCGATTTGGATGGCACCAGATTCAGAACATAAGTCGTTGTTTCCAAGGCGTTACCCCAAAACGACTTGGGTAGATCTGAATAACTCATCATGGATCTTACCATTTCTAAGAGTGTTCTGTTTCTTCGTTCTGCAACCCCATTTTGTTGATGGGTTCCGGGTGTTGGGGAATTAATTGCCCGGATCTATTCGGGATGAATGTTTAAATACAAATCTAATTATGATAATTATTACTAGCATGAATTAACCCATATTAATTTAAATAATAATTCAACAACAAATCATGCATATAAACAGTTCACGTAAATCCTACACATGCGGAATTACTACGAGTTTACATGAACTTACCTCTTGGAATGACAATGGACTCGTCGATGAAAACACACCAAAAAGCCTTCCCAAGTATTCCCTAGTCCTTGTCCGACAATTCGGTGGAAGGAAGCTCGCGAACAATTAACAAAAGGAAAAATAAAATTTGTTGCACCATCTTTGTGGATTTACTAATTTTTCCAGCACATGGAATTGCACTTGGGAATGAAAGAATCATCCCCTATTTATAGATGGGGTGACGGACGATTTTTTAGTGATTAAAATAATATGGGAAAATCTTTTTTTGATCTCCAAGAAATCTTGAATATATCTCCTATATTCTTTTCTCCATAATTAAAATATTCCACAAAAATCCCACCTCATCTTGTTATGGAGCATTTTCGAAAATCAAGGGACAATAAACCAAGATTTGGATCTTCTTGAATTTATGAGATATACTTGTATTTCAAGAAATACATATCTTCCATAATATCTTTTCAAGAAAATCTTTCTTTCCCTTAATTATCCAAAAATTTCGAAATTCTCATATGAATAACCAAGTGGGAGATTTCTTGAATTTAATGAGATAATCTTGTATTCCAAGAATACATATCTTTATTCCATAACAAAATTCAAAGAAAATCTTTCTCCCCTTTTATTCATAATTTTTGAAAATTATGAGGAAACATAAGCAACAAATTTATTTTATTTTTAAACACCTTTTTCAGTTATTGGACTTTATGTTGGGCTACTTGGGGTGCCTTTAGGAGAATTAAGATTGGACCTTCCAATGGACCTTGAATTATCAATATTGAGCCACAATATTATTCAAGCCCATAAATATTAATTAATCCCACTACATAATTAATATTGCACTATCCATCTTAACCCATATTACAGTTAATATGGCTCCCGGTTATTATTTCCCATGTTTAAGATTATCTAGCCCATTAATTAATTCAAGCCACTGAAATAGCTTTCCATTAATTAATATCTTTTATCCTTGGTAAAGGAATGGTTCAACATTATTATCCATACAGGAAACTAGTTCCACTTGCAAGATTTGGTATGATAAAACTTATGAACCTCCCAAGGGGGCAAATCGAACAAGTGTACTTGCACATGATTCTCCGTATTAACTCTTAGAAATCACATGTGACCAATAATATTGCCCAAGATATAGGGTATTGAATCTCATTGATTCTCTTCCCATAATAAGTCAAATCAATAGTTACTAACCACACACAATCCTATTTAAGGGACGAAGATTAAGAAATAAATAAACACTGAGGTCTAATTCTTCCTAGTTCAGTTCTGAAGAATTTGTCCTCCTGTAGGTCCTCTTCAATGCATCAGTCATGCACTAGTGTAATCTCTTGGTCAAGACAAACCAATCTGAGTCTTACACTACAACCTTTCACGATGGGTTGTTCATTTCCATCTAGGTTGTGAATGGTGTACTTTTAGTTACAATGAACTGTTAATTTAATCTTCTGTGATCTGGTATCACTAAATTAACTACAATGTTACACGTACTATTTATTGAACAATTATGCAGTAAATATATGTAACATTCGATGATATTTAAAGCATCAGTGATAAATAATTTATTTCAGTAAATAAGTCTGAAATTCAGTTAGTCTTATTATACAAAGTAAAAGCATACTTTCCAGTATAATCCCAACAATCTCCCACTTATACTCAAAGTCTGCTTTTAAGTATACATCAGCATATCTCGTGTAGTAGGTGACAACTAATGTCACCTACACGAACCTAATAATGTCTCCCACTTATACTCAAAGCAGATTGGCAACGGTCTTGACACCCATTCCTTTCACATGTCTCTCAAATGTATTCTGAGGCAGACCCTTTGTGAATGGATCAGCTAGGTTGTCTTCTGACGCGATCTTTGCCACCTCTATATCTCCTCTCTTAACGATTTCTCGTATAAGATGGTATTTCCTTTCAATTTGTTTGCTGGCCTTGTGGGCTCTTGGTTCCCTTGAATTTGCAACTGCTCCGGCATTGTCACAATAAACAGTGATTGTGCTGGTTAAATTCGGAACTACATCCAAGTCCACTAGGAAGTTCTTGAGCCAAATTGCTTTTTTCGCTGCCTCGCAAGCAGCTACATATTCGGCTTCCATGGTAGAATCTGCGATGCATTTCTGCTTAACGCTTCTCCACGTCATGGCTCCTCCCCCCATGCAAAACACACTATCGGAGGTAGATTCTCTGGAATCTAAGTCTGATTGGAAATCCGAGTCCGTGTAGTCGATGGGGATTATACTATCTGACTGATAAACCAACATTCTATCTCGAGTTCTTTTCAGATACTTCAGAATATTTTTAACTGTCGTCCAATGTTCTTTCCCCGGGTTACTCTGATATCTTGCCACCATGCCAATGGCAAAACAGATATCCGGTCTCGTACACAACATTGTATACATAAGGCTTCCGACAGCCGAAGCATAAGGAATGCCTTTCATGTCATCTATCTCCTTTTGTGTCTTAGGGCACATTTCCTTGGATAGATGGATTCCATGCCTGAAAGGTACGAAGCCTTTCTTGGAATCCTGCATGCTGAATCATTTCAAGACAGTGTCTATGTATGAAGCTTGCGATAAGCCTATCATCCTTTTCTTGCGATCTCGAGTGATCTTGATCCCAAGGATGTGCCCGGCTTCCCCTAAGTCCTTCATATCAAACTGTTTTGAAAGCCATGCCCTTACGTCTGATAACACCTTTACATCATTCCCGATGAGCAGAATGTCATCTACGTATAGTACTAAGAATACCAATGCAGTTCCGACACGATTTTTGTACACACAACTTTCAAACTCGTTTTGATCAAACCCGTAAGACTTTATAACATGATCAAAACATTGGTTCCAAGCTCTGGATGCTTGTTTGAGTCCGTAAATGGACTTCATGAGCTTACAAACTAGGTGTTCTTGGCCCTTTTCATTGAAGCCTTGGGGTTGTTGCATATAGATTTCCTCATCAAGACTTCCGTTAAGGAAAGTTGTCTTGACATCCATTTGCCTGATTTCAAAATCGAGATTCGCAGCTATCGACAAGAGAATCCGGATGGACTTGAGCATTGCTATAGGTGAAAAGGTTTCCTCATAGTCGATCCCTTCTTTCTGAGTATAACCTTTCGCCAAAAGCCTTGCCTTGAAGGTTTCCACCTTCCCGTCCGGTCCCCTCTTTCTCTTGTATACCCACTTGCAACCAATGGATTTGACCCCATTAAGTGGTTCGACTAGCTCCCACACTCTGTTATGATCCATAGACCCCATTTCTGCTTTCATTGCCTTTTGCCAAGAAACCGCATCCTTGTCTTGGATTGCCTCATCGTATGTCCATGGGTCTGATTCATCTTGTCCGGGAATCAAGTCCGAGGACTCTCCTATCCCCATGATTCTCTCGGGCTATCTAACAACCCTCCAACTACGACGAGGTTCCGGTTGTGAAAGTGTGTCGTTTGGTATATCATCTTGTACAGTTGGCAATGAGGTTAGCCCCTTTAGCTCACGTAAGGTAATCTCACTTCTGAGTCTTCTTTCGTTCATATAGTCTTCCTCCAAAAATCTAAAGTGGGTGCTTATTACCACCTTTTGATCTTTGGGACCATAGAACATACACCCTTTTGTTCCCTTGGGGTATCCTATAAACAGCCTTAATTCTGATCGAGGATCCAATTTCCCGGCTTCCTTGTCCAACACGTAGGCCGGACACCCCCAAATTCTCATGTGTCTCAAACTAGGCTTGCGCCCGGTCCACAATTCTTTGGGAGTTTTGGGAACCGACTTGGATGGCACCAAGTTCAGAATGTAAGACGTTGTTTCCAAGGCATGACCCCAGAACGACTTGGGGAGATCCGCATAACACATCATTGATCTAACCATTTCCAAAAGAGTTCCGTTTCTTCGCTCTGTAACCCCGTTTTGTTGAGGGGTTCCGGGTGCAGTCAGCTGGGATGCAATCCCTTCATCTGACAGGTAGTTCAAAAACTCACGCTGAGGTACTCGCCTCCACGATCTGATCGTAGAGACTTGATGCGTTTTTCCCTATGATTCTCTGCTTGAGCCTTAAATTCTTTGAATTTCTCAAAGGTCTCAGATTTATGCTTCATAAGGAAAATATAACCGTACCTCGAGTAGTCATCAATAAAAGTGATGAAATACTCGTAACCTCCTCTTGCCATGGTTGACATTGGATCACATACGTCTGTGTGAATGATTTCTAACAGTTCTTTGGCTCTATTCCCCTTGGCTCCGCATGCCCTCTTAGTCATTTTACCCTCCAAACATGATTCGCAGGTTGGAATTGGTTCAACTTGGAGAGACTCCAGTGAACCGCCTTTCACCAACCTTTGGATCCTCTTTGGATTAAGATGTCCCAATCTTAGATGCCATGGAAGTGTTTCGTTCACGTCTGATTAACGTTTTCTTTTATTAGAAACAATTGATGTGTTATAGGATGCATTTCGTGAGTGGTGTGCACAGTTAATTGTATGGAGATTATTCGACCAATTTCCCATAACAGATACACTCATCATTTCAAGAAATGATGTCATTCTTATTAGAAGAAACTTAGTGTCCTTTAATAGAAATTTAGAAACTGAAAGTGAATTCTTTCTAAAACCGGGAACATAAAGATAATCTCTTAAAAAACTTTATCTTCAAAAGACAGTGCACTTCTCCATTTTTAACCACTACTCATGTAGCCTTTGCAATATCTGCTACTTACGTAGCATTGCAATAACCGTTTTTACGTAACATTGCAATATCTGCTACTTACGTAGCATTGCAATAACCGCTACTTTCGTAACATCGCCCAGTGTGATGAGGATCTCACTCCCACTAAGTTGTCGGATCAGTTTGAATCCGTGAAGCAAACATGATTAGTGGATCTCGTATCAACTACCTACGAATGAGAAGTATACGCCGCTAAACAAGCTTCAACAATTAGTGCGTGAGAACTACCTTTCTTTCCGTCCCTTTTGGGGTTGGAACAGGCAAACCTCCATTGTCCTCTTTCACCGCAGCTTAAGCACTTCCTCTTTGGATTTTTCCTTGACACCACAAGCATTCCTCATCTTACCATTGCCTTTGGCAACAGTTGAGTTTGATTGCTTATGGCTCTTGGTCCTCTTCTTTTCTTGCCTTCCCTTGGCCTAGAAGATGAAGACGGACCACTTGCTGTCAAAGCTTGAGTTTGGTGCCCCATCAACATCTCTGCCGAGACCAAAGCTTACAACAAATCGGCTAGCGAGGCCAAAATTCTCAAAAACCTTTGGGCAGAGAGTGAAGTACCAAATTCATTTGAGTCCCCAGATTATAATCTGCACTCAGAACCTCAAGTTTGTTCAGATGAGCCATCAATTCTGAGGACGTAATCCCTTACGGGTTTGTCCTCCACCATTTTCAGCGACGACATCTCTCGCAAAGTGATCTAATGGGTTCCGCATTTTTTGACCCATCGATTGGCTCATCCCCGATTTTGGTGTGTCAAGAATCCACTTGTGCTTTTTTTGCGATTAGGACAATTATAATTTTTCGTTTCCAATCAATATAGTTTCCATACATATTGTATTGACTTTAAGTATATTAACAGTGGATTAAAAGGTTACGACATGCTGAACTGAAATAAATAACTATATGCCTAAGCACAAATATATCACAAGGTTCGATCACATGTTTCATATTAAAATCTCAAAAAAATATGAACATGCATCATTAACATCTCAAAAACAGTTTAAATAAGCCACTTGGGTGGGTCATTATTTAAACACATTCAAGCAGTTACAAACAAAACGATTTACAAACCTTTAATATCCAGATTAATAGTTGGCTCCCACTTGACCAATATAAAATTGATAGGGACTTCGGGGAATTATATGCATATCAATTTTATACCTAAGTAATAACTATGATTAAATACATAATTATTATTTCGTTTTGATCGAGCCTCGTGGGGAGGGTCATCGTCGCCACTAGTAATAATCCACAATCATCCGTTTGGAATTTATTCATGTGAAAGCTATCTTTTGACCGTCCCGTGGGGGGAATTTCTCCAAAAGAATTCACAAATAAATAAATCATGGAGGTCAATAATTAATTCAATTTTATTATCCGGAATAAAATTGTCAATTAATTGTTTAAACATACTTAGTAAATTTTGAAAGTGAGATTTTTCAAAACATTTTCTCATGCATCGCAGATTTAAACACAATTTAAATAAGCATAAATAATGCATAAACATCAAGACAAAAATTAAACATATTGGGCACATTTATCCAATTGTCATGGTTAATTTTGTCATGTCTTGATTTTGAGAAATCGTCTTCATAGCCTTCATCGTTACGCCTCAAGCTCCCCACTTGACCATCTTAAAAAATGCCTTGTCAAACCCGTCATCGACCCACTTCATGGGGTAAGAGTGCCCGCCTAGCACTCCCGGCCATGTCGAGTGGCGCCCGTCTTGTGTATTTGGCCAGCGCCCGCGCATGTCACCCGCGTCGCCAGCGCCGTCTCGGACATCGCCCGTCTCGCCCAAGTATCCCAAGAGCGGCACGTCGCCGCCCCCGCGTGCCCTCGAGGGCATCGCGGCGGCATCGCCTCCGTCGCCCGTCTGCGTCTCGGCGCCTCGCCCGGCGCCTCTGGTCGCCGCCAGGTGCCTCGGCGGTATCGCCCGCTATCGCCGCCGCGCCGCCCATGAATCTGCTGTGCTCCGGCCCTCCCCGACCTCGCCCCGCGTCTTCGTCTCCCGCGTCCGCGTCATTGCTCCCTCCTTGGCGCGTTTCAAGGACGCCGCTACCTACGCTACGCCGGTTCCGGATCCCGTCTTTTAATTCTTCATTTTTGCCTCCATTTTCCGATCCGGATACAATTTATTTAAAAAATAAATAAACCTAGATATAGACTAGTCTATTACATTGATCAAATCAAACAAATTCTAATCTACTCGTGGATTTTCTCACGAGGCAAAATGAATCTGAACGAATCGAATTAAAAAACCACAATTTATATGCATGCATAAATAAACACATTAAATTCCATGACAATTGGATACCTGCAAAAAAGATCTAGCAATTCTACTATCCAATTTCAAATTTAATGACAACGAATTAAATTACAATTTAAAATTCAGAGCCTGAAACCGAGGCTCTGATACCAGTTGTTGGGGAATTAATTACCCGGATCTATTCGGGATGAATGTTTAAATACAAATTTAATTCTGATAATTATTACTAGCATGAATTAACCCATATTAATTCAAATAATAATTCAACAACAAATCATGCATATAAACAGTTCATGTAAATCCTACGCATGCAAAATTACTACGAGTTTACGTGAACTTACCTCTTGGAATGGCAATGGACTCGTCGATAAAAACACACCAAAAAGCCTTCCCAAGTATTCCCTAGTCCTTGTTCTATAATCCGGTGGAAGGAAGCTCGCGAAAAATTAACAAAAGGAAAAATAAAATTTGTTGCACCACCTTTGTGGATTTACTAATTTTTCCAGCACATGGAATTGCATTTGGGAATGAAAGAATCATCCCCTATTTATAGATGGGGTGATGGACGATTTTTTAGTGATTAAAATAATATGGGAAAATATTTTTCTTGATCTCCAAGAAATCTTGAATATATCTCCTATATTCTTTTCTCCATAATTAAAATATTCCACAAAAATCCCACCTCATCTTGTTATGGAGCATTTTCGAAAATCATGGGACAAGAAACCAAGATTTGGATCTTCTTGAATTTATGAGATATACTTGTATTTCAAGAAATACATATCTTCCATAATATCTTTTCAAGAAAATCAAGAAAATCTTTCTTTCCCTTAATTATCCAAAAATTTTGAAATTCTCATATGAATAACCAAGTGGGAGATTTCTTGAATTTAATGAGATAATCTTGTATTCCAAGAATACATATCTTTATTCCATAACAAAATTCAAAGAAAATCTTTCTCCCCTTTTATTCATAATTTTCGAAAATTATGAGGAAAAAAAGCAACAAATTTATTTTATTTTTAAACACCTTTTTCAGTTATTGGACTTCATGTTGGGCTACTTGGGGGGTCTTTAGGAGAATTAAGATTGGACTTCCAATGGACCTTGAATTATCAATATTGAGCCACAATATTATTCAAGCCCATAAATATTAATTAATCCCACTACATAATTAATATTGCACTATCCATCTTAACCCATATTATAGTTAATATGGCTCCCGGTTATTATTTCCCGTGTTTAAGATTATCTAGCCCATTAATTAATTCAAGCCACTGAAATAGCTTTCCATTAATTAATATCTTTTATCCTTGGTAAAGGAACAATTCAACATTATTATCCATACCGGAAACTAGTTCCACTTGCAAGATTTGGTATGATAAAACTTATGAACCTCCCAAGGGGGCAAATCGAACAAGCGTACTTGCACACGATTCTCCATATTAAATCTTAGCAATCGCATGTGACCAATAATATTGCCCAAGATATAGGGTATTGAATCTCATTGATTCTCTTCCCATAATAAGTCAAAGCAATAGTTACTAACCACACACAATCCTATTTAAGGGACGAAGATTAAGAAATAACTAACCATTGAGGTCTAATTCTTCCTAGTTCAATTCTGAAGAATTTGTCCTCCTGTAGGTCCTCTTCAATGCATCTGTCATGCACTAGTGTAATCTCTTGGTCAAGACAAACCAATCTGAGTCTTACACTACAACCTTTCACGATGGGTTGTTCATTTCCATCTAGGTTGTGAATGCTGTACTTTTAGTTACAAGGAACTGTTAATTTAATCTTCTGTGATCTGGTATCACTAAATTAACTACAATGTAACACGTACTATTTATTGAACAGTTATGCAGTAAATATATGTAACATTCGATGATATTTAAAGCATCAGTGATAAATAATTTATTTCAGTAAATAAGTTCGGAATTAAGTTAGTCTGATTATTCAAAGTAAAAGCATACTTTCCAGTATAATCCCAACACCGGGTGCAGTCAACTGGGAAACAATGTCCTCGTCTGACATGTAGTTCAAAAACTAATCGCTGAGGTATTCGCATCCACGATCAGATCGTAGAAACTTGATACTCTTTTCCCTATGATTCTCCACTTCGGCTTTGAACTCTTTGAATTTATCAAAGGTTTCCGATTTGTGTTTCATTAGGAAAATGTACCCGAACCTTGAGTAATCATCGATGAAAGTCACGAAATACTCAAAACCACCTCTAGCTTTGGTTGACATTGGACCACACACGTCAGTGTGAACGATTTGCAACACTTCTGTGGCTCTATTCCCCTTGGCTCCAAATGCCCTCTTGGTCATCTTACCCTCCAAACATGATTCGCAGGTTGGAAGTGGTTCTAACTGTAGGTCCGACAGCGAACCATCTTTCACCAACCTTTAGATCCTATTTAGATTAATATGACCCAATCTTAGATGCCATAGAAGTGTCTCGTTCACCTTTTCTGAACGTTTTCTCTTATTGAATGAAACAGACGATGTGTTATAAGATGCATTTTGTGAGTGGTGTGCATAGTTAATAGTATAGAGATTATTTCGCAAAATTCCATGACAGATAAACACATCGTTATGGTAAACAATAACTTGCTTAGAAAAACGAACAGAATATCCATCATTAATAAGTTTAGAAACAGAAATAAGGTTTTTGCGAAAAACTGGAATGTAAAGAACATCTCTCAAAACTAAAAACTTATCTTCAAAAGACAGGTGCACGTCTCCCACTGCTTCAGCTGCTACTCACGTAGCATCGCCCAGTGTGATGAGGACCTCACTTCCACTAAGTTGTCGGGTCAGTTTGAACCCCTGTAACGTGAAACAAACATGATCAGTGGATCCCGTATCCATTACCCACGAGTGGGTAGCATACGCCGCTAAACAAGTTTCAACAACTAGTGTGTGAGAATTAACTTTCTTTCCATTCCCTTTAGGATTGGAACAGGCTGACCTCCATTGTCCCGCACTTCCGCACTCCGAATGTTTCCTCTTGCTTGAACCTTCATTCTTGAGGGACGTTGAGCCCACTTGGTTTAGCCTCTCTTTTCCATCATTCTTACCACCAATTTGCCTAGAATGAGAAGAAGACCCTTTTGTGATCAAGTACTTTTTCTTGCGCTCCTCTTCCTCTTCGACCAATGTAAGAGCATTTACTAGATCATCCACAGTGAAATCTAGATCTTCCATTAGGTACTCTAGATAGGGATGATCATAGCTCTTTGGCAGAGTGTGGAGAATGAAATCAACCTTAGTTTTGAAATCACACTTTTCGCCAAGAATCTCAAGTTCCTCAAAGAAAAACATAACCCCAAGAACGTGCTCCCTTGTGGTCGTTCCTTCTTCCATTTTTACCTTGTCCATATCAAGCCTTATACTTTGGATAACTACATGGGCCGAATGTGCAAACATCTCTTCGAGATTTCGCATAATGTCTGCAGCTGATTCAAATCCTTGATGAAGACGTTTCAATAAATCAGACATGTTTGTCAAGATTGTTTCCCTCACAAATTCATTAGTCAGCTCCCATTCACTATGTCCCATCTCGTCCCATATACCAGTATCTTTAGCAGGGTTTTCGGGTTTTGGTGTGTCAAGCACCTATTTGGATCCTTGTGCAGCTAGGACAATCATAATCTTTCGTTTCCAAACAACATAGTTTTCACCAGTTAATTGATGGTCTTTAAGTATAGAATGCAGTGGATTAAAAGGTTGCGACATGCAGAACAGAAATAAACAATAATTTGTGTAAGCACAAATTATCACATAATTTGATCACATTGTTCATATCAAAATCTCAAAACAATATGAACATGCATCAGCCGACATCTCAAAATAGTTTAAATAGGTCATGTGGGGTGAACTGTCTATTTAAACACATTCAAGCAGGTTACAAACAAGAACAGTTACAAACCTTTAATTCATAATTAATAGTCGGCTCCCACTTGACCAATATAAAATTGACAGGGACTTCGGGGAAGTATATGCATATCAATTTTATACCTAAGTAATAACCATGATTAAATACAAAATTATTACTTCGCTTTGATCGAACCTCGTGGGGAGGGTCATCGTCGCCACTAATAATAATTCACAATCATCCTTTTGGGAATTTATTCATGTGAAAACCATCTTTTGGCCGTTCCGTGGTGGAAATTTTTCCAAAAGAATTCACAAATAAATAAATCAAGGAGGTCAATGTGACGAAATTTTATTATCCGGAATAAAATTTGTCAACAATACATACTTAGTAATTTTTGAAAGTGAGATTTTCTTTTAGACAATTCTAAATCATGCAAACACATTTAACAAATAAAATTACACGAATTTAAAACAAGCATCAAGACTAAATAAATCACGTTGGGCACATATATCCAACTGTCATGGTTTAAATTCCAAATCTTGATCTTGATAAATTGTCCCTTCTTTTGCTTTCATCGTTCGTCTCGAAAAGCTCCCACTGAATCCGCAATAATTCTTTAAAATGTCCTCCATTTTGGGTTAGGACGACGTCCAAAAACAAGTAGCTCACGACCCGGAACCAAGTCGCATGCGCCTAGGCACACGCCCCGGTCCGGATCGGCCATCCCGCCCCATTCGCCCACGGCCTTGAGCACGCAAACGACATCGCCCAGACGAGTCCTCATGAACCCATCGCCGCGCCGTAAAGGTCCTTGCCCATAACACGACGCCCATCGCGTGCATGCCCGCCCGCCCGCCATCTTATACCTCGCGCGCCTAACACGTGACCACCTCGCCCCGTCCGCGATTGCCCGGGTGGTGCGCACGGTCGCTAGGCGTTCCGCTTAGCACGCGTGCTCTGCCTTGGCTCGAGTACGTCCAGGCACTCGGACGTCCGTCTTTAATTCATCGTCTCCGTCTTCGTTCACGATCCGGTTACAATTTATTTATGAAAAATAAATAAACCTAGATCTAGACTAGTCTATTACATTGATCGAATCAAACAAATCCTAATCTACTCGTGGATTTTCTCACGAGGCAAATCGAATCCGAACGAATCGAATTAAAAACCAACAATTTATATGCATGTAAATAAGCACATTAAAATACCATGACAATTGGATAACTGCAAAACAGATCTAACAGTTCTACTATCCAATTTCAATTTTAATGAACAACAATTTAAATTACGATTTAAAAAGATCGGGGCTCAACCGGGAGCTCGATACCGATTATTGGGATAACATATGCCAGGATCTATCGGGATGACCTCATAAACACAAATTTAAATTAACAATTATTACTAGCATGAATTTACCTAAGTGAATTCAAATAATAATCAACCAACAACGACATGCAAATAAGATTTCACGTAAAAGATCCTAGCATGCGAAATTTCTAGGAGTTTACGCAAACGTACCCATTGGAGAGACGATCTGAGACAGACAGGATCAAGTATCTGGATACCCACCAAAGGTCCTTCTCAAATATTCTCAAGTCCTCGTCCAATAACCCCGGTGGAAGGTCCTTCAATGAACGATTTATAAAACAAGGAAAATAAAAATATTGTTGCACCACCTTTGTGAATTTCTAATTTTTCAACACACGGAACACACTAGTTGGGAATGAAAAATTCATCCCCTATATATAATATGAGGGGTTTCGAAAATTATGAGGCAATTTAGGGCTTGGAAAGAACTTTTCTTGATCTCCAAGAAATCTTGAATATATCCAATATATTCTTCTTTCCATGTGTATTTTTCCACAAAAATCTCACACCCTTAATTGGCCTATTTTTTAAGAAAACTATAAAGAAGATTTGCAAGATTGGATCTTGAATTTATGAGATATTCTTGTATTCCAAGAATACATATCTTCCATAAAATCTTTCCAAGAAAATCAAGGAAATCTTTCTTCCCTTTCTTATACTCAATTTTCGAAAAATACCTATTAAAGAGGCCAAGTGGGAGTTTTCTTGAATTTATGGGATAATCTTGCATTCCAAGAATACATTATCTCCTTTCCATAAAATCTTTTCAAGAAAATCCTTCTCCCTCTTTTCTTTAATATTTTCGAAAATAATAGAAAATATTGCAACAATAAATTTATTTTATTTTAAGCACCTTTTATTTATTGGACTATAATTTGGGCTACTTGAGGGGCCTTTAGGAGAATTAAGATGGACCTTCCAATGGACTTCTGAATTCCAATATTGAGCCACAATATAATTCAGCCCATTAATATTAATTAATACCACTATATAAGTAATATTGCACTATCCAATCTTAACCCATATTACGGTAATATGGCTCCCGGTTATTATTTCCCGTGTTTAAGATTATTTAGTCCATAAGCCACTGAAAAGCTTTATATTAATTAATATATTTTATCCTTGGAGTAAGGACATCCCAACTTTATTATCCATACCGAAAAATTAATTCCACTTGCAAGATTTGGTATGATAAAGGTTACGGGCCCACCAAGGGGACCAATCAAGCAAGACTTTTGCAAGCACACGATTCTCTGTATTAATTTAGGAACTGCCGTGCAATTAATATTATTGCCCAAGATATAGGGTATCGAAGTCGCAATGATTCTCTTCCCATTTATAAGTCAAAACAATAACTACTAATCACACACAGTCCTTATTAAGTGACAGAGATTAAGAAATCAACAACCACTGAGGTCTAACTCTTCATCCCTTAAGTCAGTGCGAATGAGTTTATCCTCTCTGTAGGTCCGCTTCAGCGCATCGAATGCACTAGTGTAATCTTTAGGTCAAGACAAGTCAATCTGAGCCTTACACATCAATTTCTACCAATAGATTGTTCGGATCTATCTAAGTTGTGAAACACGCACTCGTATACAAGGAACTATTAAAGTGATTTTCTGTGATTTGGTACAATGTAACGCGTGCTACGAACGGTTTGCAATAAATATATATAACATTCAATCATATTTAAAGGGACAGTGATAAACAATTTATTTCAGTAAATAAGTGTTTAATACATAGGTTATACAAAGTAAAAGCATATTTTCACATATAACCCCAACAACTACACTCTCTAAGAGTATGATGCAGATCGCACACCAATCTCCATTGTATCATCAATATCCCATTCTTGATGATCCTTGATCGGGTCTATTTGAGAATCATGCTTAAGTCATCCGAGTTCTCACAACCTCAATGACAGCAATGACTCATGGGAACACTTGCATGAATAAATGCAAACAATCAAACATAATATTCAAACAAGTGTATTGTCATACATTAATATTAAATGAAATATAATATTAAATCAGACTGAATATCATCGAGTATTATGTCCTTACAATAGATTGTCTCTAGGACACTAACACTAACAATCTCCCACTTGGACCAGAGTCAATCATCTACATGTCTAACACCTAGACCATCAAATGTCTAGTGTGTACATGAACACTCAGTGTTTTGGTGAAATGATCTTCTAAATTAAATATGTGGGAATACATTTTAATTCAATTTATCCTATCCTTATGATCTCTCGGATCAAATGATAAGTCTAGGTACATGCTTGCTTTTGTTTGTTGATCTCGGTTCCTTTGCTTGCGCAATCGCACCAGCGTTGTCTCAATACAACTTTATTAGACAACTGGAACTCGGAACTACCCCTAGTTCTCTTAAGAACTATAAATCTAGACATCCTCCTTGAGGCTTCTGATACAGCAATGTACTCAACTTTGGTTGTTGAATCTGCGATCGTTTTGCTTGGAACTATTCCAACTGACCGCCTAATCATTGAGAGTGAAACGTAACCTGACTGTGATTTGTAATCGTCACAATCGGATTGGAACTTGCTTCAGCATAACTAGTCACTACTAGTTCTGACTGTCCACTATAGACAAGGAAACATTCTTTAGTTCGTTTAAGATACTTCATAATGATCCTGACATCAATCCAGTGAGATTCACCCGGATTATGTTGGTATCTACCAGTGGTGTTGATAGTGTAGGCCACGTTTGGCCTAGTGCAAGTCATGGCGTACATGATTGACCCAATTGCATATGCATATGGGACATCCTTCATGTGTTTGATATCAGCTTCAACAGAAGGATAATCCTTCTTTGACAGCGTTATCCCATGATTTGCCAGTAGAGACTTAGAATTCTCTATCGCAAAACGCTTCAACACCTTGTCTACATAGGTGGACTATGACAGCCTCAACATCCTCTCGGATCTATCCATGTGAATCTTGATCCCTAAGATGTAGCAGGCTTCACAAAGATCCTTCATCATGAAGGTCTTTGACTACCAATCTTCAACGGACTGCATTAACGGGATATTATTTCCAAAATCAATATGTCATTGGCATACCCTATTATGAAAACAATATTCTTCCTGCTGCGTTTACGATAAACGCAAGGATCTTTCGAGTTTTTGATGAAGTTAAAAGACTTGATAACTTCATCAAATCGGATATTCCAACTCCTAGAAGTTTGCTTCAATCCATAAATGGATATCCTTAGCTTGCATACTAGATTAGAATTTGAATTAGATGTAAAACCTTCCGGTTGAGTCATAAACACTTCCTTATCAATGTTTCCATTGAGGAAAGCTATTTTGACATCCATCTGCCAAATCTCATAATCAAAGTGTGCTACTATCGCAAGTAAAATTCGAACGGACTTGATCTTTGTAACTGGTGAGAAGGTCTCGTTACAGTCAGTGCTTTCGCATTGACTATAACCCTTCGTTACCAACCTAGCTTTGTAGGTTTGTACTTTGCCATTTGCATCAATATTATGCTTGAAGACCCAATCGCAACATATGGGTCTAACCCTTTTAGGCAACTCAACCAAGTCTCAGACTTGATTGGTGTACATCGAGTCCATCTAGGATTTCATGGCTTCATGCCACTTCCCTAAATCAATATCTTTTGGGATATGAATTTAATAAAGATATGATTTTGATTAGATCCCAAAACCCCTGAGTATGACATGTTCAGAATAATCTTGATAGTTGAGTCAGGATTCAGTTTTAGAGTATTCAGAATGTTATCTGCAAAATGTATAGTCAGCAGATATAGATCAGGTTAGGATCTGAAGATTCTGAAGAACTCGATGAAGTTTACAAGAAACTTAAGTTTCGATGATGAAACTAAAGTTTCAAGATTAGATATGAAATCGAGACCTCAAGACTCGAAGACCTCAAGACTCGAAGACTCAAGACACGTAAGATGTAAGATCAAGATCAAGATCAAGAATATCAAGAGAGCACGAATTATCAAGACTTCGGTAATATAATGAATGCTCAGTATAAACCTGAATGTTCCGAGGCACTGAAAATATCTATCTAAGGGATGCAATACTGAGGAGAACTCGATTTCTTAGAAAAATAGATATTGCCTAAGACATTCTCATGCAGACAAAAGGAACTAAGACAAAGTGTTGTTAAGGTTATGTCACTCAGAGATTGTAACCAAAAAGAGCCGTTGTGTGTCTGTTGGGATATTTTAGTTTTGATGAATTATGCCAAAACATTATCAACTTGTGTTATTGAAGCTAATTTACGAGATAACAAGTTGAGGGGAACGAGAGAACAAATTGAGGGGGAACTCACGAAATCGGGCGTAGATGATCGAAGATCGAGGCGAGGTCAGCGAGCGACCGACGAGATCGGATGAAAAGATGAGTTCTTCCGTTAAGCCCGAGCCGAAAGCAAAATCGGAAGAAGAAAAAGCTAAACGGTGAATCGAGATCGAGATGACGGATGACCCAATCGGATGACGGAAACCGGACGTCGGATGATCGGAAAAACGAAAAGTGATCCGGTGATCGGAAAACGATTTGTAGATCCTCGCGATCAAGAAGCGCATAAGCCGATTAGAAAGAAATCGGCGGAAGATCGGAAGAAGGTTGCGGATCGGAAGAGGCGGATGAGACCGACGAGATCGACGTGATCGAGATCGGATATGAAGATGAGCGGATGATCAAAATCGAGACGTGATTGAGATCGGATATGCTAAACCGATATGCTAACCCTAATATGCTAACTCGATGTACTAATCGATGCGAGATAAACCGAGATATCGGGACGATGCTATCTTGATCGATCATATGAATCGATCGGATCAAAGTAGAAGAAATCGATATCGAAACCGTAACTCGCATACGCATCGTAAAAAAGTCATCGAAGAGAAGTCATCCGAAGTCATATTCACCGAGAATCGAAACGGCTGATGATCGCTTAGCTCGAGTGCTAGTGACTGAGGGTCGATTGTTCGAAGATAGCAGAATCGAACTCGGTCGACTGAAAGGCCGATATACGACGTATAAGGTCCGGCCAAGAGAAGTCTGGCAGATCAAGAACTCAAGACTCAAAAGATCCTCAAGATTATATCCGATTAGATTCAAATTGCGTGGACCAATGAGAGGAAGACAACCAGCCTGGAAAAGCTGCAAGAAGCTACAGAATAGTATTGATTTGAATGTGACTCCATCCAACGGTAACATTCAAATCCACACTATAAATACAAGTTCTTCCTTCATTATTCAGTGTGGAAGTGTGTGAAATGCGTGAAAACACCATTGAAGCTACAGAGCCAAATCATCTAGCATTTCCACCATAGAACACAGAGAAAGAAATATACGCATATATTCAAAGAGTGTTCTACCCTAGATCTAAGCATAAATGCCATATCCTAAGCTTGGAGAGATTTTCCCAACCTTAGCATTGAGGCTAAACAAATGTAAGGGAAAATCTCACCCTAGTTGGAAACCAAACAATCTTATACCCAAACCCAAGAGTTGGTTAAGTTTGTAGGTGAGTGTGAACTCGGTAAACATCTAGCAATCCCGAAAGGGAGGGTAGGCAATCCCGTGAGGGTGATAAGTCCCGTTTGAGTGTGAACTCGGTAAACATCTGTTGGGTGTTGGACTAACACGTTAAACTAAGTCCAGTTGGTTAAGTAGGTGCCCCTGATGATAGGGAAGAGTGGATGTAGGAGTTGGACTCCGAACCACTATAAAATCGTGTGTTCTTTACTGCTTTATGTTCTTATATTGTCATATGCATTCGATTATAAGCAAAACACAACACATGAGCTTAAAAAGAGAAAAAAAATTGGAATCACTCTGCCCTCACCCCAGTTTTATATGCATCAAACTTTATGTTTTGCTTCCGCACGCGCAAAATGGGTTTTCCCACCGGGACCATCAGTGTCTACATTTAACTGGAGACAAAAGTCAAAAAGAAGAAGACAGCACTGTACATTACTGACACTGACAGGGACAGGTCACTGAAAAGATGTCGGAAGTACTAAGTTCCAGACTGCAAAAAGTGATAACCGGCTACATGAAAGGTTATTGCCTAAAACGTGTTAGGGAGTGTCAAACCCTAAATATAGCCGTTTCTCACACACCATAAGAGGAAACTCACGAAGCTATCTCTTCCAACGGATAGTTTTTCAAGAGTGACCTTGGTGTATGCCTATAAATACTTGTGACCCTCTACATTGTAAGGTTACGGGAAATTTATAAGCAACTCAAGAGCTCAAACTTATTATCGCAAGTTGAAGCACTCGAAAACTCAAGAATTTCCCAAGTGCTTTAAATCGAAGAGAGCTCATTCCACTAAGCCTAGCTTGATAAGATATATCCAAAGCTTAGTCGAGATATCCTAGCCTTTGCATTGTTCTAAATTGTAAAGGATATCTCATCCTAGTTGGAAACCAACCAAGAAACCCCAAACCCTTTGTAAGGTAGTTTGAGTGTGATTGTTGGTGAGATTGGAGTTGTAAAGAGTAAGTAAACTACATTGAGGTAGTCAAAAAGCTCTAGAGAAGAAGTGAGTAAACTATCTTGGATAGACATAAAGCTTGTGTGTGTTTTGAGTTAGTAAACTACAGAGGTAGTCAGAAAGCTCAAAATAGAAAGGTTAGTAAACTACAGAGGTAGTCAGAAAACCTTAGGAGGTGATTAGTGAATTTCTCTGAAGAGATCAGGGAGAGTGGACGTAGGAGCTTGAGTCTCTGAACCACTATAACTTCTGTGTTCTTTGCTTTCTGTTTTGCTTGATTTATCTGTTGCATCACTTTGAATTGAAAGCATATTTTCACTGATATTCAGCTGGAATCAATCCACTGAAGTTGCATATAATTGAATCACAGCCTAATCACTATTCCATTGAAAGGAAGGTTTTTCAGCAAAAGCTTAAAACGAGTATAAACTAAGGGCCAACCATTCCGCACATCTGAGTAGCTAGAACAGATAGTTACCAAACTGAACTTACTCTTCTGCGGGTTCAGTAAGTTAGTTATCTTATCCAAGCAACTCAGGATCTCTGAAAACTCAGGATCAATTGGGATTATCTGAGGTATCTGAAAGCAGCTCAGGATCACTGTCTCAGGTAAACTTTGACTCATAGCGATTTGTGCTTCTCAGGACCAAATCATCAGGACAACCTGACCCAAGCTGACCTCAGTAAGAAAAGTTTTAAAAACACTGAACATGTGTATTCTCCCTGTCGCGAGTCGTTTTAGTTGATGAATATTATGTGGCTAATTTGGTAACAACTCGCAAACAAAACATATACGTGTAAAATAAGCAGAAATAAGATGAATTTGTTGACCCGGTTAAAAGAAATGACTACTCTGAGGGGGCATACCAAGCGGGATATTGTATTATGAGCTTCACATCGTCACAGTTCTTGATACATCTTATGAAGATGAATCGATCTGCAGATAAAGATAATTTTTCAATTAGCAAATGAGTGCTAGGGTTTTTGTATATGTGGATGATCACTCGAATTTTTTTTTTAGTTCCTCTCCTCTCTGGGGATCTTTTTAGGCTATTTTTTTCGAACCCTTATCTTCTTCTTTTTTCTTCCTTTATAGCACTCCAAAGAAGCATGAGCCAGGTTGGTATAACATGAATTTGGAGTCTTCGGATCATGCAAGAACCCCGTGGTGTTGCCATATTTCCAACCGTCTTCTAGATTGATCTTCGTGCTAGCTTTGTGCATAGGATGCTCTTTTGATCGTCCAAATTAATCTCTTGTTCGGTTGGATGTTTTGTTCGCCTCTTTAGTCATGTCAGTTTTATGTTGGAAGATTGTCCTCCTCGAGCACACCGGAGCCCTCGGGATATTTGGGTCTTGAGATATTTGAGTGTCGAGCACTCGACCCTTGAGATTTCAAAATATTTTGCCGCTGAATCCTCGGTTTTGCTTATGGCCTTCTCGACTTAGCTTATCGATTCCTTCTTTCTGACTGAGTAGCGGATCGTTTGTTAGGTAAATTTGGTTGAGCAATTTCGATCGGTTGGCGAACAAAAAGTAACTTATCCACGAGACATGATTATTTTGTTCGAATATTACACGTGTCGCTCTTTGATGTTCGATTAATCCTGATTTATTATATCGAACACAACACTCCCCCCATACACGTGTAAGACTCGTTTGCACCGGGACCAACAATATCTAATATTGCTTCATAGTAAGTATTAGGATCATTCTTATCCGGTATATCCTCATTATCGAGTTCCTCCAAGAGGTAATCGTATTTAATGGGCGGATTACGATTCCTAATTGACTTACGGAGTTGTGGTTGTACAGGCTGTACATTCTGATCATGAAAATTTTGTGGTGCATCGATTTCATCAATGTCCGGAGAGTCCTCAAGAGCTACACTTTCAGATGCCTCTTGGGCGGGAGTTTGAACTATATTGTTCTCATTCAAATTTCCACTTGGAGGTTCTTGCACTAAAGAAGCTTACTCCAATTACGCCCCCCGGGTCGAAAGATCGATCACCTAGTGAAAGACTCCCCTTTGTGAAAGTTCTTTGAATGCTCCCACTGATTCCTTGTCATGTTGCTTTGACAAGATATCAGTCTCTTTGTAAATTTGTGGTTCTTGAATTTCTTTAAGTTCTATCAGCTTACGACCTTTTTCCTTAAAGACATAGTCTTCTTCTAGGAACTTGGTCTGCCTAGAAACAATCATTGATTGTTTCTCAAGTAGATAGAAGTACTATCCTCTAGTTTCCTTAGGATATCCCACAAAGTAACCTTTTTCACATTTGGATTCTAACTTATCGGTAAGCATCCTTTTCACAATCACGGGGCAGCCCCATGTTTGATATGTGTAAAAGTTGGCTTCTTGCCACACCATAGTTCATATGGTGTATGCTCAACCGATTTAGATGGAATCCTAATTTATTTAAAAAATAAATAAACTTAGATCTAGACTAGTCTATTACATTGATCAAATCAAACAAATTCTAATCTACTCGTGGATTTTCTCAATAGGCAAAACTGAATCCGAATGAATCGAATTAAAAAACCACAATTTATATGCATGCATAAATAAACATATTAAATTCCATGACAATTGGAATCCTGCAAAAAAGATCTAGTAATTCTACTATCCAATTTCAAATTTAATGACAGCAAATTAAATTACAATTTAAAATTCAGAGCCCGAAACCGATGCTCTGATACCAGTTGTTGGGGAATTAATTGCCTGGATCTATTCGGGATGAATATTTAAATACAAATTTAATTCTAACACTTATTACTAGCATGAATTAACTCATATTAATTCAAATAATAATTAAACAACAAATCATGCATATAAACAGTTCACGTAAATCCTACGCATGCGGAATTACTACGAGTTTACGTGAACTTACCTCTTGGAATGGCAATGGACTCGTCGATGAAAACACACCAAAAAGCCTTCCCAAGTATTCCCTAGTCCTTGTTCGACAATCCGGTGGAAGAAAGCTCGCGAACAATTAACAAAAGGAAAAATAAAATTTGTTGCACCACGTTTGTGGATTTACTAATTTTTCCAGCACATGGAATTGCACTTGGGAATGAAACACTCATCCCCTATTTATAGAGGGGGTTGGACGATTTTAGTGATAAAATAATATGGGAAAATCTTTTTCTTGATCTCCAAGAAATCTTGAATATATCTCCTATATTCTTTTCTCCATAATTAAAATATTCCACAAAAATCCCACCTCATCTTGTTATGGCATCATTTTCGAAAATCAAGAGACAAGAATCCAAGATTTGGATCTTCTTGAATTTATGAGATATACTTGTATTTCAAGAAATACATATCTTCCATAATATCTTTTCAAGAAAATCAAGAAAATCTTTCTTTCCCTTAATTATCAAAATTTCAAAAATTTCAAATATGAATAACCAAGTGGGAGATTTCTTGAATTTAATGAGATAATCTTGTATTCCAAGAATACATATCTTCATTCCATAACAAAATTCAAAGAAAATCTTTCTCCCCTTTTATCCATAATTTTCGAAAAAAACAATGAAAAATAGGCAACAAAAAGTTATTTTATTTTTAAACACCTTTTTCAGTTATTGGATTTTATCTTGGGCTACTTGGGGGGCATTTAGGAGAATTAAGATTGGACCTTCCAATGGATCTTGAATTATCAATATTGAGCCACAATATTATTCAAGCCCATAAATATTAATTAATCCCACTACATAATTAATATTGCACTATCCATCTTAACCCATATTACAGTTAATATGGCTCCCAATTATTATTTCCCGTGATTAAGATTATCTAGCCCATTAATTAATTCAAGCCACTGAAATAGCTTTCCATTAATTAATATCTTTTATCCTTGGTAAAGGAACGGTTCAACATTATTATCCATACCGGAAACTAGTTCCACTTGCAAGATTTGGTATGATAAAACTTATGAACCTCCCAAGGGGGCAAATCGATCAAGCGTACTTGCACACGATTCTCCGTATTAAATCTTAGCAATCGCATGTGATCAATAATATTGCCCAAGATATAGGGTATTGAATCTCATTGATTCTCTTCCCGTAATAAGTCAAAGAATAGTTACTAAGCACACGCAATCCTATTTAAGGGACGAAGATTAAGAAATAACTAACCACTGAGGTATAATTCTTCCTAGTTCAGTCCTGAAGAATTTATCCTCCTGTAGGTCCTCTTCAATGCTTCAGTCATGCACTGGTGTAATCTCTTGGTCAAGACAAACCAATCTGAGCCTTACACTACAACCTTTCACGATGGATTGTTCATTTCCATCTAGGTCGTGAATGGTGTACTTTTAGTTACAAGGAACTGTTAATTTAATCTTCTGTGATCTGGTATCACTAAATTAACTACAATGTAACACGTACCATTTATTGAACAGTTATGCAGTAAATATATGTAACATTCGATGATATTTAAAGCATCAGTGATAAACAATTTATTTCAGTAAATAAGTCAGAAATTCAGTTAGTCTGATTATACAAAGTAAAAGCATACTTTCCAGTATAATCCCAACACCTATGGGTCACACAACAAGTAGTTCCCTTTTACGGATTATAGTTGGTTGATTAAATGTTAAATTAGATTTAATATTTAATTTATGGAGAATTAATTAGTAATAGATTAATTTGGAATTATTTATTATTAATGTTTAATTAAATTGGATTTAATTAAATAAGAATTCCAATAATTATATTTGGAATATAATTGTAGGATTTAATGTATATGGAAATAAATCGTAGAGATTTTCATATAAGGCATTTAAATCCGTAGAGATTTTATATGTGGGAAATAAATCTTAGAGATTTATTTAAATAGAGATTAGGGATTTTATTTCCCAATCAGGTTAGCTTAAGATTTAAGCTCGGCCTTTCCCATATATACAAGCTCTTGGGAATTCACAAATGACGCTAATTCATATTTCCCCATAAAATCTAGAAAAGAAATTTCCCTAGCAAATTCCGTCTCACATTCAACGCTGGCAAATCTGTGCAAGTCCGTGGACGGGGATTACGTGGATACCATAGTAGAGAAATATGCGTACGATTTACTGTAAGATTTCTCTTTATGTTTATACGTATTCAATTTTGCAATTACGTGTTCGTTGTTGGTGAACTGTTTAAATCCGTTGCGCATGTATTACGTGTTTACGTGCCTCTAAATTCCAACACATAGGTCTCGTGTTCGGTCCCCCTTGGGAGCAAAAATTTGCCTCATTTAATTGGGAGGCTTGGGGGCTTATATATGATATGCTTGGTGGTTGGGTTTGAGATGGTCCGTGGTTCGGTGCCCACCCGGGCGCCCCCTGGGCAAGGGTTCGAACCACCGTGAACCATTTTTTTCTTAAATTCACGCTTTAGCAACAGAATTAGCGACGGTTTTTGTGACGGATTTATTAAAATAAAATTATTTAAAAAAAACCATCGCTAAATCCGTGGCTAATTAGCGACGGTCATAAAAAAACCGTCGCTACGGTTAGCGACCCTCGATTCAACGATGGATTTTTTCTGTCGCCAAAACCGTCACTAATGTCGTTAGCGACAGTTTTTCCCGTCGCTAAAACCATTGTTAAACTCCGTCTTTTTTGTAGTGATAGTTAAGAAAAATCTATGGCCATTAACAAAATGTATTGAAAAAGTCCCACAAACATCACAGTGAATAAGATCAAAAACAGAAGAAGACATAGAAGTACTTATAGGAAATGAAGATTTCTTTTGCTTTGCAAGTGGACAAATCTCACATACAGATGTAGAGTGTTTACTATTCAATTGCAACTGTGAAATTCCTAACAATTTCTTATTAGACACATGACCTAATCTAAAGTGCCATATATCAGAATTACCAGTAGTATGAGCATTATTAACAAGACCTCCATGTTGCAATCTTTAAGCAGTAAAGACCTCCATGTTGTTCAGCAGTACCAATCAGCCTCTTGTTGGTTATGTCCTGCAGAACACAATGTGAGGACAAGAATTGAACAGAACAATTTGAAAATTTAGTCAAATGAGAGATAGAAAGCAAGTTAAAAGAAAACTCAGGGACATAAAGAACAATATACAAAGTTAAATACTCATTAAGGACAATTGTTCCAGTATAGGTTGCAATGGCAGTTGCATTATTAGGCAACTTGATTATGACCTTAGAAGACTTAGGAGCAGTGGTGAACATGCTCAAATCATGCACCATGTGATTTGTAGCCCCTGTGTCAAGAATCCACACACAACTCTTAGGAAAAACTGTATTAAAACAAGTATGGATACCTGATTCTTGAGGAAGAACCTCAACAAAAGCACCAGCAGCAGTATGGGCACTCTCAGTTCCCTTTTGTAACTTTGCAAAAGTGAGGAATTGCTCAAACATTTCTTGAGTGAAGAGAGGGTTAGAAGCCACAATAGAATCTGAACTATCAGTCTTTACCAAGGCATTGACATTCACATTATTAGAGTCATGTTTAGCATCATTGCCAGACCTAGGTCCCCTAGGCCCTTTCCAACCAGGAGGGTAGCCTATTATTTGGAAACACCTATCCATAGTGTGTCTAGGAGCATCACAATGGCTACACACCAGAGGCTTCTTCTTATCTTTAAGAAATCTAGCATTCTTAGCTAACATAGCAACAGGTTCAGCAGGGGGATTATTATACTTTAAAGCCCTCTGTGACTCTTCTTGTAACAAGATAGAATAAACTTTGGCCAAAGATTCAGAAGAAGAATGCATCAAAATCTGACTTCTAATGGAAGAATAAGAATCATCCAATCCTATAAGAAATTTCACTATAACATCTTTCTCTTGTTGTTTAGCAGCTTGTTGAGGCAATTCACACGTACAAGTCAAACTAGCAGCACAAGAACATCTTAAAGCAGACCTATAGCTTAACCATTCATCCCATATAGACTTAAAATGATTATAGTAAGCAATCAAAGACTAACTCCCTTTAGCTATATCACTTAAAGATTTTTCAAGCTCATAGACTCGAGTATCATCAGATTTCGCATACCTCATGTGAAGCTCATCCCATACCTCTTTAGGGGATGTGAAATACTCAAGAGTCTTCTTGATGTCTGAGTTGATTGAATTTAAGATCCACATCAGGACTAAGTCATTCGCTCGAACCCAGAGAGTATGAATCACCCGATCAGTTTCTTCAGAGGGAGGCACCAACGAACCATCAATCAGGGGTGCCTTGTTCTTCACGCTGAGAGCACGCTTCACGGCATGGCTCCAAGAGACAAAATTTGACCCGTTCAACGGGTCCAAAACAATCGAAACAGCAGGATTGTCCTGCGGATGCAGCGCAAGAGGAGAGAGAGGATTCTCCATCGGATTTGAAGAAGCGCCGTTGTACATCGCCATCGATCAAGAACATAAAATTAAATCGTGATAGACACGAAGAAGAGGAGTATAGAACTCACAAACAAACACAATAGGAAAGAAAACCTGATTTGAGAGTAAATAGCTGAAAAAGACGAAACAATCAAAGCTAGAAATCGATTGATTCAAACAGAATCGAAAAAGAAAAAAAATCTACAAATCAATCAGAAAACCTAAGCGTAACGATCATTATTTCAATTGAAATCTGAACTGATACCATATCAAGATGTAAAAGAAGCATGATTGTATTGAAGAAGTAGAGAATGGTGAAGTGTTCTGTTACAACTGAAAGAGATGAAATAACCTAATGAATTTACAAAAGAGGGGAGGGTTCTATTTATAAGCAAGGGTGCAGAAGTCGGAAATCGCTAGGCGGACGGTTTGTGGCCGCCAAGTCGCTGCCTAGGCGTCCGAGTAAATTTTTTATAAAATATCGACAAATGAAAGAGAAATCACATAGCATTACTTTTAAACTCATATCTCATATCGTGAGAATTTTTCAATTCTACAACAGACAACAGCTTGTCCCACAATAAATAAAGTATCCTGATTTAAAGAAAAGCACCAATGTCAGCTAATTTAATGTGCATACATAGAAAATGTAAAAAGTGAAAAAGGAGTTCAACTTTTGAATATTTTATGTTTTATTACATTGATTCAAACAATCGATTCATTTTTTGTTCACAGAAATCACATTTACTAGTATCAAGGATTGGTGTCTTCATCTCCACAATCTTTACAAACATACATAACAATTCTAGAAACCCACATAAATTTGATGAAACATTCAGACCCAAAAGGCAAGGCTTATGCGAGGGAGAGCGGTGAAGGTGATGCAGTATTTTTTTTTAAAAAACGCCTAAACCGCAAAACCGACTTACCGCCTAGGTGGCGCCTAGGCCGCCTGGGCGGCGCCCAGCGCAGGGCACTATCTTTGTGTCCGATTTCGGTAAAATCGGGGCGGCCGGCAACCGCCTAGCCCGATTTCTGCATCCTTGTTTATAAGAGAGAGCTATCTAAACAGTATTAGTCCTTCAGGCTAAAGGTATTAGTTGACCAAAATACACTTTAAGTTGGACTTATATCTTTAGACAAACGAAAGATAAGAAGTTACCAATTCAACGTAAAAAATCCATAAACGTTCGAGAAATGAAAGCAGATGACTCCCCGCGGTTTACTTTTCTTCGTGGAACGATTACGCCTCAAACGACACAAAATATTGTCATTCCTAAACCCATCGAAAATGCTGGAGTAATCGAGCTTATCAGAGCTGCGCGAATCGCACAGCCCGACCCGATCGTCCAGCCCTATGGCGTTGCAGAAGAAGAAATTTTGGAAGAGAGTGTTCAGCGCGATGGTGTCGACGATGGTGCACGAGCTTTGGTTTGGAGATTGAATGAGAGTTATACAATGGAGAGAATATTGGACGTTTAAAAAAAATTGGTGTCAATGGCTGATTTTATTTAATCAGAAGAAGTAATATCAGTTTATTGATCTGAACAATGAATGAAGATTTTTGACAGGATGAACAATGAATGAATTATTAGGAGTTTAAATTTTGATTATGTTTAAGTATTTAGGGTAAAATAGTAAATTATAAAATATAATTTTAAAAAATAAAATATTAGTGAAACAGGTAGCAAGTCAGTACTTCAGAGTACAATGACACGTGGCACAAATTTAGATCACGACTATTGATAGTCAGTACGACACTCTGACTGTTGTAAGAAACACCCTTCTTACAAAAGTTAGTGTCCCAAAATTTGTGATTTTCTTCCATTTTTGCAAGTCAATTCCCGTCAAACGGTTAATCCAATTAATATAAAACTTTTGGGTAATTAAACTCACCATGTCATGTACTATCAAGAAAATGGTTTGCGAAAATAGAAACTGAAAGTTGGGGAAAAACAGTCCTGAAACAGGTGACTCAAAACGAATTTACTGTCATTTTTTTCTCCGCACATTTCACAAGTAGCAATATAGCGAACTATACAACTCATAACTTTTAATTTATCCGACCAAAAAACTCCATTTTTTACATGTAGATTAACCACTGATCAAAAGATCGTTTTCCAAATTGTTTTGCGTCAGAATCCATTTTTGTTTGAAAGATATTAGCTTCGGAACTTACAACTTTAAACTTGATGTCCAGTTTTCCAGTTTCAAGTGAGCATGTTTGGGCACAAAATTGGACAACATAACGTTAATATAATGAAACACCAAGACAACGAACATGAAATACGCATACCAAGGAGGATATAGGTGTTTTAAATCAGAAATTTCCAATGAAAAAAACATTCAATGGCGTCGACGAAAATCTTTCGAATGCGGTTTCTACTTTTCAACTTAGCATCTTTGAGCATAAATTTAGGCTGCATAACATTACTATAATAAAAAATTGAAACCATGAGCATGAAGTATATACATCAACAAACAACATGTAGGAGTCATAATCTAGCAAATACCAACAAGTTAAAGCTTTCAACAACCTCGCCGGAAATCTTACGAACACAGTTTCAAACCTTTGTTATTTTTCTCTTCTTTTGGCTGGAACTTTGGACATTCTAGGATCTTTCGGAGCAGGGAGTAAGATAGCTCGATTGCTTGGAGGCAGGGGAAGAGCCATGATTTCGATTGAGAGGGGTGTTGGGGTTATACGTGAAAGTATGCTTTTACGTAATAACAGACTAATGTACTCTTATTTACTGAATATAGATTGTTTTATCACTATTGCTTTAAATATGAATGAATGTTATTTATTTACTGCAAACAGTTCAATATTAATACATATTACATTGTAGTTAATGTGGTGATACCCGATCACAGAAGATCACATTAACAGTTCATTGTAAATAAAAATAAAACTTCACAACCTAGATGAAATTGAACATTCCATTGGTAGAGGTTGAAGTGAAAAGCTCAAATTGACTTGTCTTGACCAAGAGATTGCACTAGCACATTGTGGTGTGCTGAAGAGGACCTACAGAGAGGATAAATTCTTCCGTACTGACTTATGGGATGAAGAATTAGACCTCAGTTGTTATTGATTTCTTAACATATGTCACTTAAATAGGATTGTATGTAATTAGTATTTATTGCTTTCATCTGCGTTGGGTTTAGAGTCAGATAACGATTCTATACTTTGCATTTTGGGCAATATTATTAATTACATGGCAATTGCTAAGATTTAATATAGAGCAACTGTGCAAGGAAAGTCTTGTATGAATTGTCTCCTTGGTGGGCTCAGAATTTTTATCATACCAATCTTGCAAGTGGAATTAGTTTCCGGTATGGTTAATAATATTGAGTTGTCTTTACTCCAAAGAAAAAAATATTAATTAATATAAAACTTTCAGTGGCTTAATTAATCAATTGACTAAATAATCTTAAACACGGAAAATAATACCCGGGAGCCATATTATCGTAATATGGATTCAGTTGGATAGTGCATTATTAATTTTATAGTGGAGTAAATTAATATTTATGGGCTAAATAATATTGTGGCTCTGTTAGTGTTAGTGTCCTAGAGACAATCTATTATAAGGACATAATACTCGATGATATTCAGTTTGATTTAATATTATAGTTCACTTAATATTAATATATGGCAATACACTTGCTTGAATATTATGTTTGATTGTTTGCATTCATTCATGCAAGTGTTCCCATGAGTCATTGCTGCCATTGAGGTTGTGAGAACTCAGATGACTTAAACATGATTCTCAAATAGCCCCGATCAAGGATCATCAAGAATGGGATATTGATGATACAATGGAGATTGGTGTGCGATCTGCATCATACTCTTAGAGAGTGTAGTAAGATCTCACTTACTACGAGATACTAGGTATCTCATGATGGATGCACAAATACCTTAGAGGGTATTGGTATACCCATCCGAGAAATCGTTTGATATATTTTCACTATATGTGTCTACGGGTGTCTCGTTTAGTGGGAGCAATGCGATACTCCTTTGACTTGAGGTCAATATGCATGATGAACTTTGACCATGACCGACGCTTGCACCCTAACCATGGGTAGATATGGCTTGGATTGGGTTCATCACGAAGTACATGTGCGTGGTAGTTGAGCCAAGAATATGATTCATTCCTCAAAGTGGATTTGGAGAGAATACTCGTCTTCTCATCATAATTGGATCTAAGTCATTGGCCGATGCATGTCAACTTAGACTTGGTGGGTAAGTGTGACCTACATGATCAATTAGTGATTATAGATAATATGATTAAGTTATTTGAATAGACACTTTATCATGTTCAAGACTTAATCGAGTATTCGCGAATGAAAGGATAAAATTGTAATAACCCATGTTTCAGTTACAGGTAGTTGCACGTTTCTCGCATTGTACCTCATATATTGAGAATGTCTGATTTATTGTCTAGGGTTCAATTAAGACCGTTAGTTTGACTAATCGCTCGATATATGAGGGCCTATGGGTCACACAACAAGTAGTTCCCTTTTACGGATTATAGTTGGTTGATTAAATGTTAAATTAGATTTAATATTTAATTTATGGAGAATTAATTAATAATAGATTAATTTGGAATTAATTATTATTAATGCTTAATTAAATAGAATTCCCAATAATAATATATTGAATATTATTATAAGATTTAATATATATAGAATCAAATCCGTAGAGATTTGATACACATGGGAATTAAATCCGTATAGATTTTATATATGGGAAATAAATCTAAGAGATTTATTTTATGAGATTAGGGATTTTATTTCCTAATCAGGTTAGCTTAATATTTAAGCTGGGCCTCTCCTATATATATATATGAGATTTTGGGAATTCACAAACAACGTTAATTCATATTTCTCCATATGAATTTTCCTAGCAAATTCCGTCTCAGATTCAAAGCTAGCAAATTTGTGCAAGTCCGTGATTGGGGATTACGTGGATACCATAGTTGAGAAATCTGCTCTCGAGTTACTGTAAGATTTCTCGTTATCTTTTATGCAATTAACTGTTCATTGTTGGTGAACTTTAAATTCCGCTGCACATATATTACTTGTTTACGTGCCTCTAAATTCCAACAGTGGTATCAGAGCATCAGGCTCTTGTTTTAATTGCATTAAAATCTGATTTTAAAATTAATTTTTTTTAAATCATTGGGCACGATTCTTATTAACAGCACCCCTTATTTGTTTTTTGTCCCGGGTTGCTCGTCTTCTTCGTCTTCGCCCAAAACCCAGAATTAGGGTTTTCCCCCTCTTTTGTCGCCGCACTGCTCCTCACGTTTTACCCTCGGCCGACGGCGCTACGCCGCGTCGCCAAAGGCCGGTGCTAGGCACCGCGACTCACGACGCGCGCGGGAGCCCCGCGGCGAGACTCCCGAAGTGCCCCGATCCCGTCTTGGAGGCGTCAATCTTCTCTACTTCGATTCATGGCGAATCGCCGCCGATTCTCTCCGATTTCAATGTTAGTCTCTTGAACGCACTTGGGCCTTGGCCGACGTGCCCGTCTCGATGCTATTCAAGGCGGCGTGTCACCGGATTCGGGAAGAGTCAGTGGTGACGCGCCGCCGACTCGTCGCTTGCCTGTGTTTGTCGATCTGGTTTCGAACCAGAAATCAATCAGGGGTGCGGCACCGCGCTTACCCCTCCATTCCGTCTGCATCGATGATGGGTCGACCGCACGCTAGGTTTGGCATTAGAGACCCGCGTCGGATCGCTGGCCGAACCTCGTCGCGTCACCTTGCTGATTTTGTTCGTCTTCGTTTAGAACTTAGACTGTTTCGATTGTTTTGGTTCCTTGGTTGGATTGAATGGATGAATTAATTTGATTAATTGTGATGCGATTTTGATTCTGAATTTTTGGGTTAATTGGGTGTTTGGATTTCAAATTGGATTCGATTTGGTTGGGTGATGATGTAGGAGGGCTGTTTCGCAAATTCAATTTGAGACAGGCCCTCCCGTGCAAATTTTAGAAATTGCACCTGAGCCCCCAGGATTAAAATAAATAAAAATTGAATTTTGGAATTTTATTGGATATAATTCTGAGATTAGAATTTCGGTTGGACCGAGACGATTAATTGGATTAATTAATTTTTAATAATCATAAAATGAATCTTTAATTAAATTTAAATTCATTTTTAAAAGGATTTATTAAAACCCACTGTTAACTTGTTTGATCATTTTAAATTAGTTAACGTTTAAGTTCGCATTATAACTGTTTGGGTAGGCGGCGCCCAATAATTGTCGGACCGTATTAATTATTTGGGTAGACGGCGCCCATATAAATGTTAGTCCGTATGAAATCATGTTTGGGTAGGCGGCGCCCAATAATTGCTCAAATGTGATATAGATTAACATGTTGGAACTCGATTAAGCAATTAATACCCCGCATTTAAAAATGATCCTCACTAAAATATGGTTTTCTCATTAATTTGATAAGGTGTCTTCCATCAAACTTAAAAGTAAATCGGAGATTTCGTTCCAATGAGTACTTAAAGACCCTCGTCTTTTGCTCGGATCTATATCTAACGGGACTTTTATAGGGACATGTAATGTCGCCGCTTGATGCTTGTAAACCAACTTAACTTTGTTTCGCTAGCCCTCGCGGGGAACAAAGGGTAAGGGAGATCAGTCAAACTAGGTTTGACAAACTAGGAATTGCAGTTTTTGCAATTGGTTTGGAGACCTACCAGTTATGCTATTGTAATGATCAGCCCTCGCTGGGATTATGATAGTAGTAATGTGGATCCTAGTCCATTATAATTTATATTTGATATAAATTCATACTTTTCCTATGAGGTCATTAAGTATGTGAAAATAATGGAGACAAAATAAACACTAAATAAAGGCCATGTTTATTTTGATTGTTGAATATTGATCATAAGAATTATGTGTTTTAATACCCGTTTTATTTTATTTCTCTTGGTTAGTTGAAATGTATAACTGTTATTGAGATGTGTTTTGGAAACAAATAAAATTGGCTAGGCCAAATTTTCTGGACTGGCACCGAAACATGTTGTTGGGAAATTTGTACTTAGTTTTGATGGAAGTTCCAAAACAGGTTGTAATAGGACCAGTCAGATCTGTTAGCTGACTGATGATTTAGAATCAGATTAAGATGACCAACTGAAATGTATAGATAGCTGATGTAAAAGATAGGTCACATATTGAGGGGGAACTCAATATGTATAGGTCAGGTCAATTTATCAGATGACCAGATAAGGTCAGATGATCAGAAGACTAAACAAGTCAGAAGACAAGAAGAAGTCTGATGATCAGGTGAAGACTGAAGACACTGAGACTCAGAGAAACCTGAAGACTCAGAGAAACCTGAAGACTTAGTAAGAAACCTGAAGACTCAGAGAAACCTGAAGACTTAGTAAGGGCAAGATGTTGAAATCTACTGCTGAAGTTCAGAGACAAGGGCATATATCTTCTACCAAGAGCCAGATGTCCCCTGAACAAATTCAAGAGCAAACCAGACAGAGAATAAAAGAGGCTGCCATTAAGAAGCAGAAGTTGGCAGAAGCTAAGGGACTAAACATCACATAAATCCGAAGGAAGAGAAAGAAGGAAGCTGCAGCAGAGGATATTGCTTGGGAAGAGAAAGCCTTTCCGGCACCACTTAAAGACATCCTCTGTGCCCGACTAGATCTGCTTCCAGAATGGGATCAGATCAGAGCAGAATGGTTGTGTGACGTGTACATCTTGGAAATAATTCCGATTCATCAAGACCAAGCTGAAAATGATGATGAATTCTGGAACTGGTTAGAAACGAAGTACCCAGACTTCTACCAGATGGTGATGAAGGAAGGGAAGATCATGTCACTGATACCTGAAGCTCCTCCCTTCGAACAACTTCTTCCACCTATGGGTCCAGATAACAAGCTCGATACTCTAAAATTCAAGGATGCTTACTATGGATTTGCTGATAAAGGAGGGATTCATAGAAGAGAAGATCTGGACAAGCTGATGCAAAGGATGTACAAGATGTTTGGTATCCCCAAAGAACTTCAAAAGTTCAAATACTTCTGAAGAAGACAACTTGGAATCAGATGATAGGTATGTTTTATGTAATCTGTAATGCTCACACCTATCTGAATAAAATATTCTATCTTTCTGATTCTAAGAAAACATCTCATTGTCTTCTGAAGTGTGCACTGTTTTTCATTATCTGCATTTCTATTTATGTTATCTGTTTTTCTGATTAAGTGTTTTGGTTCCATCAAAAAGGGGGAAATTGTTGGGAAATTTGTACTTAGTTTTGATGGAAGTTCCAAAACAGGTTGTAATAGGACCAGTCAGATCTGTTAGCTGACTGATGATTTAGAATCAGATTAAGATGACCAACTGAAATGTATAGATAGCTGATGTAAAAGATAGGTCACATATTGAGGGGGAACTCAATATGTATAGGTCAGGTCAATTTATCAGATGACCAGATAAGGTCAGATGATCAGAAGACTAAACAAGTCAGAAGACAAGAAGAAGTCAGATGATCAGGTGAAGACTGAAGACACTGAGACTCAGAGAAACCTGAAGACTTAGTAAGAAACCTGAAGACTCAGTATGTCACTGAAGACACTGAGACTCAGAGTAACCTGAAGATCAGAAGACTACCAGAAGATTAAGATGACCAGAAGACCTACATCAGCCGAGTCTGCAAATTGTGCTAAGACAATCTGTATCAGAAGACTTTATCAGGTAGACTGATCAGTTATTTGATCAGGTCAGCTCATACCTGATGTTAACCAAAATGGTACACCAGATCATCGAATCTTCTATAAGAAGAATGTCAAACTTTAATTGGACAAATACTGAAGGGTTGTACTTGTGAAGCCAATGAGAGAGCGACACGTGCGCAAAAAAGGGCTGACAATGCGGGATTCGACGCTGCAGAGACAAACCGCTATAAAAGACATTCACGCCTTCGGCCACGCCGTTATTGGAAGCACGTCACATCAAATCCTACAAACCTACCAAATATAGTCGAAAATTCAAATTACTCTCCAACGGCTCTTTGATTTCGTGGTCTATAAATATGGGATTGCTCTTCAAAGTGAGTAGACGGGAAATCATCAAGAAGCTCAAACTATAGCAGAATTTCCGCACGAAGAACACAAATTTGAAGATTATTTCTAAGTGTTCATCCCATTGTTCTTAGCATAGAAATCTCATCCTCTAGCTTTTGGCTACATAAACACTAGGATAGATTTCCAGTTGGAACAACAACAAATCTTTACCCAAACTCAAAAGTTAGGTTAAGTTTGTTTTGCAAGATTTCAGATTAGGGTTTCTAGTTCTGATTTTTGGGATCGGTTGAGTGTGAACTCGATAAACATCTGTTGGGTGTTGGACTAACACATTAAACTAAGTCCAGTCGATTAAGTCGGTTTAGTTGGTGCCCCTTGTGATAGGGAAGAGTGGGCGTGGGGCCCCATTATCCGAACCACTATAAAAATCTTGTGTGCATTTACTTGCTCTTTACTGCTTTACACTACTACACACAACCAGACTTAAAACTGCATACATATTCTGAGTTAATATCAGTCTGCACCAAGCAACTGATCCGATCAGTTTGACAGTTTAATCAGCTGATTGAAAACTGACTTGAGAATCTAATTTGATAAAACTGGTTTTTCACACGGGTACAAACTAGCTTCCGCTTTTCTCGGTTAAACCGACAGATACCTAAGCGATCGCCCTCGGGCGCTTTCGATGAAGATTGGATATCAGTCCAAATTGATTCACTTGCACTCTGATCAGGCAAACTGCAATCACACCTGATCTGTACGAAAAAGTTTTCAGAAGTCTATTCACCCCTCCCCTCTAGACTTCTGCCCTCACGAAACCCGTTTGGGACCTACAAGTGGTATCAGAGTAGTGGTTCTACAGACCACTGGCTTTGAGTATCATCGGTTCTTGAGGAAGAACCTTTGTGGTCACTTGAACTGATCTTGAAAAACTTTTTTCAAATCTCATTCGTTTTCAAAATCACGGTCAACATGGATAATACTTCAGGTATGTATCATGATTTGCCTAAATTCTCCATTGATGAGTATGCAGACTGGATGATATACATGAGCAACCATGAGTTCGATCTGATCGAAAGAGGGCAAGAAGAAGAAGACGAGTCGCCTGCTGAAGCCACACCCTCCACATCAAAATCAGTTGCATTCAAAGAAGCCAGCAGCAAATCAAAGTCTACTGAACCTGTTGGAAATATTATAAGCCAAGCTGAACAGATTGCTTTGCTAACCCGAAAACTTGAAAAATCTAACATTCAACTTGGTAAGTATCGCAGATTCTACAGGGATTATCAAAACATCAGAGGAAGAGATAGGAGGCCACCGAAATCTCGTAAAAAGGACCGGATCGATGACCGAAGAGATGATCACCGAAAGGATCGCAGAAAGATAAGAAAAGAGATGATCGGGTCGATGAAAGAAGAGACAACAGATCTCGAGAGAAGAAGTTCGATTATAATCGAGACGGAAGTCACACGACAGTTCTACAGTCGAAATGACTCACCTGGCAGAAGAAGTTCCGTGGATCGTGGAACATGTTTCAACAGTGAGAAACCAGGTCACTACAGCGCAGATTGCCCAGACCCAACTCCAAGAGAAAGAGAAGAGAAGCGGAACAGAAGAGAGCAACGCTATAGAGACAGGAAAGCCATGATTGCTGATACATCAGGAATCGATGATTCTTATCTGCCTTCTGAGGACTCTGGCTACTCATCAGTAGAGGACTTTTGTCTGATAAGCAATGCTAATGATTTCTACGACCATGATGATCTGATATTCTCTTATGATGATGAAATCTGTCTGATGGCTAAGGAGGAAGACCAATCTGAGGTAACCTCTAAACCTTCTGCTCTTTCAGTTTCCACACCAGCTATAATTAGCACACCTGCTGGAGAGATTGACTTGCAGCTCTATTCTCGGCGGTTGTGATGATCTCTCTAACGGCGAGAGACACTTATACAATAGTGGAAGTTTAAAATGATAACTAAGGATAAAAATACTCAACTTGTTAAGGAGAATCTTGTCATAAACCCGTTTGAATCGAAATCAAATGAAAGCTCGCTTTCAAAAGAAATCAAGAACTGAAAGTTCTGAAAGTTAAATCTTTTGATCAGGAGAAGCAAATTAAGGAACAACTAGCAATCAACAAAAAACAAGCTGATGATTTTAAAATCCTACAAGCTAAGTTTGACGGACTCTTCCGACTACATGAGAGTCTGAAATCTACTGAGGATAGTTTACGTAAGAAAATAGAGATTTTCAGGAAATCTTCGAAAATCGTTCAGGATATGAACAACTATTTTCGAACGTCAACTAATAAGAAGGGAATTGGGTATGAAAACCCTTCTACATCCTCAAAAGCCCCATCTGGTTCACTTCAAAAAGGTGTAATCAAACGAGTTTATGATATAGATACACATAAAGCAAAATATGTATCGATAAGGGAAAGAGGCTCACGAACAAGTAAAGGCAAGTGCCAAATCAAAAGGTAATGAAAATGGAACCCAATCGAATAAGCATCGGTAGAATCAACAGAAAAACACAGTTCTTCTGAAGAGACCTCAACCTGATCAGCATAATAGGTATCATAAAAGACAACCTATCAAAAGGAAATCTAATCTGAAACCTAATCAGGGTCAGCTGCCTAACAAGCAAGCTAAAGGTAAACTGCCAAGACCATTTATGCCAAAGAGATATGAATCTTTTAATGGTAGCAGTCGTACCTACCCTTACAATCAGAAACCTAGGGCTGCTACACCTGAGCCCCACTGGGTTAAAAGAAGACAAATTGTAAGGAAAAATCCCAATTCTTCTGATTCACTCAAGGCTCGCACAAATAATCATACTAATCAGAATGCATATGAAGAGATGTATGATTATGTCGATGTTTATGGGAGATAAATCAGGCCTTCTGATCTATCTGATTACAATAGAAGTGCCCTGTTTGTATGGATCCCTAAAACCACCTCTAAACCCTCAGGACCCAATCCTAAAGGGGTACCTAAAGCCTGACTTGATTGCAGGTTCGCGTGGGTTTGGCCAGCAAAGGAGGTGTACAACCAACTATCTGGTACATCGATAGTGGATGCTCAAGGCACATGACTGGAAGCAAACATCTCCTTAGCTCTTACAAAGAACAAGAAGGCTCACGTGTACTCTTTGGTGATGATAACTTTGGTTTTACCAGAGGATTCGGAACCTTAGAAAATGATGATGTACAGGTTACTGGAGTCTCGTATGTCGAAGGTTTAAAGCATAACCTGTTATCAGTATCAGAATTCTGCGACAACGGATTCAGTGTTGAGTTCTCGAGTGATCAGTGTACTATAAGTAATCGAGCTACTCAACAGACCTTGCTAACTGGTTCAAGGAAAGGCATGATTTACACAGCAGATTGGAACAGTTGTCCAAGAAATGCATGCCTGATTGTTAAGAGTTCCAAAAGTAGTAGTTGGCTCTGGCACAAAAGAATGAGTCATCTGAACTTTAAAACTCTTAACAAGATAGCAAGGATGTCTTTGGTTGAGGGACTTCCGAATGAGGTATTCTCTAAGGATCAGACATGTGCCACATGTCAGAAGGGAAAATAGGTTAAAGCCTCATTCAAGGGAATACCTGGACCAGGATCCAGTAGAGTATTGCAATTGCTCCATATGGATTTATTTGGACCAGTTGCACCAGTCAGTCTCAGCGAACGCAAATATACTCTGGTAATCGTGGATAATTATTCCAAGTTTACCTGGGTTGTATTCTGTATAAGAAGAATGAGATAACAACAAAGATGCCTGAGCTGCTCAAGAAACTACAAAATAAAAAGGGTGTCAGTATAGTGAAAATCAGATCAGATAAAGGTACAGAATTTCTGAACTCTTTTATTACTGATTTTTGCACTAAGTTTGGTATACAACACGAGACATCAGCTGCAAGAACGCCACAACAGAATGGTGTAGCAGAACGGAGAAACAGAACACTCAATGAAGCTGCTCGCATTATGTTAGCTGAACATGCAACACCAAGCCGTTTCTGGGCAGAAGCCATCAATACTGCATGCCACACTCAGAACAGATGTTCTCTGACTAAGGCTCACTACAAAACACCCTATGAACTGTGGAAGGGCAGAAAACCTCGTGTTTCTTACTTCCATGTTTTTGGGTGCAAGTTGTAGGTCCCGAACGGGTTTTGTGAGGGCAGAAGTCTAGAGGGGAGGGGTGAATAGACTTCTGAAAACTTTTTGTGCAGATAAGGTGTGAATGCAGTTAGCCTGATCAAAGTGCAAGTGAATCAGTTTGGACTGATATCTAACTTACTAATCGCCTGAAGGCAGATCAGTTCGGTATCTATCAGTTTAACTGATTGTGCGGAAGCTAAATTTTACCCGTGTGAAAAACCAGTTTTAATAAATCAGATTCCAAAGTCAGTCTTTCAACCAGTTGACTAAAGTGTCAAACTTGATCAGATAAGAAGCTTGGTGCTAGCTGATCTTAACTTAGAATATGTATGCAGCTTTAATTAAGTTGTGTGTGATTGTGTAAAACAGTTAATCAAAGCAGGTAAATGCACACAAGATTTATAGTGGTTCGGACAACCAGTCCTACGTCCACTCTTCCCTATCACGAGGGGCACCAACTAAACCAACTGGACTTAGATTATTGTGTTAGTCCAACACAGTACACCAACAGATATTTAAAGAGTTCTCACTCAACCGATCCCAGAAATCAGAACTAGAAACCCTAGTCTGAAATCTTGCTAAACAACTTAACCTAACTTTGGGTTTTGGGTAAGATTGTTTTTGTTCCAACTGTGAAATCTTTCCTAGTTTTTAAGTAGCCTATCAGCTAGATGAAAAGATTTATGTGCTAAGAACTATGGGATGAACACTTAGAAAGTAATCTTCAAGTTTGTGTTCTTCATGCTGAAATTTGATTATAGCTTGAGCTTCTTGATAGTTTCCGTGTCTTCACTCTGAAGAGTAATCCCATATTTATAGACCTCGAAATCAAAGAGCCGTTGGAGAGCAATTTGAATTTCCTACTATATTTGGTAGACTTGTAGGATTGATGTGGCGTGCTTCAGGAACGGCATGGCCGAAAGCGTGAATAGTGTCTTTTATAGCCGTTTGAGAAAGCAGCACCAAATCCCGTAATTGTCGGCTCCGATCATACGTGTCTTGTTCTTGATGGTTAACAGAAGCACTTTTCAGTGTTATTCTACCAACTAAGGTTGACATTCTTCTTGTTCAGATCATCGACGTATGATTTGGTGAAACATCGATTTTTCACTGGTGGTGACTTTGATCGATCTGGCGATCGATCTACCTAATAGAAGTCTTCGGTGCCGATTGTCTTAGCTTCAACTAGCGAGACTTCGGTGATGTAGGTCTTAAATTGCGATCTTCCGAAGTCATCGATCTTCAAGTCTTAAATTTGAACTTCATGACTTCAATTTGAGATATCGACTTTATCAGATCGATCTGATCTTCTGTCCTTCTCTTGCCTTCTGGCCTATCGGATATCAGTTGTTCTTTAGATCTTCAGATCTGACCTATACATATTGAGGTTCCCCCTCAATATATGACCTATCTTCTACATCAGTTGTTCTATACAATAATTATCAACTGGTATTCTATAACTGGTAATAAAAACATCAGTCAGCTAACAGGCCTGATTGGTCCTATTACATGTGTTTTAGAACTTTCATCAAAACTCTAAATTTCCCAACAATTTCCCCCTTTTTGATGAAACCAAAACACTTGAGAAACCAAGCCAAAGTATAAAACAATAAAGAGCATATAATCAGAAGACAATGAGATTTTGTCTTAGGATCAGAAAATAAACTTTTCTTTCATTAGATTTATCGATTACATATTACATCAGAAAAGTTTGAGTTAAAAAGCAGCTGATCCTAAGTAGTCTTCTGATTCTTCATTCTCTTGGCTTGTATCCTTCTGGCATTTCTCTTTGATCTTGAGGAATGTTGAAAATCTGGTATAGTTTCCATTTGACATCATTGATCTGGCCGAGGATCGATTTATGCGGCGCTTTGCTTTCGGGATGTCAAAATAGAACCTTTGAAATGCCAGTCTGTCAAATGAGCCATCTGCCTTCTTCGAGTAATCCATCACGTCATACTCTTGGCGAGATATTTTTACATTGATTATTTTGGCCTCATTTTCCAGATACTTCAGAAAATCTGGGTATTTGTTCTCCAACCAACAGGAATTACGCATCACGGAGATTCTTCTTGTGGAACAAGATCTAGAACAAAAGCATCCAGAAGCCATTCACTTCTGATCTTATTCCATTCCTCAAACCTCTCAGCATGTGCAACAGTTTTCGGAATGATCTCATCAATTCTTGCTGGCAGCTGAGGTTCTGATCCAGATTTTCCAACTTTTCCTTTCTTTGCCCTCGATCTGTATTTCTTTTTCAGATCTTCTGCCTCTGCCAATTTTTCTGCCCTTCTTTCTTCTTCACTTATTCGGGCTTCTTCAGTCTGCTCTTTGGACAGTTTCTCAACCAGATTTCTTATCGGCTCATGATCTCGCTATGTGCTTCTTGACTTTCTTAGTCCGAGTGGTTTGTTTGTGATGTCCCAACCCACCAACTTTTTCTTGCCTTTGACTTTTCCATCTTCTCGAAATTTAGTTAGCAAAAAGATCCGGATGGTCTAGTCTTTGGCCATAGATTCAACCTTCGAATCGGGTCTTCGTTGTTCGATAGGTCATTTGGTTTCTCAATCATCCTTCCCCTTTTTGGTTTGATCAAAAAGAGCTTTGAGGTGGGAAGTCGAGATCCAAAGGCGAACGATATTGCCTTGTTAAGATCTTCAACAGATAAACCTTGAGCTTGGAGCAGATAGACTTTGAATCTTCGAGATCAGCTCAATCTTGACAGATTCCACGGCAGTAGAGAGGGTAAGAATTAGTTTGTCAAGTTTCTCTTGAGTCATTTCTAGCTTTTCAGTGACCATCAGAAGAGAAACTTGTTGTTGATCAACCTAGACTAGCTTGTCATCAACTGTTTTTTAAACTCAAGAATCGGGTTAGTCACAAGAGAAAGCGATCTTTGATTGCCTCAATCTGGGAAATAGCCAATTCCGTTGATCCGTTATTTCTTTGAGGCCAATCACCTCGATCGGCTATTGTGTTGCTAAGTTGATTAGCCAACACTCCCTCAACTTCTTCTTTTTTGGAGATCTTTAAAACACGATCGATCTCACGAAGTTGATCGGATGATGTGAGTTGTAGGAATATTTTGTGTCACCTGATCTTTTTTCATTGTTTGCGCCTCCGATGGCTGGGTCATGAATATGACACGGTTCCACTATCATCGGCGGCTCCCACATCCTTCATAGGATCATCTCGCTTTAGGAGTTTCTTGGCCAGCTCCATTTCATCTTGTTCGGTCAATCCCAAATTCTGTGGATCGAGATTTGATCAATTCTGCGATTATCGGCTAAATTTGGTGATTCTACTTTGGAGCGATTTCTTCATGTCGAAAATCAAAATATATCTGAATCATGATTTTTTCCCATCTGTTCTATAATCATCATAAAAATCTGAGAAGCTCTTTAACCCGAGATCTTTCGGTGAGGATCTCCATTACTTCCTCTCGAAAAAACAAGATGGGCTACCGATCTTCGGATCTGACTCATCAATATCGCGTTCAATTTGCATTCTCCCATTTTCGGTGATGGTCTTGGATGATCTGGACTCGAGAATTATCTGTTCGGATCGACCCGGTCCGTTGATGAGATGTAGAGGGTTACGGTGGTGTCCGAGTAGGCGGAAGTTGGCTGATTGGCGAATCTGCGAGAGGTTACTTGTAGAAACAAATACGTCGGCTCTACGGCCAGGTGATCTTTCTAGTTCGCGAAACGATGAACTTTTCGTTCATAGTGAAGAAGGAGAAATATGCTTAGCAGCCAGAATTCTGAGTGGTGAATCAGCTCGAGATTGAGGAGAAGGAGATCGTTAGTCTCTTGCTCTTCCCTCAGAATGTTCTTGCGAGCTCTCAACTTGAGAAGCTTTACTAAAATTTTTTCGGTGATTTATGTGGCGCATCGGGTTGCTCTGGCACTCCTTCTTCATCGACTTCGTCTTCGAAAATTGTGGCTGTTTTTGCCTTCTTGGCCTCTTCTCCCCGAGCCTTTACCGTTTTTCTTTTTTCTTTTTGGGGAGCATCCGGTGCGAGCGTAGGCTTATAAGCTTGTTCTTTCCTTTCTTCACCTTTGGAGGGGTTGGGCCGCGTATCATCATCAGATGGCCCATATATGACTGATGTGGTTGTGAGGAAGGCCTTGTAGGACTTCAGTCCATTCTGATCCCATTCGGCATTTGGCATTTTGTCCTTCAGAATAACTGCAACCTTGTTGAGATTGCTGATTCTCTTCTTCAGATAGACTTGCCTACGATCATTAACTCCAAATTTTTCATGTTCTTGGAGCAGAATGGCCTTCAGGAAGCCATGCCAATTGATATTCTTGTCCGTATCCACCTTCAAATTTCTTAAGAATTCCAGTGCTTCATCTTTGCACGGATTACGCGATCGTACAAGATTTTTTCAAGACCTCCCTTCTTCAGAATTTGTTCCACCTCCATTGACTCCGGATCCCGCGTAACACCAAACTGTACAAATTTGTCATCGACAATTTTTGTTGCCAGATCCGCATAGTTGCACATGATTTTTCCCATTCCGTGAGTGGCCATCTACAACAAGATAGACTCGATTAAAATTGTGCATAATCATAAAGATATCATGTATTGATTATCAGACCTATTCTCAGGCCTAGTAATCGATAAACACATACGGATACCAAGAAAAGATAAGGCATATCACAGGATAACATATTGTTGGTCCCGGTGCAAACGAGTCTTACACGTGTATGGGGGGGGAATACACGTGTTCAGTGTTTTTAAAACTTTTTCTTCGAGGTCACTTTACGAGATAATCCTCAAGATTAGGTTACGAAAAACAACAGATCGCTCCGAGTCAAAGTCTCATTGAGGCAATGATCCCGAGTCGCTTTCGAAAACCTCGAGATAATCCCAACCCGAGTCCTGAGTGTCGAGATCCCGAGTTGCTTGGATCGAGATAACAACTTATTGAACCCTCGAGAAGAATGCGTTCGGTTTGGTAACTATATGTTCTAGCTACTTTCGGTTGTGCGGAATGGTTGGCCCTTAGTTTATACTTTCGTTTTAAGCTTTGCGAAAAACCTTCCCTTTATGAAATAGTGATTATTAGGCCTTGTGATTCACTTATGCAACTTCATTGGATTGATTCCAATCAATATCGATGAAAAGTATGCTTTCAAAATCAAGTCAATGCAATGAGATAAGCCGCAGATAAGGAAAGCAATAAAGAACACAAAATTATAGTGGTTCGAGACTCAAGCTCCTCGTCCACTCTCCCGACTCTTCAGAAATTCACTATCAACTTGTGAGCTTTTCGACTACCTCGTAGTTTACTTACTCAACTCGGCCCTGAGTTTTCTGACTACTCCACGTAGTTTAGTTACTCAACCCGACCTTGAGCTTTACGACTACCTCCGTAGTTTACTTACTCAATCACACACAAGCTTTTGAGGACTACCCCTGTAGCTTACTAACTTCTCCTCTAGAGTTTTCTGACTACTCCTTGTAGTTTACTAACTCTTTACAACACTTCTCACCAACAAAACACACTCCAACTACCTTCACAAGGGTTTGGGGTTTCTTGGTTGGTTTCAACTAGGATGAGATATCCTTTACAATAAAGCACAATGCAAAGGGTTAGGATATCTCGACTAAGCTTTGATAATTCTTATCAAGCTAGGCTTAGTATTGTGAGCTCTCTTCAATATTGAAGCACTTGGGAAATTCTAAGTTTTTTCGAGTGCTTTTATCTTTTACAAGAATAGGCTTGAGCTCTTAAGTTATGTATAAATTTCCGTCCCTTACAATGTAGAGGGTCACCAAGTATTTATAGGCATACACCAAGGTCACTCTTTGAAAACTATCCGTTGGAGAGACAAATTTCGTGAGTTCCTCTTGTGGTGTGTGGCTTGGCTATATTTAGGGTTTGAAACTTCCTAACACTTTCTAGGCAATAGCCTTTCATGTAGCCGGTCTTCACTTTTTTGCGATCTGAACTTTTGTACATCGACATCTTTTTTCAGAGACACATCCTTTGTCGATTAATACCATGGTGCTGATGTTGTCTTCCTCTTTTGACTTTTTCTCCGGTTAAAGGTAGACACCTTCAACGGCTCTTTTTGGTTACAAACTCGAGTTTGATATAACCTTAACAACACTTCGACTTAGTTCCTTTTATGCGCATTTGAATGTCTTGGCGGATATCTAACTTTCTAAGGAATCGCGATCTTCTCAAGATTTGCATCCTTTAGATAGATATATTCATTACTCGGAACATTCGGGTTCATCTTGAGCATTGATGCCTTCTTGAGTCTTGATAATTATTGTGCCTTCATATTCTTGATCTTTAGTTCTTCAGTCTTCAGTCTTTGTGTCTTTAGAGTCTTCTGAGTCTTCAGGGTCTTCTGAGTCTTCAGGGTCTTTTGAATCTTTGTAGTTTATCTTGGTGATGTCTCTTGAGTCTTCTCATTGAGTCTTGATTTTCGGATCCTCTTTGAGTCTTCATAACTATCTGAACTATATCTGCGACTATACATTCTGCAGATAACATCCTGAATATTCTAAAAAGCTGAATCGACTCAACTTATCAAGATCATTACGAACATGTCATACTCGGGGTTTTTGGGATCTAATCAAAATCATAAATCTTTATTAAAATTCATCTCCCAACAATTTCCCCCTTTTGATGATGCAAAACCTATCTTGTTACAAACAAATAACCTATACTTAGGTTTTAGGTTTATCTATTACAAGATTGATTGTCTCCCAACAATTTCTTAAATCGAGAGAATCTCTCAACAATTTGAGTTTCTCAACAGTTTAATCATTCAAAGAATTTCTTGATAATGAATCTCTTTAACTAGTTCATTACCAAATACTTAAACAATTTCTCCCTTATCAACATACAATCAGTTAAGAGACATTCATTCAGGCATATCAAAATAAAAGACATGTAAATAAGATAATGAGATATTATCTTTTGAGCATAATGATAAATCTTCATTGATGATTGGTATCCCGTTACATATTACAATGAGTTTATCAACAAAATCAAAAAGACAAAATTTAAAGATTACAAAATCTTACGAGTCTTGATCTTGATCTTCGATTTTGGCTCTTCGATCTTCTCGCTCTTCGGTTTGCTTCATTCTCAACTTCATCGATTGGGCACCTCCAAGTCAAACATTCCGAAAAAATCTCTTCTTGACTCATTTCTTTCCTTGATGATGTCGATTGTTTCTGTTAAACCCAACCCGACCCGGCATCTTGAGCAATCTCTTGAGTAATGGCCTTCTCATTCACCAAGCCATTATCAAGTTTTGGAGGTGGATAGGAATATGGACCGGGGGCTACTATCGTACCTCTCCTTCATCCGCAGTTAATCCACTCTGTAGATACTTTGGATAGAAGATAAGAAGGTATTCAATGAAAGCTTCATTCTGATCTGAGCTTTCCCCTCTCCATTCCCTGAGAACATCATAATTGAACCAGAAGGTTCTCTTGACTTCTTCCCACATATCGTTGAGTTTGATAGGCATCCATTTATCAACGTGGGGCCACTTTAGTGCTTTTGATGTTCCTTTCCTCTTGCTGCAAACTTCCCGAAATCACTCCTTCGCCGCTCTTCGTCTATCTTCTTTTCGATCCTGAGGCGTTCACGAGACCGGGCGGAGCTTTCTTAGCTTGTTCTTCTTGGAGTGTCTTCAGAGCATTTCTCGTGTTGAAGACTTTCTTCTGAGGTTGAGACTCAGATTCCACTGGTTGTTCTGTTTCTTTATCATCCAGAATCAGTTTTCTCTGGATTGGCTTAGAAGCCTTTGACGTTTGTTTCAGTTGAACAACGCCCAAGGCTTTCCTCTTCATAAGCGATTCGGAAAGCCACTGGCTTGTTCCAACCTTTGCTCTAAAGACTTTCTCTCTTGCAACATCAAGCATAGCTTGCTTTCGAAACTTCGAGTATAGATAGGCTTTTTCTACTTGAGCGAACTTTAACTTCTCGGTAGCTCAGAGCTTCTTTAAAGGCTTTTGCTAGATTATACATTTCAAAGATCTTTACGAGCCTTCTTCTCCAATGTACATGCCATGAACTTTCCGAGATCTTGACTTCCTTTTCCCCCTTCTTGGCACCGTAATTTGGAAGAAGCACGGAGAATCTTGTGTCCATGTGATATTGCTCTTTGCTCACACAAATAACTTCTCCTACTATCGATCTTGTTAGTCTTCCAAAATCCTTAGATGGTTTTTTTATAGAAAATTCTTCGATAAGTGGGCAAAGCCGCGGAGAGTGCTTCTTTGAACATCTCTGTTATCTTGGTCATGAGCATTGAGCTCATTTCCTCAACTTGCCGAACTTGATTAGCACCTCATTCTTTTTTGCCGGTTTCACCTCTAGAAATCGAGAACTTTCTGGTGTTTTACCTTCGATTCGTCATTAACTTTCGGCCTTGACTCCCTCCGCTTCTCATTCATTTCCTTCCATGGAGGTCATCTGGGTGGCTAGAGTGTTTTGAATTTGCACCGGTTACAAGAGTGACTAAGACCATCCATCTTTTGAGCTTGATTGGCCAACGTTTCTTCCATCCGAGCAATCTTGATCATCATTGGCTCAACCTTCTCAAGTTTCTCTATCTCGAGTGAGATCAATCTCGAGAATCTTACGACCTCTGTGTTGTCGATCATCTTGAGCTCCAAATTCATTCTCGAGCTCCATCTCGAAATGCGCCTCGATCAAAGAGTACTATCAACATTCGGTGTTGACTAGATGCGCAGTTGATCGACAATGAAGTCTCCTTTTCAATCTGAGGCTCTTCTCAATATCTCCTGTTGGTCCCCATCTCCATCTTGAGATTTGTCTCCGCCGCTTGGGGCACCAACCCGGTTGCTCTCCTCTCAATAACTTCCTCTGAACCAAAAATCAAAATTGGAGTTTTTCATCCCGAGCTTTGTCCTTCCGAACCACGAGAAGTCGGTCGAAAAAGGTCAGTCTTCTCATTCCACCGTCTTCCCTCTAAAAGCGGCAATATCAAGCATCTCGGGAAGAGTCGATTGAGGATAAATCTGATTGTCCTAATCAAGAAAATATCTTCTGGTCGGGGTATTTGCTGAGCTCGAGGATCGGTCAAATGAACCGTTCCCCTTGCTCCTCCACTCGCCTTCTTGATTCGCCCTTCTTCCATCTCGGGCTCTCTGGTTCATTTGAAGTTTACGCTAAGGGATCAAGAAGTAGATCCTTTCGAGAGCTCATCAAGAATATTGCTCACGAGTCTCGGCGAAAGATCGATGTTTGTCGCGGTCGAGTCCTCGGTTGCATCGAGTGGGTTACGAGGCTGGAATGGTATATCGAGTTTGAGTCTGGAGTTGGCTCGTCGATCTGAGCTTGCACATCTTGGGATCGACTCGGTGGCTCTTCTATCCGAGCCTGCACATCCGAGGTAGGCATCTCGAGGTCTGAGCTCCTTTGAAAATTTCTAGAAATTTTATCTGTCTTGGCGATGTCTCGAGCACCTCGAAAAAAAAGACACCACTCCTCGGTCGATCCTGTGTCTTGGAGATAACCTGAGCCAACACTTGTAATGGTGAACTCTGAGCAGTTTGGCCCTTAGGTTGAATCTCTTCAGGATCACTTTCATCTTCATCGGTGAGAACCACCAATCTTCTGCGTTTTGGAGCAAGATTCTTCTGTTTCATCATCTTTGCTCCCTGCTCCATCTTTGCCTCCAACAACACCTTCCCCCCTAGTTTGTTGGGTCTCTTTTTAACAAGCTAGAAGGTGATTCTACCTTCTTTTCTCTCTTCCCCGATGACACCTTCCTTGCAGCAATGGGTTTAAGGAGAATTTTAGATTTAGGAAATGGGGTCGAATTGGCGAAGATATCCTCCTCCTCTCTGCACATCTCCAAAATGTAAGCAATTTTGGTGGCATGGTGGATCTTGCCTTTGATTGAGATCGCCCCGTCAATCTTCCTCAAAACTTTGGTTCCTCTCACTCACCGTCTGAATCGAAATTTCACCGGTTGAAATCTGTGGTGGGTGAAGCTTCTATCGCCGCCATCAATCTGAGCTTGAGGTACTTATCCGGTCAAAACTCCCATAAGACTCATGATGCACTTGCTCACAATATCCATCAACACACGATATTGTGGCTTGAGGTCCTTTTTATGCGATTAATAAGCCTCAAACTTAACAGATTCTCAACAATCCTATCTAAGTACTCTGCTCTCTACGACATATCGTCGTAGGATCCTCTCCACTATCCACGAGCTCAAAAACATCATTCATTTTTTCGAACTATATCTGAATCCCTCTCAAAATCGGCGTATTTGGATGATTGCTCTAAGTGTGATCTGATTAACTTAGAATGCATCTGACTCTCTTCATCTATCTTCAAATTCTGAGATGAATTGATTACCTCTTTCGCAAACTCCTGATGCGGCAGTGGGTTTTGCGATTAGTTGGAAATGAGTTTAGCGATCGAATCATATGAAGAGCCTCCTCTTACGGCTTTGAGTTGGTTGTGCTTTCAAGTGAGACAACGAACTTCGTACCCACGATTGTTGGTTTCGGCTAATCTCTCGAACAGGGTTGGAGCCATTTTAGAGTTTGATTGAAGAAGTGAAGCTTTAGGGTTTGGAGAATTTCTGGGCAAAAGGGGATTTTTAATTGCAGAGGATTTGGAAACGAAGGGTTTGATAAAATTTTGGCTAGAATGACTGATTGGGGTTTATATAACCTTGAGATCATGGGGAATCGTGTTGGTTAGGTGAGTAACAACGGTTGAGATTAATCTCCGATTAATCAGGTATACGAACCGACGATCTCCGAAAAGTAATCCGCCAAAACATCCTCATTGGTCATTAATGTAGCAGAGCATTAAATGACTGTTGACCTTCTTCGGAATTTAAAACGATCCCGCCAAAAAAAACATTCCTCAGGTGTTTTTATATTTATTGCGAATGATTACTGAATTTACTTGAGCAATAAATGGATCGCATGAGTCATTACTTCTTGCATTCAATTTCCCTCTATCAGTCTTATTGAGTACTGATCTTGATAAAATGTCGATAATATCTTGAATTGGTTCAAGATGCTTCTGAAGTTTTAGAGACTCGATTCAAGATTTCCATTTTATCCTGAGCTTCTCAGAAGGATTCTGAGAAAACTTCATGCATCTGAAAACCTTCAATTTTTCAGATTTTACTCTAAACACCTGGTTCTAGCATCCCTAATTCAACTGAAAGTTCTTGAAATCTTGATTCCGCCAAAGGTTTAGTCAAGATATCAGCTCTCTGCTTATCAGTATGAATTTTCTCCATCCTTATGTCCTTCTTCTCGACATGATCTCTGATGAAGTGATGTCTGATATCCACATGCTTGCATCTGGTGTGCAATACCGGGTTTTGTGAAATAGCAATGGCACTATTATTGTCACAAAATATTGGTACTTCATTGGCTACAACTTTATAATCCCTCAATTGTTGTCTGAGCCAAAGAATGCAGGTACGCAGCAGCTTCCTGCTGACCATATATTCAAATTTGAGTACTTGTTGCTATTTAGGTCCGCATTTTCCCAAACCAAGATATCGACTTTGCTTCCTAGAAATTGACAAGTTCTGAAGTGGACTTCCTTTCAATTGCATCCTCCATAATCGACATCTCGAAAACCACTTAACTCTAGGTTATCATCAGCTGGATACCATAATCCTCTATTCACTGTGTCCTTAAGATATTTCAGTATCTTTTTGGCAGCATCCATGTGACTAGCCTTAGGATTAGCTTGGTATCTTGCACATATCCCAACAAAGAAATGTTATATCCGCCTTACTTGTGAGATAGAGCAATGATCCAATGATTCCTCTATAATCGGTATGACTTCTTGATTTGCCTTGAAATCGGATCCATCTTGTAGTTAGTATTCATGGGAATTCTAATCGCATTGCAATCTCATACACCATATTTGGCAATCGGATCTCTCGGTGTACTTTGCACGGTTGATGAATATTCCTTCCTTTGATTGTTTCACTTGAAGTCCTAGAAAGAAATTCATCTCTCCCATCATTGACATCTCAAACTTGCCTTTCATCGATGTTGAAAACTTTTCACACAAATGATGGTTTGGAGATCCAAAATGATGTCATCAACATATATCCGAACTAGTAAGATATCTTCCCCATCCTCTATCCCTGAACAGAGTTCTATCAATGATTCCTTTGACAAAACCATGGTCAAGAAGAAACCGAAAAGAGTATCATACCATGCTCGGGTGCTTGCTTAAGACCATACAAGGCTTTTCTTAGCACAGAAACTTGGTCATTCTGTTTGAAACCGGGAGGTTGTTCCACATAAACCTCTTCTTTAAGCACGCCATTCGAAAATGCACTTTTCACATCCATCGATAGATCGTGAACTTCATGTGGGCAGCATATGCAAGAAACAATCGATGGCTTCTAGTCTTGCAACAGGTGCAAAGGTTTCATCATAATCCAAGCCTTCTTCTTGGGAATAACCTTGTGCAACTAGTCTTGCCTTGTTTCTCACAATGTTGTTGTTTTCATCTCTTTTGTTCTTGAAAACCCACTTGGTTCCAATGACATTGTGCCTTTTCCTCGGTCTATCTACCAAATTACTTCATTCCTCGAGAATTGATTCAAATTTCATCTTGCATGGCAAGAATCCATTGAGAATCTTGTAGAGCTTCACCAATCTCAAGTAGGTTCTTTCTCCGATAGGAAGAAGCGTATAGTGCACTCTCTCCATGGAACCTTCTAGTCTTAACACCTTCATTAGATCACCCACAATCGGCTTGTAGGATGGCTATCTAACCATTTCCTTCTTGATGTTCCCCTTCAATGGTATCCTCAACATTTGAAATGTTAGGTTCGATTAAATCGAAGAAACTCGAGGAACAACAAAAGCAGGAGAAAGGAATCATCTTCCTCGGGGAAATTCTATTTAGAACATTGTCGAGACATTAGTTCCCCTTTGGTTGATAGATTCAGAATTTGCCTCAACTGTGACCACATCTTCATTGGCATCACGTGCACGAGTCCGAATCGTGTCTGCTTCGGATTGGTCACCTTTTTGGAGTGTTGGTTTTCCGGGTCTCACCATCCGATTTCCATCCCGAACTTCTTTATCTCGAGTCCGAGTCACTCCAATCATAGATAGTGATCGACTTCTTCTTTTCGTGTTCAATGGATGATTTATCTTTACGCTTCAGCTTAATCTGGTGATCCTCTTAGTCGGTTCATTTGCATCATGTTCTGTTTCTTCCGAACACAAAACAGATTCATCAAAAACAACATGAGGTGTTTCCTCCACAATAAGAGTCCTACAAATTGTAAACTCTGAAAACTTTACTAACTTCGAATATCCTAAGAATATTCCTTCATCGCCTTTACTATCAAATGTTTTCAACCGATCTTTACCATTTTGTGTATGAAACACTTGCAACCAAACACGAAAAGAAAGAAACAAGAGGCTTCCTTTCATTCCAAAGCTCATAAGGCGTTTTGCCTTGACTTTTTGTCGATGGATCTATTCGAGAGTAGCATGCGGTGTTGACAACCAAAAAAATCTTTTAGGAATATCGAACGGTATCATTGTCCTTGCAAACTTCTTTCGTAGTTCTCGTTCCTTCTTTCAAAGAACACCATTTTGTTGAGAGGTCCTTGCAAACCGATGTTTCATGTAGAATTCCATTTCTTTGCAATAATCGAAAATGATATGATTTATAAACTTCGGTTCCTTTGTCGATCGATTTTGACCACACTCGATTTTTTTCTCAATCTTGAGTCTTTTCGATGATCTGGCGTTTTTATCTGAGTCTCTTTCTTACTGAGTAAGAATATGACCCAAGTATATCTTGAGTAGTCATCAACTACTACCAATGTGTATTTCCTGCCATTAGTGCTCACAGGTGTTATAGGACCAAACAGATCCATATGCAAAAGTTGAAGTATTCTCTCAGTAGAAACTTCTACTTTGCTTTTAAATGATGCTTTGACTTGTTTTCCTTTCTGGCACGCATCACAAATGTGTTCCTTACTGAACACTTCATTAGGCAACCCTCTCACAAGAGCTAATCTTGCAAGCTTGTTCAGGGTTTTGAAGTTTAGGTGATTCATTCTTTTATGCCATAACCAACTGGTATCTGTGGAACTTTTAGCAATTAAACATGTATCTTTAGGAGTTGAACTCCAATCAGCAAGATACACATTCCCTTTTCTTGTACCAAAAGAATACTTTCGTGATGTATCATCTTTCACAAAGCATAAGTTCTTGGAGAACTCAACATTGAAACCTTTATCATAGAATTGGCTAATTGACAGCAAGTTATGCTTCAATCCAGATACATATGAAACACCATGGATATGAACTGAGTCGACTTCCAAAGTTCCATATCCTTCATCCGTCCTTGAGTTATCTCCAAAAAGTGATATAATGGGCCTCTTTGTTCAACATAGTCATTTGAGCATCTTCTTGAATCTGCCATATGTCTTGAGCATCCACCGTCAAGATACCATACATCGAGAGCTTTTTCATCTCTCTCATCCGATTGCCATGTGATCTTTCATCAGCTTAGTGCCCTGGTTTTCCTCCTCCTCAATGGCCATCAGACAGATGTCATCACTTTCACTGTCTGAGAATATCTCATCTGAAGAGCTAGATTCCTCCACAGAGTGTTCTTCTTCTGCAACCATGGCCTTTTTGCTTGAGAACTTCTGGTCTCTTATAGCTTGCCTTTCTCTTCTCTCCTTAGCACTCAAATCAATAATCATCTTTGGAAGTGACATTTCTTCTTCTCGCTTATAGCATCTGTTGGCATCATCATCCCGATCATTTCCTTCTTTGGACTTGGAGTCCTTTTCTTTTGGATTAAGATCCTTCACTTTCGGTCTTTCTTCTTCTCGGTTGATCCGTCCTCGGGTTTCTTCCGTACTGTGGTTCCCTGTAATAACTTTTGTATTTTCCAAATCTACTATTGAGTCTATCAAACCTTCTTGCCATCGGTCTTTAGCTTTTCCTCAAGCTCATCCCGATTTTTTTGGCATGGGGTTCTCGAACTCTCTAGTTTTAAAGTTTTATCTTTGGCTTTTAAAGCCACATTCTTACTCGATGAAGAATCATCTTTCTTTGTCGGCCTTTTTTGGATTTCTTATCAATTACAAATTCATAGGCTTTCATTTCGAGAAAGACTTGTTGGTAAGGGATTGAGTTAATATTCTTGGTGTTTTCAATCACCACCATTTATGAATATCCCATTTCTTAGATAGACCTCTAAGAATTTTCAATGCAACTTCTCTCTGTGGGTATTTCTTTCCAAGTGCATTTAGATCATTCATGATGCTTAGTGAATCGACTTCCAGTTTGTCTATTGATTCACCATCATCCATTTTCAAAAACCTGTCAAACTTTCCAATTGCCAATTTGAAAGTTTGTTTTCTTTTATATGATCCGTGCCTTGGCACATAACAACTAGTGTATCCCAAATCTCTTTAGCAAAGATTAAAGGAGAGATCATTCCCATCACACCATCAATTGTGTTGTATAGTGTGTCTTTTGCAATGTAGTCTAGATTGACTAACTTTCTCTCCTCAGAGTCAGTTGGTCATCGAGACTTAGGAAATTCTCTGCTCTAGGATCAATTCTCTCATCTTCATTCCTCCGATTCACTCTGATGAACCGGAATGGTCCTTGAGAGACCACTCTCCACATACGCCATGTTTTGAATCGATGAGCCTGCATTCTCGATCTCCATAGGTCATAGTTCTCCATTTGAAACATGGGAAGTTTTTAGAAGACATTTTTCCGATCTCTTGAAAATTAAAAAAAGTTTCAAAGAAATAAGATCGATTCGGATAGACCACAAGTATTTTTGAAAATAAAACTTTTGGTCAACACAAAAAGTGGTCAAGTTGAACCACCGCTCCGATACCACTTGTTGGTCCCCGTGCAAGCGAGTCTTACACGTGTATGGGAGGGGAATACACGTGTTCGGTGTTTTTAAAACTTTTTCTTCTTTGAGGTCACTTGGGTCGATAATCTCAAGATTAGGTTCGAGAAGCACAGATCGCTTCGAAATCAAAGTCTCTCGAGATGTGATCCCGAAAATGCTTTAAAACCTCGATAATCCCAACCGAGTCCTGAGTGTCGAGATCCCGAGTTGCTTGGATCGAGATAACTAACTTATCAACCCTCGTAAGAGTTCGCTTTGGTAACTATCTGTTCTAGCTACTCAACAGCTAATGGTTGGCCCTTAGTTTATACTCGCTTTAAGCTTTGCGGAAAACCTTTCCTTTATGAAATAGTGATTAGGTACGTGATTCACTTATGCAACTTCAAAGTGATTGATTCCAACCTAATATCGATGAAAAGTATGCTTTCAAAATCAAGTCAATGCAAATGATAAGCACGTATAAGGAAAGCAATAAAGAACACAAAGAATTATAGTGGTTCGAGAGACTCAAGCTCCTACGCCCACTCTCCCCACTCTTCGAGAAATTCACTATCAACTTGTGAGCTTTACGACTACCTCGTAGTTTACTTACTCAACTTCGCCCCGAGTTTTTCGGGACTACTCCACGTGGTTTACTTACTCAACCCGACCTTGAGTTTTTACTACCTCCTCATAGTTTACTTACTCAATCACACACAAGCTTTCGGACTACCCCAGAGCTTACTAACTTCTCCTCTAGAGTTTTCGACTACTACTCCTTTGTAGTTTACTAACTCTTTTTACAACACTTCTCACCAACAAAACACACTCCAACTACCTTCACAAGGGTTTGGGGTTTCTTGGTTGGTTTCCAACTAGGATGAGATATCCTTTACAATAAAGCACAATGCAAAGGGTTAGGATATCTCGACTAAGCTTTGGATAATTCTTATCAAGCTAGGCTTAGTATAGTGAGCTCTCTTCAATATTGAAGCACTTGGGAAATTCTAAGTTTTTTCGAAAGTGCTTTTATCTTTACAAGAATAGGCTTGAGCTCTTAAGTTGCGATAAATTTCCGTCCCTTACAATGTAGAGGGTCACCAATATTTATAGGCATACACCAAGGTCACTCTTGAAAACTATCCGTTGGAGAGACAACCAAGTTCCCTCTTGTGGTGTGTGAAACGGCTATATTTAGGGTTTGAAACTTCCTAACACTTTCTAAGCAATAGCCTTTCATGTAGCCGGTCTTCACTTTTTGCAGTCTGGAACTTTTGTACATCTGACATCTTTTTCAGAGACCTCACTGTCAGTGTCGGTATGGTACAGTGTTGTCTTCCTCTTTTTGACTTTTGTCTCCAGTTAAAGGTAGACACCTTCAACGGCTCTTTTTTTGGTTACAAACTCGAAGTTTGATATAACCTTAACAACACTTCCGACTTAGTTCCTTTTTGTATGCGCATTTGAATGTCTTGGCAGATATCTAACTTTCTAAGGAATCGCGATCTTCTCGGTATTGCATCCTTTAGATAGATATATTCAGTGCCTCGGAACATTCAGTTCATCTTGAGCATTCAAGACCTTCGAAGTCTTCATAATTACCGTGCCTTCAAAGATTCTTGATCTTTAGTTCTTCAGTCTTCAGTCTTTGTGTCTTTAGAGTCTTCTGAGTCTTCAGGGTCTTCTGAGTCTTCAGGGTCTTTTGAATCTTTGTAGTTTATACTGACTGATGTACTGAGTCTTCTCGCTGAGTCTTCAGTTACTCAGTATCCTACTGAGTCTTCAGTAACTATCCTGAACTATATCTGCTGACTATACATTCTGCAGATAACATCCTGAATATTCTAAAAATTGAATCCTGACTCAACTTATCAAGATCATTCTGAACATGTCATACTCAGGGGTTTTGGGATCTAATCAAAATCATAAATCTTTATTAAAATTCATCTCCCAACACATATATAGACATAATCTATGTGATCAATGGATTTTGGAAAAGAAATTCATCAAATAACCAAAAATTACCAGATTCTGTTTTTCGAAAAATAAGTTTGAATCGCAAGAAAACACTTTGAATCACAGAAAGGTAATTTTGAGTTTTCAGAGAATACTCTGGTAGGGTTTTGATGAAACTTATAAGGTGGAGGAGGGAAAATCGAGATTAGAAGATCAACCGTTTGAAAAGGTTAAACGATCCAGATTGAGCAGTTTTGATCGTGTGGTCAGGAAAAGCACGCATTTATTGCCTTTTGGATTTAAAAGCACATTTTGTGGCAATTAATACAAATACCCCACGTCCGCATTAAATATTTTGCAGGATATACGTCACAAAAGTAGTGTGTACAGTAAAGGCAAATATTATCAGATAATATCAGATAAGTAAGCAGTAAACAAGGAAATAGAAAAGCGTATCTGGTTGACTGATATTGTAATCAGTCAATACCACTCGTAGATGTTGATTCCACTTGTTGATCTTAGTTTTCTGCCTAATCCTTATAATTTCCCAACTGTCCTTTTCAACTGATCCCCTTCACTTTTGCTTTTGATTTTTCTTTTTCTGATCCTCCTCGATCAGTTGAAGTTCCCCCTTCAACTGTTATTTCTGATTTCTTATTGACTGATATATCTGATTTGTTGAGGTATCATACTCAACCGATCTTCCTCATCCGATCCGGTCTCTTATCTAATCAGATTTCAGTTGACCTAATCTGATTCTACTCAGACCAAGCCAATTCTTGGGATAAGTGTTACCGCCAAAACTTAGTTCTTGAAGAATTGAATAGTAGTCTCGATTCCCTAAGTCGGCACGATTTAACATTTGTAATAATAGTCTGGATACTTCGTAATGTCAAATCACCGTAAATTTATCTAATTATCAGTCGCGTGTTTCCTACACGCTGTCCTTGTGATGCAAATTTCTCTAAAAGGCTTTGAGAAATCAAATTTGCATTTGCACCCTTGCTTGGCCTCTATAAATTGGACCAATGATTTACACAACATAACCCATTCACCATACTTATCTTCTTTGTAAATCATGTATTCTGGTGAACCCTTATTTCCGGTGAAACTTCCGGCAAAAACCTTTACCCATTTTTCAATGATTTCAGCTTCTCAAATCAACCCTGTGTGTCCCTTATTACTGCTTTCATCGTCATCAAAGATTACACATACAATTATTGCCAAGCTTCTCTACCACCGAGGCGGCAGATCAGCTATCGCAAATGAGAAGACACTTCTCCTAACCGTATGCACCTTGTGTGCCTATCGAGATGACAGAATTAGCATCAACAGACTCAGTCTGATATAGAACATGAGTTTGATATACGATCTTGATCAGACAACAACTGATCTTCGTATATCAACTCAATTTTTGCATGCGACACATGTGGCCATATGATCTTTGGATCACTTTCTTGGCACTTATGTCCCATTTAACAGCTGGAGAGCCCATTGATTTCAGGTCTAAGGGCTCCTGGCTTAGAAATCCTTTCAACGCCGCTCTCGCTCCTAACTCCGAAGCTCTGAGGGTGGCTTTAGGATTAATTCAAAGCCTTCACACACCTGTTAAGTGGGGGAAAATGGGAGCATCAGATTTTAAAATCTCTCTCTCTACCCTTCTTCTAGGGTTAGGCTTAGGGTTTTCGGTTTAGGGTTTAGGGTTTATGGCTTATGTACTGACCTCCGGGTCCTTTTGTACTTGTAACTTGTAATGTAAATCTGACCTTCGGGTCTTTATCAATGAAAATTTCTATTATTCCATTGTTGTGTAAATTTCCTTTTTCTTATGCGATGTAAGCTTTAATCTTGTGAATCTTGCTTGTTGAATATCAGCTTAATCGGCTTACAAAGTGTGAACTAACCAAACTGATTTAATCAGATAATCCTTTATTCTGATCAGTTCCTTTTAATCTGATAATCCGTAAATCTGATCGCCTTCTCATATCAGTTCCTTGACTGAACTTCTGATCAGTTGAGATACCAAACTCAACTGATTCCTCTTAACCTGGTTAGTCTCTTAACCAGCTGGTTCTGGAGATCAGTCCATCAAACATTTTAGGTGCTTTTTCTCCAAGATCCAGAAGCCCTAGCTCATTGCATAATTCTCTGAATCTGATCTCAGCTAGAGGCTTGGTTAGAATATCAGCTTTCTGTATATCAGTATGAATCTTTTCCATTCTGATATTCTTTTTTTCAACATGATCTCTTATAAAATGGTGTCTGACATCCACATGCTTGCATCTTGTATGCAAAACAGGATTTTGAGTGATTGCAAGAAGACTATTATTATCACGAGAATATAGGTACATTCTTAGCTACAATGTTATAATCCCTCGATTCTTTGACTAAGCGAGCGGTTGGGGCAACAATAAATTTCCTCGCAACCATATATTCGCCCAAATTAGTAGATGTCGCAATTGATGTCCGCTTTTTGAAAACCACAAGATCGGTTTTTACTTCCTAAAAACGACATGTTCCCGAGGTTGACTTCTGTCAATTTTGCAACCTCCATAATCGTAATCGAAATACCCACTAAGTTCTAGATTATCATCGATGGGTAAAATAAACCAAGGTTTACTTCCCCTTCAGATACTTAAGAATCCGCTTACTACTTCTAGGTGACTTTGCATTGGATTTGCACAAATCGCACATACACCTCTTGCGCAAAAGTGATATCCGTCTCTGGCAACGGTATAGTAAAGATCCAATGAGAGCCCTATATTCTTTTCCGATTGGTTTTACGACCATCCTCATCTGGATCCATCTTGAATCCAAATAACATAGGAATTCGGCTTCCTTACGGTTTTGAACTCCAAACTTAGCCAAGAAACTCCTAGTGTACTTTGCTTGGTAGATGAATATCCCTTCAGACTTTTGCTTAACTTGTAGACCCGAAAAGTAACTCATCCGACCCATCATGGACATCTCGAACTTCCCTTGCATCGACTTTTTGTCAATCTTTCACATAGACTTTTGTTGGGAGATCCAAGATGATGTCGCCCACATAATCTGAACCATCGAATATCTTCTCCATCTTCTATTCTCGAATAAGGTTATATCCACTGTTCCTTTAGTGAAACCACTGTCTATCAAGAACTGAGAGAGTGTATCATTCCAAGCTCGAGGAGCTTGTTTCAAGCCATAAAGAGCTTTTCTTAAACGGTACACTTGGTTGCCCTTTTCAAAGCACGAGATTGTTCGACATAAACTTCCTCTGCTAGTTCCCCGCTTAAGAATGCACTCTTTACGTCCATCCGATACCACACAAGAACCCTTTGTGGGAAGCATATGCCGAAAACAAATTAAATGGCTTCTAAAGCGGCAGCGGTGCAAAGGTCTCATCATAATTAATTCTTCTCGATTGTGAATACCCCTTAGCAACAAGTCTTGCCTTATTCCCCGGTTATGACATTTTTCTCATCTCTCTTGTTCTTGAATACCCACTTTGTGCCAATTACGTCTTGATGAGTTGGTCTATCCCACCAATTCCCAAACTTGATTTCTCTCGAATCGTTCCAGCTCCTCCCCGCATGGCTAGAATCCAAATTTTGCGTCTTGTAGAGCTTCCTCTCTCTCTATTGGGTTCCTTCATGTATGATATAACAACAATACATAAAGACTTTCACCAACGATGTCTAGTTTTAACTCTATCGATGGGTCTCCGATGATCAGATCAGTTGGATGACTGGTTATCCAGGTCCTTCTGTTCTGATTTGCGTCGGTTTGGAGAACATCATCCATTTTTTATAATAGTTCATTACTAGCGATTGGGAGTGGTGCAGATTTATGATCCACTTGATAAGAACATGTCTCAACTGATGTTGGACTCATCATGTGCTGATGTCTGTTCGTGGGAACTTCAGATGTTCCCCCAACGAACCAGGATAGTTCGATTGATATCGCCTCAATATGCGAACTTCTTTATCGACAGTTGTTCGTACCTTAGGATCTCGACACTGGTGAATCGGCTAGATCTGAATGTATCTTTATTACGAGTTCTGATCCTTTTTCCTTGATCATTAGCTGATCCATTTTTTGTGCATCAGGTACTGGTTGATCTGGTACTTCTTGTTCTGAGGCAGATTTCTCTTGTTCAGAAGATGTTTCATCAAAGACTACATGGGGTGTTTCTTCCACAACTAGGGTTCCTCGTTTGTAAACCCCGAAAGTTTTGCTAGATGAGGAATATCCTAAGAATATACCCTCATCCGACTTGGCCTCAAAAGTCTTCAACCGAACTCTTCCCATTGTTGTGTATGAAACACTTACACCCAAAAAACATGGAAGTAAGAAACACGAGGTTTTCTCGCCTTCCACGATTCATAGGGTGTTTTGTAGTGAGCCTTAGTTAGAAGACATCTGCTTACGAGTGTGGCATGCAATATTGATGGCTTCCGCCGTAAACGGCTTGGTATTGCATGTTCAAATAACATAGTCTGAGCAGCTTCTTTGAGTGTTCTGCTTTCTCCGCTCGCTACTCCATTCTGCTGTATGCGTTCTTGCGGTTCGATGTCTCATGTTGTATACCAAACTTAGTGCAAAAATCAGTAATAAAAGAGTTCAGAAATTCTGTACCTTTATCTGATCTGATTTTTACTACACTAACACCTTTTTCATTTTGTAATCTCTTGAGCAGCTCGGGTATCTTTGTTGTCGTCTCATTCTTCTTATGTAAGAATACAACCCAGGTAAACTTGGAATAATCATCTACGATTACCAGAGTATATTTAAATCCACGAGACGACCGTGTAACCGGTCCAAATAAGTCCATATGAAGCAACAAGAATACATCTTTGGATGCGGTCGAGGATTTCCTTGAATGAGGCTTTAACCTGTTTTCCCTTCTGACATGCGACACATGTCTGATCCTTAGAAAATACCTCATTCGGAAATCCTTCCACTAAAGACATCCTTGCTATCTTATTAAGAGTTTTAAAGTTCAGATGACTCATTCTTTTGTGCTAGAGCCAACTGCTACTTTTGGAACTCTTAACAATCAGGCATGCATTTCTTGGGCAACTGTTCCAATCTGTTGTGTAGATCGTCCCTTTCCTTGAACCAGTTAGCAAGATCTGTTGAGTGGCTCGATTTTTTATAGTGCATTGATCAGTCGAGAACTCAACACTGAATCCGTTGTCGCAGAATTGTGAAACCGATAACAAGTTATGCTTTAAACCTTCGACATACGAGACTCCAGTAACCTGTACATCATCATTCTCTAAGGTTCTGAATCCTTTGGTAAAACCAAAGTTATCATCACCTAAGAGTACACGCGGGCCTTTTTGTTCTATGTAAGAGCTAAGGAGATGTTTGCTTCCAGTCATGTGCCTTGAGCATCCACTATCGATGTACCAGATAGTTGCTTGTACACCTCCTTTGTTGGCCAGACCCACGCGAACCTGCAACCAAATCAGGCTTTAGGTACCCCTTTTGGATTGGGTCCTGAGGGGTTAGGGTTGGTTTTAGGGATCCATACAAACAGAACACTTCTATTGTAATCGCCAGATCGAAGGCCCCATTTGTCTCCCATACATATCAACATAATCATACGCCTCTTTATATGCTTTCTGATTAGTATGATTATTAGTGTGAGCCTTGGGTGACTTAGAAGACTTGGGATTTATCTTTGTTGTTTGTCTTCTTTTAATCCAAAGGCGCTCAAAAAGGCTGACCCTAGGTTTCGATTATAAGGGTAGGTACGATTTGCTACCATCAAAAGATTCATATCTTTTTTGGCATAGGTGGTTTTTGCAAATTACCTATAGCTTGCTTATTCGGCAAATGACCTTGATTGGGTCTCGATTAGATTTCCTTTGAGAGGTTGTCTTTTCGATACCTAATCTGTTGATCGAGTTGAAGTCTCTTCGGAAGAACCGGGTTCTTCGTTGATTCCTACCGATGCTTTACCAAATTGGGGTCCATTTCGCTCCCTTTCGATTAGGCACCGCCTTTACTTGCTCAATGTGTCTTTTTTCCCTTATCAAATATAAGTTTAGCTTTTTGTGTATCTTTTTAAACTCGTTTGATTACACCTTTTGAAGTGAATCAAACGGGGGCTTTTTGAGGATGTGGAAGGGTTCTCATACCCAAGTCCCTTCTTATTAGTCGGTGTTCAAAATAGGTGTTCATATCTTGAACGGTTTTAGATGACTTTGTGAAAACCTCTATTTTCTTGCAAAAACTATCCTCGAAGATTTTAGACTCTCATGTAGCTGGAATAGCTCATCAAATTTAGCTTGAAGGATTTTGAAGTCATCGACTTGTCGCTTGTTGATTGCTAGCTAATCTTTGATCTCGCTTCTCCCGATCGAAGATTTAACTTTCGAAATGTTAAGTTCCTCGCCATCTTCCGAGCGGTTTCACCGATTTCGGTTCGAAAGAGTTTTACTGAGAGCGTTCTCTTCAACAAGCTGATTATTTCTGATCCTTAGCTTGTCATTCTCAGCTTCCACTATACCATAAGTGTCTATTGCATTAGAGAGATCATCAAGCAATTGCTCAGAGTAGAGCTGCAGGTCAATCTCTCCAGCAGGTGTGCTAATAATAGCAGGTGTGAAAGCAGACAAAGCAGAAGGTTTGGAGGTTACCTCAGATTGGTCCTCCTTGGCCATCAGGCAGATTTCATCATCATCTGAAGAGAATATCAGATCTTCATTCTCATGGAAGTCAACAGCACTGCTTATCAGACAGAAGTCTTCTACAGATGAGTACCCAGAATCCTCAGAGGGCAGATAGGAATCATCAATTCCAGATGTGTCAGCGACCAGGGCTTTCCTGTCTCTATAACGTTGCTCTCTTCTTACATTTCCGCTTCTCTTATCTTTCTTTTGGCGTCCAGTGTCCGGCAATCTGTATTTGTAGTGACCTGGTTTCTCACAGTTGAAACACGCTCCACGATCCACGGAACCTTTTCTTCCAGGTGAGTCATTCCGTCTGTAGAGTCTATCAGGTGACTTCCTTTACGATAGTAATCCCAAACTCCTTCGTCGGATCTCATTATCTCTTCTCTCATTAGTCGATTATCTCTTTTCTTTTCTTCTCTGTGATCTCTTCGATCATCGATCCGGTTCTTTTCTGGAGATCCGTCACCGATCTCCCATCTCTTCCTCTCGCTATGTTGATAATCTTTATAGAATCTGCGATACTTACCAAGTTGAATATTTGATTTTTCAAGTTTCCTGGTAAGCAGAGCGATCTGTTCTGCCTGACTTATTATGTTTCCAACAGGTTCAGTGGCCTTCGATCTGCTGCTGGTTGCTTTTAAACGCCATCGATTTAGGCGTTGAGGCTTCAAAGAGCGTCTCGTCTTCATCTGCTTGTCCTCTTTCGATTAAAGTCGAACTCGTGAGCTTTAAGGCTTAGGAACAAGCTACTCACTTCATCTTTGAAATGTCTTGGCAATCCTTGATTCTGTGACTTTCATGTCCCATTTCTTGGTGAGAGATCTTAAGATCTTTTAGTTGATATCTTTGTCTCGACATCTCTCTACCAAGTTCTCGTAGCTTATTTATCGACATAGTAATCCTTCCATCGAGCTCGTTGATGGTCTCGTTGGGCAAAGATATGTTTAGTTTTTTCGAACTTCACCGGTTCGCTTTGTAGTCGGTACCGTCTTTGATCCGATCATTTCCTTCGCATATCTCAATTTAGAGTATCCCACATTGCTTTTCGCGGTCTTGAGATATTTTATCTTCTCCTTGGTGACTTTATCCACCGCCTTCATGATTATATGCCCGCGATTGTATCTAGAGTATACAACTTTCTTTCCTCTCTGCATCCATCAAGGCCGGGCTTTTTTCGACAAGACTTCCCGTGGCAAAATCGGATCTCCTCCAACCGCAGGGTTGTCGTGATATATGATGATGGGTCCTCTTTCAATGACTTCCATCATTCTCGCCGCTTATCGATCCTAGATGGTTGCACATATATATATGGCCCAATCTGCATACTCATCAATTGAGAACTTTGGAAATCATGATACATACCGGAGGTATTATCCATGATGAGTGATTTTGGAAAAAATGAATGAGTTTTAAAACAATTTTTCAAGATCTGCTTCAAATGACCACAAAGATTCTTCCTCAAGAATCGATGATACTCAAAGCCGATTGGTCTCAGAGAACCACCGCTCCGATACCACTTGTAGGTCCCGAATGGGTTTTGTGAGGGCGTAAGTCTAGAGGAGGGGTGAATAGACTTAAAAACTTTTTGTGCGATCAGTGTGAATGCGCTTAGCTTTGATCGAGTGCAAGTGAATCGGTTTGGATCGATATCTAACTTACTAATCGCTGGGCGATCGAGTTCGGTATCTATCGGTTTAACGATTGACAAAGGAAGCTAAATTTTACCCGTGTGAAAAACCGGTTTTAATAAATCAGATTCCAAAGTCGGGTCTTTCAACCAAATTGACTAAAGTGTCAAACTTGATCGATCGTAAGCTTGGTGCTAAATGATCTTAACTTAGAATATGTATGCGACTTTTAATTAAGTTGTGTGCGATTGTGTAAAATAGTTTAATCAAAGCAGTAAATGCACATAAGATTTATAGTGGTTCTGACAACCACGATCCCACGTCCACTCTTCCCTATCACGAGGGGCACCAACTAAACCAATCGGACTTAGATTATTGTGTTAGTCCAACACAAAGACACCAACATATATTTAAAGAGTTCTCACTCAACCGATCCTTAAATCGAACTAGAAACCCTAGTCCGAATCTTGCTAAACAACTTAACCTAACTTTGGGTTTTGGGTAAGATTGTTTTTGTTCCAACTTTGAAATCTTTCCTAGTTTTTAAGTAGCCTATCAGCTAGATGAAAAGATTTATGTGCTAAGAACTATGGGATGAACACTTAGAAAGTAATCTTCAAGTTTGTGTTCTTCGTGCAGAAATTTGATTATAGCTTGAGCTTCTTGATAGTTTCCGTGTCTTCACACTGAAGAGTAATCCCATATTTATAGACCTCGAAATCAAAGAGCCGTTGGAGAGCAATTTGAATTTCTGGCTATATTTGGTAGACTCGCAGGATTGATGTGACGTGCTTCAGGAAATCGGCATGGCCGAAAGCGTGAATAGTGTCTTTTATAGCCGTTTGAGAAAGCACCCAAACCCGTAATTGTCGGCTCCGATCATACGTGTCTTGTTCTTATTGGTTAATGTACACTTTTCAGTGTTGTTCTACCAACTAAGGTTGACATTCTTCTTGTTCAGATCATCGACGTATGATTTGGTGAAACATCAGTTTTCACTGGTGGTGACTTTGATCAATCTGGCAACCGATCGGTCTACTGATAAGTCTTCGGTGCCGCTTGTCTTAGCTTCAACTAGCAGACTCGGCTGATGTAGGTCTTCTGGTATGATCTTCTGGAAGTCATCTGATCTTCAAGTCTTCTGAATTTGAACTTCATGACTTCAGCTGAGATATCTGACTTTATCAGATCGATCTGATCTTCTTTCCTTCTCTTGCCTTCTGGCCTATCGGATATCAGTTGTTCTTTAGATCTTCAGATCTGACCTATACATATTGAGGTTCCCCCTCAATATGTGACCTATCTTCTACATCAGTTGTTCTATACAATAATTATTAACTGGTATTCTATAACTGGTAATAAAACATCATCATACCTAATGTGTCCGATCGATCCTATTACATGTGTTTTAGAACTTTCATCAAAACTCTAAATTTCCCAACACAAGTGTTTCATACACAACAATGGAAAGAGTCAGTTGAAGACTTTTGAGGCCAAGTCAGATGAGGGTATATTCTTAGGATATTCCTCATCCAAAGAAGGTTTTCGTGGTTTACAACAAAGTAACCCTAGTTGTGGAAGAAACACCTCATGTGGTCTTTGATGAGACATCTTCCGAACAAGAGAAATCGACTCGAGAAGCAAAGACTGCAGATCAACCTGCACCGATGCACGTAAAATGGATCAGCTAAGTATCAAAAAAAAAGAATCAGAACACGTAACAGTGTATATTCCAAAACTTGATCTTGCTGACTCACCAAGTCAATCAGACCCTAAGGTACGTACAACTGTCAATGAAGAAGCTGGTACAACTGAGATAGTATCAACTGAACTATCTGGTTCAGGGGGAATACCTGAAGTTCCTACAGACAGACATCAGCACATGATGAGTCCAACATCAGCTGAGACATGTCCCTATCAAGTGGATCATAATTCTGCACAACTCTCAATCACTAGTAATGAACTACTATCAGAAGAGGATGACGTTATCCAAACAGATGCAAATCAGAAAAGAAGGACCTGGATAACCAGTCATCCAACTGATCTGATCATCGGAGACCCATTTGATAGAGTCAAAACTAGACATCAGATTGGTGAAAGTGCCATGTACTGTTGTTATCTGTCCTTGAAGGAACCAACTGAAGTAGAGGAAGCTCTACAAGATGCAAGCTAGATTCTAGCCATGTGAGAAGAACTGGAACAGTTTGAAAGGAATCAGGTTTTGAAACTGGTGGACAGACCAACTTCTCAAGATGTGATTGGCACAAAGTGGGTATTCAAGAACAAGAGAGATTAGAATAATGTCATAACCATAAATAAGGCAAGACTTGTTGCTAAGGGGTATTCACAATCAGAAGGAATTGATTATGATGAGACCTTTGCACCAGTTGCTCGCCTAGAAGCCATTCGGCTATTTTTGGCATATGCTGCCCACAAAGGGTTTATTGTGTATCAGATGGATGTAAAGAGTGCATTCTTAAACGGGGTACTAGCTGAGGAAGTTTATGTTGAACAACCTCCAGGCTTTGAAAAAGGCGAATAGGTGTACCGTTTAAGAAAAGCTCTTTATGGCCTGAAACAAGCTTCTTGAGCTTGGTATGATACACTCTCTCAGTTCTTGATAGACAACGGTTTCACTAAAGGAATAGTGGACAGAACCTTATTCAGAATAGAAGATGGAGAAGATATTCTGATGGTTCAGATTTATGTGGACGACATCATCTTCGGATCTCCCAACAAGAGTTTATGTGAAAAGTTCAGCAAACTAATGCAAGGGAAGTTCGAGATGTCCATGATGGGTCAGATGAATTACTTTCTGGGTCTACAAGTTAAGCAGAGTACAGAAGGGATATTCATCTGCCAGGCGAAGTACACTAGGAATTTATTGGCTAAGTTTGGAGTTCAAAAACTGTAAGGAAGCCAGAATTCCTATGATGACTGGATTCAAGATGGATCCATATGAGGACGGTCAAAAACTAATCAGAAAGAATATAGGGCTCTCATTGGATCTTTACTATACCGACCGCCAAACCAGACGGATATCACTTTTTGCAAAGGGGTGTATGTGCGATTTCGTGCAAATCCAATGCAAAGCCTTCGAAGCGGTTAAGCGGATTCTTAAGTATCCGAAGGGACAAGAACCTTGGTTTATTTTACCCATCGATGATAATCTAGAGCTTAGTGGGTATTCCGATTACGACACGGAGGTTGCGAAATCGACAGAAGTCAACCTCGGTACATGTCGGTTTTAGGTAGTAAACCGATCTCTTGGTTTTCAAAGCGGACATACATCGCTTCGGCATCTACTATTGAAGGCAATATATGGTTGTAGAAAGTCGTTGTTCCCAACTACTCTGGCTAAGTCAGCAGCTGAGGGATTACAACATTGTAGTTAAGAACGTACCTATATTCTGTGACAATAATAGTGCTATTGCAATCACTCAGAATCCTGTTCTACATACAAGATGCAAGCATGTGGATGTCAGACATCATTTTATAAGAGATCATGTTGAAAAGAAGAATATCATAATGGAAAAGATCCATACTGATAAACAGAAAGCTGATATTTTAACCAAGCCACTAGCTGAGATCAGATTCAGAGAATTATGCAATGAGCTAGGGCTTCTGGATCTCGGAGAAAGTGCACCAGAAATGTTTGGTGGACTGGTCTCCAGAACCAGTTGGTTAAGAAACTAACCAGGTTAAGAAGAATCAGTTGAGTTAGGACTCTCAACCCATCGTAAGATCGAATAAGGAACCGATCAAAAATCGATACAAGGAACCGATCGTAAGATCGATAAAAGAACCGACGATTAAGATATATCAGATTAAGGGGGAACTGATCAGATTGGAAGGTTATACTTTATAAGTCGATTAAGCCACGTTCAACAAGCAAGTTGTATAAGCTTAAGGCTACAAATTGCATAAGTAAGTAGAAGCAACACAACAATGAAATAATAGAACTTTTCATTGACAAGGACCCAGAGGTCAGATTTACATTACAAGTTACAAGTACAAAAGGACCCGGAGGTCAGTACATAAACCATAAACCATAAACCCTAAGCCTAACCTTAGAAAGGGGGGGGGAGAGAGGCTTTAAAAATTTTAGAGCCTGATGCTCTCTTTTTCCCCCAACCCTAAAAGGGGCGTGAGAGGCTTCGAAATAATCCTAAGCCACCCTCAGAGCTTCGGAGTGAGGAGCGAGAGCGGTCTTGAAGGATTTCTTAGCCAGGAGCCCCTAGACCTAAAATCAATGGGCTCTTCAGCTGTTAAATAGGACAAAAGTGCCAAAGATGCAGTCAAAAGACCATCTGGCCACTAATGTCGCATGCAAATATTGAGTTTGATATACGAAAATCAGCTATTGTCTGATCTAGACCGTATACCAAACCCATGTTTTGTATTATACTGAGTTTGTTGATGTTAATTCCGTCATCTCGATAGGCACACAAGGTGCATACGGTTAGGAGAAGTGCCTTCTCATTTGCTATAGCAGATCCGCCGCCTCGGTGGCAGAGAAGCTTGGCAATAATTGTATGTGTAATCTTTGATGATGACGAAAGCAGTGATAAGGGACACACAGGGTTGATTTGAGAAGCTGAAATCATTTTAGAAGGGTTAAAGGTTTTTGTCGGAAGTTTCACCGGAAATAAGGGTTCATCGGAAAACATGGAGTATAAGCTAAACAAAGAAGATGAATGATTTATGTTGTGTTGTTTGCCTAAAACCCCAGACCAATTTATAGAAGAAAAGCAGGGGTATAGGTGCAAATTCATTTTCTCAAGACCCTTAGGAGAAATTTGCATCGCAAGGATAACGCGTAAGAAACACGCGACTGATTGTTGGATGAGTTGACGGTGTGATTTATCACGGCGTATCCATACCATTATTACGGAGTATCAAATCACGCCAATTTAGAGAATCAAAGAGACCTTTTGACTCCCCAAAGTAAAAGCTTTGGCGGGAGTATGACACAAATTCCGAGGAAACGTGGCCTGAATAGAAGAAGATTGAAGGATGAAGAGGATCAGATAAGTGGATCAGATAAGTGGATCAGATAAGTATCAGATTGGATCAAACAGGAATCTGATCAGATGTATGGAATATTATTGGGAAATGTTAAGGGATAGGCTACCATCAGTAAGATCAACAATAATCAAGCCAACCAGATCAGATCACAGTGGTAACTGATTGATTACAATATCAATCAGTCAGATACGTTTCTTATTTATCTCTTTCTGATCATCTTATATGCATTATTTAAACAAATTGTTTTACTAATGTTTTCTTTAACTTTGTGACGAATGCACTGCAAAACATTAAATGTGGATATGGGAATATCTATTTAATGCATTTTATTGCGAATTTTCACATCCAAAATACGAGAAGACTACTTTTCTCAACCGTGCGATTAAAACACTTTACGGTCGACTAATCTCTGCCATTGATTTCAAAACACGGACACTTGAGTACTTATGGGAAGTTGTGCAACGAGGTTTCCCTCGCATAATATAAACCCAAATCTTTCTCAGAAAACCTCTTTCCACTCCTTCGTCTTCTCAGTTTCTTAAAAGATCAAACTCTCAAAATCTTCAGAAATTATTTTCCAAAATCGATTGATTCTATTTTCACGATTATTCAAACCTTCTATTCAATATCTGGTAATTTTTCGTTTAAGTACTGCATAAATTCACTCATAGTGGTTATTAGGTTTACAAGTCGTGCTGCTACGTGTCTGTAATTTATATCTGCATTGATCTATATGCTTATTTGCTTAATTCATGTGTAGATTGCTGGTTTGACTGAGTTTATTGAAATAGTTTACTTAAACTAATATCACTTTGCATATCATACAGAAATGGCACATCTTATTGCACGAAAGGGCCAAGGCAAAAAGGTCTGCAATTTCGCATCAATGAAGAAGGATATCATTGATGAGAAATATGAGGAATTTTCGGTCACCTCAGATCCTGAATCGTTGGAAATTCTGGAGTGTCTGCGAGCGTGTGGACTTGAACAATACTGCCATAGACATCAGAGCATAGTCCACACTCATGATGCCCTAGAATTTCTGTATAATCTACAGAAGGACGAGGACATTGATGCTGATTTGATTTCTTCCGTTGGAGGATTGGAAGTAAGAGTCACGAATGATGATCTTCAGAGAATCTTTGGTCTCACTCGAGGAAGCATCAACCCAGAAACCTACACAACTGATGTAGGAGAGAAGGATTTTCTTGAAGCCGAGCTATTGAGGCTAGCAAATAAGGATAATACACTGAATGTCAAAGCTCTTTATCTAAAGAGGAAATATCGCCTTCTCTTTGAGATTGTGCAGAAGGTGATTCTGTGCTCAACCTACAGTCTTGATGTTGTCACCTCTTATAAGATCAGTGTCATGACTGCAATCATCAAGAAATCATCTGATATGGATTGGTTGGGTATGTTCAAGTCAAGACTGCGGAAAGACTCAGGGAACGTTTGATCTGACCGAGAGGAATGAAGTGTGCTTATCCTCCAGATGCTCCTTCATGCACAAAGTATCAATCATTCTATCAGACAAGCTGCCAAATAATTATGAATGGAATGAGAATGGTATGAAGGTGTATCAAGCAAAGCACAAGGCCATCTTGGGTAAGAATGAGTCTCTACCTGGTCAGTCTGATGAGGATCCTACTCCCTATGTGCCCAAACCAAAGGGAGAAAAGAAGGGAAAAGAAAAGGCAACTGGATCTTCGATACAACCAGAAGCGCAGTGAACGGCCATCCCAGAGAAGAGGTTGAAGAGGAAGGACCTGGCCAAGAAACCAGCTGATCAACAGAAACGTCAGAAGAGAGTTACTTCTCCTCTAAAGACTGCTCCTAGTCCTGCTCAGCAAGTTCACAGAACGGAGGATCTGATTTAGGTTGAATCAGCAGAGGAGATTGCAGTCAGTTCTGAGCACACTGCAAGTGGAGTTAGGGACGAGCAGATGCTCGAATGAGAAGGAGAGAGAACTGTTGAACGAACTGAAGTGGAACACTCTGAGGGAGAATCACCATCTGATTCTCTGCCTCTCAACAAAATCTTCCAGAAAGAAAGATCACCTACACCCACTTCCAAATCACCATCACCCTCTCCTCAAAAATCATTATCACCACCACTCTCTCCCCACAAAACATTCTCACCCTCACCCTCACCAGTCAGACCATCTCATTCACCCAAATCCCCCACTCCCCCAACCATTGAACCTGTTAAGGAAACTGAACCCCCTCAACAAGTGGTAAACGAACCTAAACCTCAACAACCTATAGCCAGTGAACCACATATATCCCCCACCTCACTCCCAATCTCCAGAAAAGATACCAGAACCTGAAAGATCTGATAAACGTATGTCCATCTCTCACAATCCCTTCAACACCAGAACCGTGCTTGCTTCACCTGATTCTGAAAGCCCTATTATAAGGATCATGAAGCAACACATCAAGGAGTATCTGCTGGACCTGTGCCCTGAGTTGGATCAACACCCTGGCATCCAGCACCAGATAGAAGAGATTGTGTTCTGGAGAGATATAAGATTGAAGAGCATCGAAGAGTTTCTGATCCTCATGAAATCTCTGGGCTCTAACTTCTTTGTAGATCTAGAGATGAAGTGTTTGGAGAGTGCTGGTATTGATAGTGCTATTGAGTTGGCCTCTGAAGATGATATCAGATGGTTAATTCATGACAGGTTTGGGATTGCTGATAATAAGGAGGAGACTGAACAATCTCCTTCTCATACAAATCTTGAGGGAGCTGCCGATAAACCAAGAATGGGTGCTGCAGATGAGACCTAGCTTGGCAAGGCATCAACATCTGACCAGAATGCTATGCTGAGCTCCGATACCCTAGATCTTAGTTTTGAGAAAATTCAGGATGGGGTAAAGGCTGCCATTGAAGAGAAATTCACAGCTCTCACAGCAGATCTGATGAAGCATTTTGAAGAAGAGCAAACGAAACTGGTTGACAGAGAACGGAGTCTCACAGTTGAGAAGCTCACACAGATGCATAATGCCATCCTTCTCCATTCTGATAAACTCAAAGTTCGCAGACGGACATGATCAATGAAACACAAATTCTACTTGAAAGTGTCTGGGCATCCCTGGAGAAGACTGACAACCACATGGATATGGGTTGGAAGCATTTTGTGGCTTCTACAGAACGTGCAAGGAAGGATATCGAATTTGCTCTTAGACGCTTTCTAACTCCCTCATCTTCTGCAACCGCTCAGATCACTCCTCTTGTTGTTGAGGAACTCAGATAGGAGATGACACGACAGTTTATTGCTCTGAATCACAGGTTGTCCAAACTTTTTAATGAAACCAAAAAGGGGGAAGGACAAGAGAAAGAAGAAAAAACAGACACAGATGGTAACCATTGCATCTTTTCCATAAGCCACTGTATCTGACTTGCCTGAAGCCACTCCATCTACTGATCTTGTTGCTCTACCTGATGTTGCTGAACTAAAAGAGACTTTGGAGGAACATAACAAAGAGCTCAAGGATCAAAGGAAGGAGATCACTGAGCAGAAGATTGCTCTTTCTGATGTTACTGCCAGAGTGGATAGGATTGAAGACTTCTCTTTTCAGATAAAGAAAGGATGGATTACGATGATCGTGCCAAGAGCCTTGAACTTGCAAAAGAAACTTGCGTAAGAAGATGAACTGAAAGGACTCAAGAGAAAGAAAGGTAAGGGCAAGATGTTGAAATCTCTGCTTTAGGTTCGAGACAAGGGCATATATCTTCTACCAAGAGCCGATGTCCCCCTGAACAAATTCAAGAGCAAAACCAGACAGAGAATAAAAGAGGCTGCCATTAAGAAGCGAAGTTGGCGTGGCTAAGGGACTAAACATCACATAAACCGGAAGGAAGAGAAAGAAGGAAGCTGCAGCAGAGGATATTGCTTGGGAAGAGAAAGCCTTTCCAAAGACCACTTAAAGACATCCTCATGTGCCGACTAGATCTGCTTCGAAATGGGATCGATCGAGCGTAATGGTTGTGTGACGGTACATCTTGGAAATAATTCCGATTCATCAAGACCAAAATAAAATGATGATGAATTCGAACCGGTTAGAAACGGCACCCAAACTTCTACCGATGGTGATGAAGGAAGGAAGATCATGTCATCGATACACAAGCTCCTCCCTTCGAACAACTTCTTCCACCTATGGGTCCAAATAACAAGCTCGATACTCTAAAATTCAAGGATGCTTACTATGGATTTGCCGATAAAGGAGGGATTCATAGAAGAGAAGATCTGGACAAGCTGATGCAAATGATGTACAAGATGTTTGGTATCCCCAAAGAACTTCAAAAGTTCAAATACTTCTGAAGAAGACAACTTGGAATCAGATGATAGGTACGTTTTATGTAATCTATAATGCTCACACCTATCTGAATAAAATATTCTATCTTTTCCGATTCTAAGAAAATATCTCATTGTCTTCCTCAAGTGTGCAATCGCTTTTTCATTATCTGCATTTCTATTTATGTTATTTGTTTTTCTGATTAAGTGTTTTGGTTCCATCAAAAAGGGGGAAATTGTTGGGAAATTTGTACTTAGTTTTGATGGAAGTTCCAAAATAGGTTGTAATAGGACCAAATCGATCTCATAGGTTGATGATGATTTAGAATCAGATTAAGATGACCAACTGAAATGTATAGATAGCTGATGTAAAAGATAGGTCACATATTGAGGGGGAACTCAATATGTATAGGTCAGGTCAATTTATCAGATGACCAGATAAGGTCAGATGATCAGAAGACTAAACAAGTCAGAAGACAAGAAGAAGTCAGATGATCAAGTGAAGACTGAAGACATTGAGACTCAGAGAAACCTGAAGACTCAGAGAAACCTGAAGACTTAGTAAGAAACCTAAAGACTCAGTATGTCACTGAAGACACTGAGACTCAGAGTAACCTGAAGATCAGAAGACTACCAGAAGATTAAGAAGACCAGAAGACCTACATCAGCCGAGTCTGCAAATTGTGCTAAGACAATCTGCATCAGAAGACTCTATCAGGTAAACTGATCAGTTATTTGATCAGGTCAGCTCACACCTGATGTTAACCAAAATGGTACACCAGATCATCGAATATTCTATAAGAAGAATGTCAAACTTTAATTGGACAAATACTGAAGGGTTGTACTTGTGAAGCCAATGAGAGAGCGACACGTGCGCAAAAAAGGCCGACAATGCGGGATTCGACGCTGCAGAGACAAACGGCTATAAAAGACATTCACGCCTTCGGCCATGCCGTTATTGGAAGCACGTCACATCAAATCCTAAAAACCTACCAAATATAGCTGGAAATTCAAATTTCTCTCCAACGGCTCTTTGATTTCGTGGTCTATAACTATGGGATTGCTCTTCAAAGTGAGTAGACGGGAAATCATCAAGAAGCTCAAACTATAGCAGAATTTCCGCACGAAGAACACAAATTTGAAGATTATTTCTAAGTGTTCATCCCATTGTTCTTAGCATAGAAATCTCATCCTCTAGCTTTTGGCTACATAAACACTAGGATAGATTTCCAGTTGGAACAACAACAAATCTTTACCCAAACTCAAAAGTTAGGTTAAGTTTGTTTTGCAAGATTTCAGACTAGGGTTTCTAGTTCTGATTTCTGAGATCGGTTGAGTGTGAACTCGATAAACATCTGTTGGGTGTTGGACTAACACATTAAACTAAGTCCGGTCGGTTTAGTTGGTGCCCCTTTTGATAGGGAAGAGTGGACGTAGGACTGATTGTCTGAACCACTATAAAAATCTTGTGTGCATTTACTTGCTCTTTACTGCTTTACACTATTACACACAACCAAACTTAAAACTACATACATATTCTGAGTTAATATCAGTCTGCACCAAGCAACTGATCCGATCAGTTTGACATTTTAATCAGTTGATTGAAAACTGACTTGAGAATCTGATTTGATAAAACTGGTTTTTCACACGGGTACAAACTAGCTTCCGCACTATCAGTTAAACTGACAGATACCTAACTGATCTGCCCTCAGGCGCTCAGTAAGATTGGATATCAGTCCAAACTGATTCACTTGCACTCTGATCAGGCAAACTGCAATCACACCTGATCTGCACGAAAAAGTTTTCAAAAGTCTATTCACCCCTCCCCTCTAGACTTCTGCCCTCACGAAACCCGTTCGGGACCTACACATGTGTTTGGTGCTAAGGCAAGAAAAGATTGAGTACGTGTTGGACACGTCAATCCCTATTACCTCTGTAGATGGTTTCTTGAGACAGCTACGTTTGACGTAGCAGCTCAGAATAAGCATCAAAAGGATGCTTCCCAGATGCAGTGTGTGATGTTGCTCGCCATGACTCCCGAATCGCTTAAGGCAACATGAGAAAATGTGTCCCTTCTAAATGCTCAAACATCTGAAGGATCTCTTTGATTCTGAATCTCATTCTGAGATTTATGAAGTGATGAGAGATCTGTTTAGATGCCGGTTAGCTAAATGAGAGAAGATTTCACCTCATGTGCTTAAGATGATAGGCCTAATTGATAAACTTTGTAATTTAGGCTTTGAGCTGAGAGACCAACATTTTCGTTTATGCTGTCCTCCAGTCGCTCTCGGATTCATATTTTAGCTTCATTGTGAACTACAATATGAATAAGACGGATGGGACCATGCCTGAACTTCACAACGTGCTCAAGACTTTTGAATTCACTATCACTAAGATGGTGTTCGAAAGAAGGAGCGGGTAGACAAGGATGTGTGCCTCTACTATAAGTAGAAGAGGACACTGGAAGAAAGACTATAAGGTTTTGATTGCTGAAAAGAAGGCACTAGGTGCTTCTAACACTAAAACATGTATGTTTGTTATTAAGATAAACATGTCCACTAATAGCGCTAACTGCTTGGTATTAGATACCGGATGTGGTTCTCACATTTGTACGAATGTGAAGGGGCTCATGTGTCTTAGGGCGGGTGAAGTCATCTTACACGTGGAAATGGAGCAAGAGTTGCTACTGAACGTGTGGGGACTTATGTGTTAGACTTACCCTTTGTATTTAGATTAGAACTTAATGATTGTCATCTAGTTCTTTCTATTAGTCGCAACACGTATTTGTTGCATTATGGATATGATGTTCTTAATATACAAAATAAAAGACTCAAACTTAGTAATCATGAAAACCCAACTTACTTATGGCATTTTAGACTTGATCATGTAAATGAGAAAGGAATTGCAAGGTTAAGAAAGTTAAACTACTTAACCCCATTTGACTGTGAGTCTTGTGGAAATTGTGAATCTTATCTCATGGGCAAGATGATCAACAGACCCTTTTCTGGGAAAGGGGTTCATGCCAAAGAAGTTCTAGAGTTGATCCACTACAATGTATGTGGACCATCGCCCACTCTAGCTAGGGGTCACTTCGGATACTTCATCACTCTTACTGATGATTTCTCAAGATACGAATATGTGTATCTTATGAAGTTCTAGAGTTGATCCACAACAATGTATGTGGACCATCGCCCACTCTAGCTAGGGGTCACTTCGGATACTTCATCACTTTTACTGATGATTTCTCAAGATACGAATACGTGTATCTTATGAAACAAAAATTCGAATCTTTTGAGAAATTCAAAGAGTTTAAGGTTGAAGTAGAGAAGTAACTTGGTAAGAGTATCAAGACTTTTCGATCAGATCGAGGAGGTGAATACCTTAGCCATGAATTCATTGATTACTTAAAGTTACGTGGAATCCATTCACAATGGACTCCTCCCAAAATACCTCAGATGAACGGTGTGTCCGAGAGGAGAAACCGAACCTTGTTAGACATGGTGAGGTCCATGATGAGCTTATCCTCTCTTCCGACATTCTTATGGGGATACACGTTACAAACCTCAATTTATATTATGAATAGAACTCCATCTAGATCGGTTGAGCATACACCATATGAACTATGGTGTGGCAAGAAGCCAACTTTTACACATATCAAACATGGGGTTGCCCCGCAATTGTGAAAAGGATGCTTACCGAGAAGTTGGAATCCAAAGGTGAAAAGGTTTACTTTGTGGGATATCCTAAGGAAACTAAAGGATATTACTTCTATCTACCTGAGAAATAATCAGTGATTATTTCTAGGCAGACCAAGTTCCTCGAAGAAAACTATGTCTTGAAGGAACAAGGTCGTAAGCTGATAGAACTTGAAGAAATTCAAGAACCACAAACTAACAAAGAGAGTGACATCTTGTCAAAGATACATGACAAGGAATCAGTGGGAGCATTCAAAAACTTTCACGGTGGGAGTCTTTCACTAGGTGATCGTCTTTCAGCCAGTGAGAGAGTAATTGGAGTTGGCTTGCCTGTGCAAGAACCTCCAAGTGGGATGAATGAGAACAACATAGTTCAAACTCCCGCCCAAGAGACATATGAAAGTGTAGCTCTTGAGGACTCTCTGGACATTGATGAAATCAATGTACCACAAAATTTTCACGATCAGAATGTACAACCTGCACAACCACAGCTCCGTAAGTCAATTAGGATTCGTAATCCGCCCATTAGATACGGTTACCTCTTGGAGGAACTCGATAATGTGGACATACCGAATAAAGATGATCCTAATACTTACTCTGAAGCAATATCAGATATTGATTCAGGGAAGTGACATGAAGCCATGAAATCCGAGATGGACTCGATGTACACCAATCAAGTCTGGGACTTGGTTGAGTTGCCTAAAGGGGTTAGACCCATATTTTGCAAATGGGTCCTCAAGCGTAAGACCAATGCAAATGGCAAAGTACAAACCTACAAAGCTAGGTTGGTAGTGAAGGGTTATAGTTAACGCGAAGGCATTGACTATGACGAGACCTTCTCACCAGTTGTAAAGATCAAGTCCATACGAATTTTACTTGCGATAGCAGCACACTATGATTATGAGATTTTTCAGATGGACGACAAAACATCTTTCCTCAATGGAGACATTGATAAGGAAGTGTTTATCACTCAACCGGAAGGTTTTATATCTAAGTCAAATTTTAATCTAGTATGCAAACTAAAGATATCCATTTATAGATTAAAGCAAGCTTCTAGGAGTTAGAATATCCGATTTGATGAAGCTATCAAGTCCCTTTTTACTTCATCAGAAATTCGGAAGATCCTTGCGATTATTGTAAACGCAGCGGGAAGAATATTATTTCATAATCGTGTATGTCAATGACATAGTGATTTTGGAAAACAATATCCCGTTAATGCAGTCCATTAAAGATATATTTTTAAAGACCTTCATGACGAAGGGTCTTGGTGAAGCCTGCTACATCCTGGGGATCATGATCCACAGGGATAGATCCAAGAGGATGTTGGGGCTGTCACAGTCCACCTATGTTGACAAGGTGTTGAAGCGTTTTGCGATGGAGAACTTTAAGAGAGAGTCTGTACCGGTAAATCATGGGATAAAGCTATCAAAGAAGGATTGTCCTTCTATTGAAGCTGATATCTAGCACATGAAAGATGTCCCATATGCATCTGCAATTGGGTCAATCATGTACGACATGACTTGCACTAGGCCAAACGTGACCTACGCTATCAACAACACTGGTAGATACCAACAGAATCCGGGTGAGTCTCACTGGATTGCTGTTAGGATCATTCTGAAGTATTTTAGACGAACTAAAGAATGTTTCCTTGTCTATAGTGGACAGTCAGAACTAGTAGTGACTAGTTAAGCTGACACAAGTTTCCAATTTGACTGTGATGATTACAAATCACAGTCAGGTTACGTTTCACTCTCAATGATGGGGTGGTCAGTTGGAATAGTTCTAAGCAAGAGACGACCACAGATTCAACAACCGAAGCTGAGTACATTGCTGTGTCAGAAGCCTCAAGGAGTCTGTCTGGATTTTATAGTTCTTAAGAGAACTAGGGGTAGTTCCGAGTGCCAGTTGTCTAATAAACTTGTATTGAGACAACGTTGGTGCGATTGCAAGGCAAAGCAAAGGAACCCTAGATCGATAAGCAAAGATTAGGGCTTATCATTTGATCCGATAGATCATAACGATAGGAGAAATAGAATTAAAATGTATTCCCACATATTTAATTTGGCAGATCATTTCACCAAAACACTGAGTGTTCATGTACACACTAGACATTTGATGGTCTAGGGGTTAGACATGTAGGTGATTGACTCTAGTCCAAGTGGGAGATTGTTAGTGTTAGTGTCCTAAAGACAATCTATTGTAAGGATGTAATACTCGATGATATTCAGTTTGATTTAATATTATAGTTCACTTATGTTGTGTTCGATATAATTATTCAGCATTAATCGAACACGTAAGAGAGACACGTGTAATATTCAGAGACACATTAGATGTCACGGACTACTCGAGACGTGTTGTAGTATACTTAAAAGCAGACTTTGAGTATAAGTGGGAGATTGTTGGGATTATACTGAAAAGTATGCTTTTTACTTTGTATAATCGAAACTGAATTTTCAGACTTATTTACTGAAATAAATTGTTTATCACCGATGCTTTAAATATGATTGAATGTTATATATATTTATCGCATAACTGCTTCAATAATTAAATGACGTGTTACATTTGTAGTTAATTTAGTGATACCGGATCACGAAGATTAAATTAACAAATCCTTTGTAACTAAAAAGTACGCCATTCACGACCTAGATGGAAATGAACAACCATCGCGAAAGGTTGAGGTGTAAGGCTCAGATTGGTTTGTCTTGACTAAGAGATTACACTAGTGCATGACCGATCTTGTTGAATAGGACCTCATGGGAGGATAAATTCTTGAATCAACAAGGAAGAATTAGACCTCGGTGGTTCGTTGTTTCTTAACCTTCGTCCCTTAAATAGGATCACTTGGGATCGGTAACTATTGCTTTGACTTATCATGGGTAGCTTAATCGTAGAGAGATTCAATACTTTTTATCTTGGGCAATATTATTGGTCACATGTGATTGCTAAGATTTAATACGAAGAATCGTGTGCAAGTATGCTTGCTTGATTTGCCCCCTTGGGAGGTTCATAAGTTTTATCATACCAAATCTTGCAAGTGGAATTAGTTTCCCATGGATAATAATGTTGAACCGCTTCCTCGACCAAGGACAAAAGATATTAATTAACGGAAAGTTATTTCAAAGGGCTTGAATTAATTAATGGGCTAGATAATTTTAAACACGGGAAATAATGACCGGAGCCATATTGATCGTAATATGGGTTAAGATGGATGGTGCAATATTAATTATGTAGTGGGATTAATTAATATTTATGTGCTTGAATTATATTGTGGCTCAATATTAGATATTCAAGATCCATTAGAAGGTCCAATCTTAATTCTCCTAAAGGCCCCCTGAGTAGCCCAACATATAGTCCAATAACTGAAAAGGTGATTAAAATAAAATAAATATTGTTGCTTATATTTCCTCTAATTTTTCGAAATTTATGGATAAAAGAGGGAGAAAGATTTTCTTTGAATTTTGTTATGGAATGAAGATATGTATTCTTGGAATACAAGATTATCTCATTAAATTCAAGAAATCTCCCACTTGGTTATTCATGAGAGAGATTTCGAAATTTTTGAAAATAGAGGGCAAGAAAGATTTTCTTGATTTTCTTGAAAAGATATTATGGAAGATATGTATTTCTTGAAATACAAGAATATCTCATAAATTCAAGAAGATTCAAATCTTGGATTCTTGCACACTTAATATTTTCGAAAATAATGTCCATAATAGAGGAGGTGGGATTTTTGTGGAATATTTTAATTATGGGAAAAAGAATATAAGGGATATATTCAAGATTTCTTGGTGACCAAGAAAAGTCTTATCCCACATTGGAATATTACAAAGTTTTCGTCCACCCTCCCTCCTATAAATAGGGGATGATTAGTTCATTCCCAAGTACAATTCCATGTGCTGGAAATATTAGCAAATCCACATAAGTGGTGCAACAAATTTTATTTTTTTCCTTTTGTTAATTGTTCATGAAAGTATCCTTCCACCGGATTGTCGAAAGCAAGGGCTAAGGGAATACTTGGGAAGTCCTTTTGGTTAGTCCGTCCGACCAAAGCCAACGCCATCCCGAGGAGGTACGCTCACGAAACCCGTAGATTCCGTAAATGGGGTTTTACGTGGCTTTTTATATGCATGATTTGTTGTTGCAATTATTATTTGAATTAATATAGGATTAATTCATGCTAGTAATAATTAATGTATTAAATTTGTATTTAAATATTCACCCCTAATAGATCTCGTGCAACTCATTCCCCAAACAATCGTATCGAGCCACTGTTTGCCTCAATTTTTAAATTGTAATTTAATTCGTGGACATTAAATTTGAAATTGATAGTAGAACCGTTAGATCTGCTTTTGCGTATCCAATTGTCATGGATTTTAATGTTTTATTTTGCATGCATATAAACCGTGGTTTTTAATTCGATCTGCTCGACGTTTTGCCTCCCTCGTGAGAAAATCCACGAGTAGACTAGGATTTGTTTGATTTGATCAATGTAATAGATTAGTCTAGATCTAGGCTTATTTATTTTTGTAAATAAATGTAACCGGACGAACAAAGAGACGCAAGAATTGAAGGATTAAATCTGCAACTTTCAAAGGGCGCCGGCACGGCACGCTTTTTTGCTAGGGCGAGGCCCTCGGCGCCGAAAGCGCTGCGCCAGATGAAGATCATACAAGACGCAAGGTGCGCGCCCAGCCGAATCGGACGGGCGGGAAACGGGTATGCTGCGACGGGCGCTGGACGCGAGACGCGGTTGGGTCACAAGCAGGCGGGGAGGCGAAGCGCTGCTGCTGGACGCTAGGCCATGGACACCAGATCTCGCCACGCGAGATCTCGCCGAGGCGTGGACAACACTGGCGGCGGCACTACGGGCAAGCTGAGAAACACCTTAAGGTTGTCGCTAGGCCGGATGGCCGTCGCAGCATCCCGGCCACGGGAGTCAAGCCGCTGGCGTGGCGGTTCTAGAAGCGAAGTTTTTTTTCGAGACGAACGAGTGGGAGAAATTCGAGACGTGTTTCTTCAAGATCAAGCCAAGAAAAATCAAACCATGACAATTGGATAATTTGTGCCCAATATGTTTATTTTTTTGTGTTGCTTGATTTTATTTGTGCTATCTTATGCTTTATTTAATTTGTTTAAATGTGTTTGCATGAGGGTTGCCAAATTGAAAAATCTCAACTTCAAAATTACTAAGTATGTTTAAATAATTAATTGACAATTTTATTCCGGATAATAAAATAGAATTAATTTTGACCTCCATGATTTATTTATTTGTGAATTCTTTTGGAGAAATTTCCCCAATGGGACGGTCAAAAGATAGGTTTCACATGAATGAATTCCAAACGGATGATTGTGGGGTATTACTAGTGGCGACGATGACCCTCCCAACGAGGCTCGATCAAAGCGAAAATAGTAATCTCAGATTTAATCATGGTTATTACTTAGGTATAAAATTGATATGCATATATCAAGTCCCCGTCAATTTTATATTGGTCGGTTTTTGCCAACTATTAACTGGATATTAAGGGTTTGTAAATCGTTTTGTTTGTAACCCGCTTGAATGTGTTTAAATAATGACCCACCCAACGTGGGCTTATTTAAACTGCTTTTGAGATGTTGGTCGATGCATTGTTCATATTTTTTTTTGAGATTTTAAATATGATGAATGTGATCGAACCTTGTGATATACTTGTCTTATTGCATATAGTTGTTTATTTCATTCAAAGATGTCGTTACCTTTTAATCCATCGTTATTATACTTAAATGTCAATACAATTTGTATGGAAACTATATTTATTGAAAATTATAATTGTCCTAATCGCATAAAAAGCACAAGTGGATTTTTGACACAAAAAATCGATGAGCCAACCGACGAGTCAAAACACGCGGGACTCGTCGAGATCACCTTCATGAGAGATGTCGTCATTTGAATGGTGGAGGGAAAACCCGTAAGGGATTACGCCCTCAAAATAGATGGCCCATATGAACAAACTTGAGATTCTCGAAAGTCAGATTATGATCCGAGACTCGGATGAATTTGGTACTTCACTCTCTGCCGAAAAAAAAGTTGTTGAGCATTTTGGCCTCGCTAGCTAATTTGTTGCAAGCTTTTGGTCTCGGCGAAAATGATGAAGAGGCACCAAACTCAAGCTTTGATTTTAGTGGTCCGCTTCATTTTCTAGGCCAATGGTAGGCAAGATAAAGAAGAGGACAAAGGCCATAAGCAATAAAACTCAATCGCCACAAGGGCAATGGTAAGATGAGGAATGATTGTTGTGTCAAGGAAAATCCAAAGAGGAAGTGCTTGAGCTGCGGTGAGAGGACAATGGAGGTTTTGGCTCTGCTCCAACCCCAAAAAGGGACGGAAAAGAAAGGTAATTCTCACACACTAGTTGTTGAAACTTGTTTAGCGGCGATACTTTCTCATTCGTGGGTGGTTGATACGAGATCCACTAATCATGTTGGCTCCACGGGTTCTAAATGATCCCAAGAACGTAGTGGGAGTGAGATCCTCATCACACCGGGCAACGTTATTTAAAGTAGAAGACATTGCAATGCTACGTAAGTGACAGATATTGCAATGCTACTAGAGTAACGATTATTGCAATACTACGCAAGTAGCAGACATTGCAATGCTACATGAGTAGCAGCTAAAGCGAAGGGAGAAGTGCACCTATCTTTTGAAGATAAAGTTTTTTTGAGATTATCTTTATGTTCCCAGCTTTTAGAAAGAATTCACTTTCGCTTTCTAAAATTCGATTAAAGGACACTAAGTTTCTTCTAATAAGAATGACATCATTTTTTAAATGATGAGTGTATCTCATCGACATTGATGGAAAATCTCTATACAATTAATCGTGGCACCACTCACGAAATGTATCCTATAACACATCAACTATTTCCGAGAAAAGAAAACGTTCATCAGACATGAACGAGACACTTCTTTGGCATCTAAGATTTGGTCATATAAATCCAAAGAGGATCCAAAGGTTGGTGAAAGATGGTTCACTGGAGCGTCTCCAAGTTGAACCGATTCCAACCTCGCGAATCATGTTTGGAGGGTGATATGACCAAGATGGCATTTTGAGCCAAGGAATGGGGCTAAAGAAATGTTAGAGATCGCTCACATAGATGTACGTAGTTCAATGTCAACCAAAGCAAAGAGGAGGTTATGAGTAATTTATTGATGATTACTCAAGGTACATTTTCCTTATGAAGCATGAATCGAGACCTTTGAGAAATTCTAAAGAATTTAAGGCTCAAGCAGAGAATCATATGGAAAAACGATCAAGTCTCTACGATCCGATCGTGGAGGCGAATACCTCAAATATGAGTTTTTGAACTACTTATCCGATGAAGGGATTGTATCCCACCACCGCATCTTAACCCCTCAACAAAATAGGGATTGCAGAGCTTAAGCAACATAATTCTTTTGGAAATGGTTAGATCAATGATGAGTTATACGGATCTTCCCGAGTCGCTTAAGGGGTCATGCCTTGAAAACAACGACTTACATTCTCAACTTGGTGCTATCCAAATCGGTTCCCGTAACCCCAAAGAATTGTGGACCGGCGCAAGTCTAGTATGAGACACATGAGAACTTTGGGGTGTCCGCCCACGTGTTGGACAAGGAAACCGGTAAATTGATCCTCGATCGAAATTAAAAAACATTTTTGTTGATACCCCGAGGAACAAAAAAGGGTGAATGTTCTATAGTTCAAGATCAAAAGGTGGACATCCGCACCCACTTTAGATTTTGGAAGAAAAACTATAGAACCAAAGAAAACCCGTATGAGATTACCTTAAATGAGCTTAGAGGGCAAACCTCAAAGGCCGATCAGATTAGATGATATACCAAACGATACGTTTTTTTCACAACCGAGCCTCGTTATAGTGGGAGGGTTGTTAGACAGCCCGAGAGATTCATGGAATAGGAGAGTCCTCGGACTTGATTCCCTAATCGCACCCATGGACATATGACGAGGCACTCCAAGATAAGGATGCAGATTCTTGCAAACAAAGAATGAAAGCCGGTGGGTTCTATATTTCATAATAGAGTGTGGAGCTAGTCGAACCACTTAATGGGGTCAAACCCATTAGATGCAAGTGGGTATATAAGAGGAAAAGAGGATCGGACGGGAAGGTTGAAACCTTTAAAGCAAGACTAATGGCGAAAGGTTATACTCAGAAAGAAAGGGATCGATTATGAGAAATTTTTTTCGCCTGTAGCCATGCTTAAGTCCATCCGTATTCTCTTATCGACTGCTGCGCACTTCGACCTTGAAATCTGGCAAATAGATGTCAAGATGCCTTTTCCTTAACTAAGTCTTGATAAAGAGATCTATGTGCAACAACACCAAGGTTTCATTGAAACAAAAAGCCAAGAACACCTAGTTTGTAAGCTCAAGAGGTCCATTTACGACTCAAACAGCATCCAGAGCTTGGAACCAAAGTTTTGATCATGTTGTAAAGTCTTATGGGTTTGATCAAAACGAGTTTGAAAGTTGTGTGTATAAAAAGCGTGTCGGAACTGCATTGGTATTCTTAGTACTATACGTAGATGACATTGTGATCATCGGGAACGATGTGAAGGTGTGGTCAGACGTAAGGGCATGGCGTTTCAAAACAGTTTGATATGAAAGACTTAGGGAAAGCCGGACACATCCTTGGGATCAAGATTACTCGAGATCGCAAGAAAAGGATGATCGGGTTATCGCAAGTATTCATACGCTGACACTAGTTTTAAAACGATTCAAAGATGCAAGATTCCAAGAAAGGATTCATGACCTTTCGGACTTGAATCCATCTATCCAAGAAAGTGTCCCCTAAGACGCAAAAAGGAGATAGATGACATGAAAGACATTCCTTGTGCTTCGGCAGTAGGAAACCTTATGTATGCAATGTCGCGGTACGAGACCCCGGATATATGCTTTGTCGTAGGCATGGTAGCAAGATATCGAGTAACCCAGGAAAGCGAATCGACGACACGCTTAAAAACATTATGAAGTTTAAAAAGAACTCGATAGAATGTTGATTTATCGACCGATACTCCAATCCCCATCCGGCTACATGGACTCGGATTTCCAATCGATTCGGCCCTAAATTATCTGCCTCGATTAGTGTGTTTCCATTTGGGAAGTGTAGCCATCGAATGGACGAGTGTGAAGCAAATGCATCACCGACTCAACCATGGGACTCAGTAAGTAGTCGCTTTGTGAAGCAAAGGAAAGAACCGATTGGGCTCTAGATCTTCTTAGTGGACTTGGATGGTGTTCTCAATCGTTTAAAATATCTCAGAGCAAGCATAAATTTAAGAGAACCAAGAGTCCACGAGTCAAACAAACACATTAAAGGAAAGACATCTTATACGAGAAATCGTTAAGAGAGGAGATATAGATGTGGCAAAAGATAGCGTCGAGGATGACCCTTAGCAGATCCATTCACAAAAGTCGCCTCTAAATACATTCGAGAGACATGTGAGTGGAATGGGTGTCAAGACCACGCTAACTGCTTTGAGTATAAGTGGGAGAAATTATTAGGTTCGTAGGTGACATTAGATGTCACGGACTACTCGAGACGTTTGTAGTATACTTAAAAGCGCACTTTGAGTATAAGTGGGAGATTGTTGGGATTATAATTTGAAAAGTATGCTTTTTTACTTTGTATAATCGAAACCTAATTTTCGGACTTATTTATTTCAAATAAATTGTTTATCATCGATGCTTTAAATATGATTGAATGTTATATATATTTTTACCGCATAATCTGCTCAATAATTCGTGACGTGTTACATCAGAAGTTAATTTAGTGATACCGCATCACGTAAGATTAAATTAACAAATTGTAACTAAAAAGTACGCTATTCACGACCTAGATGGAAATGAACAACCATCGCGAAAGGTTGAGGTGTAAGGCCTCAGATTGGTTTGTCTTGACCAAGAGATTACACTAGTGCATGACCGATCTTGTTGAATAGGACCCCATGAGAGGATAAATTCTTGAGAATCGAACAAGGAAGAATTAGACCTCGATGGTTCGTTGTTTCTAACCTTCGTCCCTTAAATAGGATCACTTGGGATCGGTAACTATTGCTTTGACTTATCATGGGTAGCTTAATCGAGAGAGATTCAATACTTTTTATCTTGGGCAATATTATTGGTCACATGTGATTGCTAAGATTTAATACGAAGAATCGTGGTGCAAGTACGCTTGCTTGATTTGCCCCCCTTGAGGTTCATAAGTTTTATCATACCAAATCTTGCAAGTGGAATTAGTTTCCTGTGATGGATAATAATGTTGAATCGTTCTCGACCAAGGACAAAAGATATTAATTAACGGAAAGCTATTTCAAAGGGGCTTGAATTAATTAATGGGCTAGATAATTTTAAACACGGAAATAATGACCGGAGCCATATTGACCGTAATATGGGTTAAGATGGATGGTGCAATATTAATTATGTAGTGGGATTAATTAATATTTACGGGCTTGAATTATATTGTGGCTCAATATTAGATATTCAAGATCCATTAGAAGGTCCAATCTTAATTCTCCTAAAGGCCCCCGAGTAGCCCAACATATAGTCCAATAACCTAAAAGGTGATTAAAATAAAATAAATATTGTTGCTTATATTTCCTCTAATTTTTCAAATTTATGGATAAAAGAGGAGAAAGATTTTCTTTGAATTTTGTTATGGAATGAAGATATGTATTCTTGAATACAAGATTATCTCATTAAATTCAAGAAATCTCCCACTTGGTTATTCATGAGAGAGATTTCGAATTTTTTGAAAATAGAGGGCAAGAAAGATTTTCTTGATTTTCTTGAAAAGATATTATGGAAGATATGTATTTCTTGAAATACAAGAATATCTCATAAATTCAAGAAGATTCAAATCTTGGATTCTTGCACACTTAATATTTTCGAAAATAATGTCCATAATAGAGGAGGTGGGATTTTTGTGGAATATTTTAATTATGGGAAAAAGAATATAAGGGATATATTCAAGATTTCTTGGTGACCAAGAAAAGTCTTATCCCACATTGGAATATTACAAAGTTTTCGTCCACCCTCCCTCCTATAAATAGGGGATGATTAGTTCATTCCCAAGTACAATTCCATGTGCTGGAAATATTAGCAAATCCACATAAGTGGTGCAACAAAGTTATTTTTTCCTTTTGTTAATTGTTCGCGAGTATCCTTCCACCGGATTGTCGAGCAAGGGCTAAGGGAATACTTGGGAAGTCCTTTTGGTTAGTCCGTCCGACCAAAGCCACTGCCATCCCGAGAGGTACGTTCACGTAAACCCGTAGATTCCGCATGCGTAGGTTTTACGTGGCTTTTTATATGCATGATTTGTTGTTGCAATTATTATTTGAATTAATATAGGATTAATTCATGCTAGTAATAATTAATGAATTAAATTTGTATTTAAATATTCACCCCGAATAGATCTGTGCAACTCATTCCCCAACAGGAACGCCCCCAGAGTAGTCATTTCTTGACGAACTGGGTCAACAAATTCCTTTTATTTACAGTTCATTTTACACGTATATATTTTGTTTGTGAGTTTTCACCGAATTAGCCACATAATATTCTCCATACAAAACGACTCGCAACAATTGGCGCTAGAAGGAGGGTACCAAAAAACCCACCCATATACAATCCCGTAGTTAGCCGAGGCTGAAAAAAGAAATATAATGCCTCAATCTAGGAACACACAGACAGAGAGGTCGGGACAAAGCCGACCTCACGACAGGAAAGAGGCTCAGCGCCAGCCTCACAAAAATCAGTCCGTAGAAACCATCAATCTTGAAGATATCGCCAATGATCCGACGACCACAACAAAGGCCATCACTTTCTTGCTACGAGCACAAAAAGAGAGGGCCGAAAAAGAGTTAGCCAAGTTGCAAATTCAAGATGATGGTGATCGACGCTCGCATACACCTGATAGCGAGCAAGTTAAAGTGAAAGCTGCACCAAAGGGGACCGATAATAAGGCCGTTGATATGTCAGACGATGAGCAGCCTCAAAAGGTCCAGACAATCGGTGTTTGGATGTTTGAGGCTCTCTGTTAAAGATCGAATCGGTGATCATAGACGTCGGATTCCCTGGAAGGAACAGCCGATGAACATGTCGGCTCTTTCAGCTCCTCATGATCGCCCGCATCCCGAAAGACAGCAGAAAAAACAAGAATCGGCTGGAACTAAATTGTCTATCCATCATCGTTTGGGTAGTCAAGGACAAACATGGAAAGGGGGACTGCCCCATCACGATCATGACCCCCTGGGTCCTCATGATGGGACACACCGATCCAAGTCTGCCGGCCTCCTAAACTTGCGTAAATGCAAAAAGCAATCGAGGGCTTATAGGCGCACTGCCGCGACGAAAAAAGGACTCCCCAAGCGAAAGACATCACAGTGCTCGCCACTAACACCGGCGATCATGGCAGCTGAAGTACAAGAAAAAGTAGTAAAAACCCACCACCAATCCCTATGTTCGATGTTGAGTCTGACCCACATGTTCACCTCAGCAAATATTCGGATTACATGATCGCAATGGGTGCCACTGATGCAACGCAGTGCCGATCATTCCCCATGACTTTGGGTGATCGGGCACATAGGTGGTTTTTCTCTCGCCCGCCGTCCATCACGTCACGCCTTTCGCCCATTAGACATGAAATTCCCCCCCATTTCTCATCTATGTGTGCTTTCGCCAGTTCCGAAACAACTAAGTTAGCACATTTTTCCCAACTCAAGGAGAGTCGACGGGCATACGTGGAAAGGTTCAATAAATGTTTGTATGATGGGGCTCCCGTCGAAGAGGATGCCAAGATCCTCACGGTGGTCGGAGGCCGACTATGAATTCGGACATGTGGAAGGCCATGCATCAAGAATGGCCAAACACATATGCCAAATTCCGTGAACGAGCAGCCAAGATCATAACGATAAAGACCGCCGCCCAATCGCGAAAGCAAAGCCAAGAGGGCGACTGCGAAGGTGATCGCCGAAAAGAAACCAAAAGGCGAAGGGGGGTACAAACCCCCAGGATCTTTCAAACCATTTGAAGCAAAGGCCGAAGCACACGCGCTTCAGAGTATTCTCGGGGTCTCGGCTGAGACAGTATATAACCAGATCAAGGATCGTGACATGTTGGAAAAACCCCGATGAATTTTCAGGGATAAAACTCATCTAAATCCTTCCAAGTTCTGCTTGTTCCATGAGTTTATCGGGCACAATACAGAGGAGTGCCGCAACCTCATGTGCCAGCTCTGGAAATTATACGAGGAAAATCGCCTTGCTCAGTATATTAAGAAGCCGTAACGAGAGAAACTTGGCGCCAGAGGCTCGTCGAAAAGAAAGCGTAAGGCGGAAGAGGAGTCCGACAGCGATCAAGAGGAATTCCGCCGACAACTGGACTTACCAAAGAAAGGGGCCCCAACCACTAACAAAGGAAGGGAGGAGAAAGAAATTAACATGATCCGTCCGAACCATGGCCCTGGGTAAGGGTTACTATCAAGTGCCTTCCCTATCAAACAGACAAGCACATCAGGTGAATGTGGCGAGCACATCAGCTAGCTCGCCACCCTTTCACCAAATCATGTACTCGGAGGAAGATTTCGGCGGCATAATCACCTCCCACAATGACTCTCTAACCTTTAGAGCTCGTCTTCTCAATTTGAAGGTGCATCGCCTCCTGGTTGACACCGGAGCATATACGAACATTCTGTTCGTAAACACTCTGCACTAAATAGAGAAGCAAGTTGAGGATCTATGTATGTATATAGAACTATGTAAACATACCATCATGGGTTTCGGGGAATCTATAACTCGGCCCTATGATCTGATCAGGTTAGGAGTCAACTTTAGATCCGGAGATTCGATGAACTAGAATGCTAGATTTTGTAATCGTCGATTCTCCATCTACCTATAACGGGTTCTTAGGTCATCCGTTCATCCAGGAATTTAAGGCAACTTGTTCAACTTATTACTATTGTCTTAAATTTCCTATTTTTGATGGAACGGGAAAGCATAAAGGGCGATCAGAAAAAAAGTTAGTGATTGCTTACTATTGTGCGTACCAGAAAGACAAAATATTGTCAGCTTGGTAGAACCAATATGGGAAGTAGGAGATTCAAGCCAACGAGCGAATATATCGTTCTGGGCGGACATAACTCCCCGGGCGAGCAAAGTGCCCAGGGCGATCTGACAGGTCCCCGGTCCCATGCGTATAGATCTGCCCAAAGAACAATCTGACTGCGGGTTACAGGACTTAGAACCTCGCATAGGATTCAACACTATGGAGGTCGAAGATGAGCACCGGAGGTCGAACATAGATCCCCGGTGGAAACAAAAGAAAAGACGGGCAACACTTGTTGAGCAGCTAGAGTCCGTCATGGCCGACCCAGATAGACCAGAATTAGAATTATTTATTGGTTCAGAAATACTGGAACCATTCTGAACAGAAATGATCGCGTATCTTCGAGCAAACTTGGATGTGTTTGTCTGGTCACATGAGGGCATGGTCGGCGTCGATCCTAAGCGTGCATGCCACCATCTCAATATCAAGCCAGCACAAATCTCAATAATTCAGAAACGAAGTGAGTTTCGCCAAAATTGTGCTCGCTGGGGAATTAAAAAACATTGTACTCCATACTATCCCCAGTCGAACGGACAAGTTAAAGCGGTCAATAAAATCATCAAGCATACCCTCAAGGCTAAACTTGGTGATTCTAAGGGAAATAGGCCGGGGAACTACCCAAAACTTTGTGGGCATGCCGTACTATTTTCAGAACATCCACGACGAACATACCAAAGACCAGGCCCTCGCCTTTAGCACAGACTTGTTCAAGGAAAAAAGATACGAGGCCGACCTCAAGAATGCCATATATAAACAAAGGCGAGCAACGGGGGTCCCGGGTGGTATGTTCGGCCGAGCTTGGGAAGTCTCATACCGTATATCGGAGTGCTTGCAAAACGGAGCATACGGTTTGAAGATGGTGGATGGAATTTCGCTTTTCTATTTCATGGAATGCGTCAAATTTGAAAAAATGCTATCTGTGTTCGCGAGCCTGTGTTCGCCTGATCACGAGCAGATGGTCAGAAAACCTTTACTTGCTAAAGACAGGCAGACCGACCACAAAAGCCGAGCACAGGGTGTCGAACACATAACCAGAAGGACCTTTGCTCGACTGGCAAAAGGAAAAGAGGCATCAATAAGTTTGTTTGGCCATAAGCCCAATCTGGTCGCACCGCAATAAGACGACCAGAATCCAACAAGAATTGGACAGAGCAGAGTTTGTGTTTGCTTGGCGAAAGAACGTGTATGTTGGGATATTTTTAGTTTTGATGAATTATGCCAAAACATTATCAACTTGTGTTTTTGAAGCTAATCTACAGATAACAAATTGAGGGGGAACTCACGAAATCAGACGTAGATGATCGAGATCAGATGAGTAAGATGAGTTCCGGAGTTAACTGATGAGCTGAGCAAAATCGTAAGAGAAGAAAAAGCTAAGCCACCGATCGTAAGATCGATGACCGTAATGCATCTAATCGATGATCGTAAGAACAGACGAAATGATCCGTGATCGGGAGAATGCATTTAGCCGATCCGGTGATCGTAAGAAAGCGCATGTTTCGATCGTAAAGAAAACCGACCGTAAGATCGTAAGAGAAGGTTGCGATCGTAAGAGGAGAGATGAGACCGACGAGATCGACGCGATCGAGATCGATTTGAAGACGAAAGCAGATGATCAAGATCGACGTGATTGAGATCGATGTGCTAAACCGATATGCTAACCTAATATGCTAAACCGATGTACTATTCTTCGGCGCGTATAAACCGATATGTCGACTGATGCTATACCGATCCGATCATGAGCCGATCGGATCAAAGCAGAAGAAATCGATATCGAAAACCGTAACTGCATACCGCATCGAGAAAGAAGTCATCAAGAGAAGTCATCCGTCATATTCACCGAGAATCGTAATGTCACGATGATCGCTTAGCCTCGAAAAGCAGTGACCGAGGGTCGGGATGTCTCAAGTCGAAGAGCCGAACTCGCTTAACCCGAAAGTGTCAAGATGCCCGACGTATAAGGTCCGGCCAAGAGAAGTCTCTTTGAATCAAGAACCCAAGACTCGTAAGATCCTCAAGATTATATCCGCTAGATTCAAATTGATGTGGACCAATGAGAGGAAGACAACCACCTGAAAAAAAAGAAGAAAGTTATGAATAGTAGTATGGATTTGATTGTGACTCCTTCCAACGGTAACATTCAAATCCACACTATAAATACAAGTTCTTCCCTCATTATCATGTGTGGAAAGAATGCATGAAACATCCATCAAGCCAAATCATCTAGCATTCCCACCATAGAACACAGAGAAAGAAATACACGCATATATTCAAGAAGTGTTCTACCCTAGATCTAAGCATAAATGTCATATCCTAAGCTTAGAGAGATTTTCCCAACCTTAGCATTGAGGCTAAACAAATGTAAGGGAAAATCTCACCCTAGTTGGAAACCAAACAATCTTATACCCAAACCCAAGAGTTGGTTAAGTTTGTAGGTGAGTGTGAACTCGGTAAACATCTAGCAATCCCGAAAGGGAGGGTAGGCAATCCCGTGAGGGTGATAAGTCCCGTTTGAGTGTGAACTCGGTAAACATCTGTTGGGTGTTGGACTAACACGTTAAACTAAGTCCAGTTGGTTAAGTAGGTGCCCCTGATGATAGGGAAGAGTGGATGTAGGAGTTGGACTCCGAACCACTATAAAATCGTGTGTTCTTTACTGCTTTATGTTCTTACTTGCCATATGCATTTGATTATAAGTAAAACAACACACATGAGCTTAAAACGCAAAAATCTGTAATCACTCTGCCCTCACCCCTGTTTTATATGCATTACCACATGTTTTCGCTTCCGCACGCGCAAAATGGGTTTTCAAAATGGGACCATCAGTGTACTTACCATGCTCACAACAAAGCACGCATTGAGTACATAGGTCGCACCATAAATAAGACGACCAGAGCAGAAGCGATCGCCCGTTACGTAAGCTGATTGTGAACGATGGGTTGCACCTAACGTAAGCCAACCTTCATGATTGCACCAACGTAAGCCAATCATAAACCGAAGTCAAGTCAAACACAGACACATCCGATTTTTCGATTCTTATACGGAAAAACAGGCGCTAGCGACCAAACATACAAGATCAAGGACATTTATCATGTTCGAATTCATTCAGAAGAAAAGAGGCATAAACTACGAAACAAGACAAACATCCATCATTCATCAACAACAACATTCATCCTCAACAATCAGGTTAGAGGAAATTGTTCAAATAAGCAAATTCAATCATTCAACTTTGAAGTTGTTCGAACAAGATAGAAGAAAGCAAAAAGTTACTCAAGTTCAAAAGAAATTGTTCGAGCAAGAAAGAAGAAGGCAAAAATTACAATTGTTCAGTAAAGCAAAAATTACACTAAGGAACAAATTCGTTGTTGGGGGTGGGCGGAAGCGAAGTATCGAACAAATCATGCCCCATCTGCTTGGCCCCCTCAGGAACGGCTCCTCCAGCATGGTCAGGCTCAGTCTGCTCGCCAGGAAGTACACTTTGCTCGATCACAGGAGGTCCCCTTGTTCGTCCTGCACCTGATTGAACTCGGGCTCGACTCGGAGAGTTTGATCAGCAACATCAGCAATGTCCGCATCCGAGCCATCTTCCTCATCCAGGATAGGATCATCAATCTCGATCCCTTCAGGAAGATTGGAGAAATCACACAGATCGTTTAAATCAGACATCGGAAGGTTGCGATCTGGGGGGTTGTCGATCAGGTACTGCTGAAAATTGGATATGAGCGGGGCAATTTGTTCGCCAGTGAGCGTGTGGCGAGCAGACCGGATGGCATCGGCAAAGGCACATATGTAAGAAAAGTTCGACATAGAATCAACATACTCCTCACTGTGCAATCTTGAATTTTTGAGACCCAAACGAGTGTTGGTCTCTTCAGCAATGATGAGTTGTTGGCCGAGCGAATTCTTCTCGCATTCCATGACCTCGACGTCAGTTTGGAGGTTACAAAGCTCGACATTCATTTCATTCTGAACTCTCCGTATGCTGACCATCTCCTCCTGAGCAAGGTTTAGCTCCTCCATTGCCTGACGAGCAACTTCCTGAGCTTGGCGAGCATCCTCTTGAGACTTACGAGCATCTGCTTGAGCCGAGGATATCTGTCCCTGAGACAACCTCACTTCATCCTGAGTTTTGCTCAGCTCGTTCACCTTCTCTTCAAAACTTCTGATCAGAGCCAAGTAGTTGGCATGAAGATTGGCGGACTCAGCATAAGCTTTCTCAAGGATGACCAAAGATTGGCCCTGGTGTACCAGGCCAAGTCGCATGTTTTCCAAAGGTGTTGGACCCTTGGTGGCCTCTTCCAGCTCAGTAGTCCATGCTCGAATGGGGGTCTCGCACGCCTTCTGAACATGCTCGGGAATGCCAGGAACCTTGCGAACACTTGGCGAGCAGTAGTAATTTTTCAATTCGGGCATCAAAGGCGCCAATCTGCTCAACCTAAACATACACCCGAGCAATCAAACATAACAAAAGCGACCAAAATCAATGAAACAACAAATACTCCAATAAAGTGAACAAAACGTACCTGTTCACCCGAGCCGGATCCCATCCTAAAAATGATTTATCTTCGGGGGACCGGAGCTCAGGGTTCAAAGGGGTCCAAGTTCGGGGTCCAGCAGGAGGTGGAGAAGATGTCCCAACCTCCATTTCAACTATTTAAGCGACCGGACCGACCACAGAGGTGGCCATTCTGATCGCTTCGGCAGTGGGGGTCACCCTAACAGCATCGATGCTCGTCTGAGCCTGGTCGCTTGCCCCCTGCTCGTCGGTTTCCATCCTTGGTCATTTTGGCGATGGAGCCTGTTCGCTCGCCCCCTGCTCAGCCGAACGAGTTGTCCTCTTCGGTCGGCTCGACTCCCCAGGGCTAGACGTAGATGCTCGGCTCACCCTGCTCACCCTGCTCACTTCCCCTCGATTTGCTCGCTAAGCCTCCCACGCGGCTTGAATTCGAGCAAGCTCCAGAGGTATTTTTCTTCGAGCCATTTCAGTATGCTCGGATGTACTCACGGCAATAGTAACAGCAGGGAAAGCTATAGACAAAACAGTTCATTATACAAGAAAGAGAAACAGCGAGCAAAATGTACAAAATATATGCAAATGCAAAAAGCAATCCTTACAAGAGGGATTAACAGCTACAAGATGGTGAGGGGGCACGTACAAGCCTCCTTTCTTCCTTTGATCGGCGGTATTTAAAGTCTTCACAGGTCGTTCTGAGCGATACTCGAGATTGATTTGCCAGACGCTGCTAAAATAGCCGTCGTTGGTCTCTTTGTCCGTCGCAGCTGGATTTCCTGAAATGGAGAATAAGTTAAAATCAGTTCAAGCTGAAGAACAAAAGACACAAAAATACTTACTGCGGTAAACCCCAAAATCAGTGGGGATGTCCAAACGAGCATCTGGTTCGCTTCCAGTAGCCGGGCTCTTCCAATCGCCCCCAACGAACCAGAATTTCTCCTTCCAATCACTAATTTTGTTCGGCACATCCTCAATGATTTTGCACTTAGTATTTGCCTGCATGAACAGCCACCCATGTTCGCCCTTCGGACGGGTCAAATGCACTAGTCGAGCAAGTTCAGCTGCTGTGGGATAATATACGGGCTTCATTTTGCCGAACAAAGTCAAGAAGCTCATAATCATGTGCCACCCATTCGGCTTCAGCTGCATAATGGTAATGTTCCATTCTACGAGCAAACGAGTTATAGCCGGATGGAGTGGAAGTCGAAGGCCTGCTTCCATCGTGTCCAAATTCACAGCAACACAAGCCTCAGGGGGCAGGTCTGCTCGCTCATCGGGACTAGGTGCCCAGAAAAAGACATCTTTGGGGGTTTCATAATTCCTATACAGCTGAGCGAGCATATGTACATCGATTATGCTCGCAATTTTGCTCGCCGGGTACTCATTCTCAACCCTAGTCCTATGAGGTTGTTCGGGTCAATCAAAATTATAACGAGCATTATACTCGTTATATGTTGGACTATGAGGGACACCAACAGGGATATCAAGTTCTGTGTTTTGCTCGCCGCCTAACCCCCTGTTCGACTCATCGACATTCACAGCCATAAAGAATTCCTCCCTCACATTATCATCATTCATATTCACATCAAGACTATCTACAACCCTAGACCTAATTTGGGGTTGGGGCAAAGAATCATCACTCGAATCATCCCAAAAATCACTATGGGCTAAGTCCCTATCCAATTCGTTTAGGGCATCATCGGAATCGGAGGAAAGAACGGCAAACGGCTGCCGAACTTGCCAACGAGACCTTGATCTCGAAGCATTTATCTCCGACGCATTAGCGTCGCTACGGGGGAGGAAAAACTATGGTGGTCTGATTCTATTGAAGCAGAAGAGTTTGAGCGAGAAGCCATAATCGGAATAAAAAAGAGTATCCAATAAGTTACCTGAATAAAATCCTTCGCCGGAATGATAATGCCCTTGCAGGAAGTTTCAGACGCGAAGGAGATTGAAAATAAAGACAGAGAGAAGAGGAAAATAAAGGAAAGGATATGAAGCGGCAAAATGAGGTATTTATAGATACCGGGTTCAATTTTGAAAATACGGCATAGAATACGAAACTGACACTTACTATGGCCCAATCAAATTATAACAGTCGGGCCCCATGATGAATACAAAGCGACCCGGCAGGGGGTATTGTTGTGTTCGATATAATTATTCAGCATTAATCGAACACGTAAGAGAGACACGTGTAATATTCAATTATTAAAATAATTATGCTCGATGAACAAGTGTGCTCGCCGCTTGCCGACCAAACAAGTTTGTTCGCCAGCTCGCCACTTGTCAACCATGCGAATATGCTCGCCTATGAAGTAAGTTTTGTTCTCCAACTTGCCATTTACCAACCAAGGTTGTTCAACCAGCCTACCGAGCAAACAGGTATGTTCGCCAGACTAACCGAGCAAAATGATCCTGAAAAGATGTTGATCTGATCGGTCAAACTGACCAGATCAGGGAAGAAGAAATCAGATAGCCTGAGTCAAGTGACCTCAGGACCAGTATGCTCGATGCTCAGACATCCTGAAGGCTCAGTCAACCTGAGGGCTCAGATAACCTGATGGCTCAGACATCCTGAAGGCTCAGACAACCCGAGGGGTCAGTATGCTCGATGCTCAGACATCCTGAAGGATCAGTCAACCTGAAGGCTCAGTCAACCTGAGGGCTCAGATAACCTGATGGCTCAGTTAACCTGAAGGCTCAGTCAACCTCAAAGCTCAGTTTTTCCTGCCACGTGCTCACACAACGAATACGTGGACCAGTAAAATAAAGGAGCATGCCCGATTTAAAGACCGGAGGGTCTTTGGGCACTAAAAGCCATGATCTTTGCAAAATTATGCTCTCCCAAAACCAAAGGACTGCTCAACAAGACAAGCGAACACGGGTAATGGTCGAGTAGAAAACCGGACAAACAGAGAAGGAAAGATGAAAGCCCAGACGAATAGAGAAGGAAAGACGAAGCCCGGATGAATAGAGAAGGAGAGACGAAACCCAGACGAACAGAGAAGGAGAGACGAAGCCCGGATGAACAGAGAAGGAGAGACGAAACCCGCATTTACAAAGGAGGAGGACACGCCATTCCGGCGAAAGCGCATAACAAGAATAAAAGCTTTTGGTTTACAACAACGTTTTCCAGGCAAGCAAAGCAACCTATCGGGGAGCGAGAACGCATACATGGTTAACAGAGGTCCGGAAGAGTGGAAAGCAGAAGAGTGTGCTCGCCCCCTAGGGCGAGCACAGAATCAAGGCCGTGGTGTTTTGTTTGCGGCCACGCCCAATGAATGACCACAAGGGCCGAGCCTCATGAGTGCGAATAACCACCTGGCGAGCACAAGAATCGGGTCACCCACGACGCCACCATCACCACCTGGATGACAAGTTGAATACTTCTCGAGCAAGTAAAGACAAATGTCAACCAAAGAAGCACAAATAGAAAACGTGGCAACACCACATAGATTCGTGCCTTTAAGAAATCGCCAGCTCGTGCTAGCCAAGACACCACCAGCTCAAGCCGTGACACCACCATCTTATCCAAATCCAATAAATAGAAGAAAAAATAACAAGAGACATGTTGAGAAAATTCCCAGAGGGAGGGGGTTCAGAAAATTCCCAGAGGGGTAAGGTTCAGAAAAATTCGAGAGTTCATCCATACACATAAGAAACCCTAGCACTCATATACCAACACTCCAAATCATCTTCAATCATAGTGATTCATCTTCATGAGATGTATCATATATTGTACGTGTAAAACTCGCAATACTACATCCCTGGCTTGGAACGCCCCCAGAGTAGTCATTTCTTGACGAACTGGGTCAACAAATTCCTCTTATTTACAGTTCATTTTACACGTATATATTTTGTTTGTGAGTTGTCACCGAATTAGCCACATAATATTCTCCATACAAAACGACTCGCAACAACTTAATATTAATGTATGGCAATACACTTGTTTGAATATTATGTTTGATTGTTTGCATTTATTCATGCAAGTGTTCCCATGAGTCATTGCTGTCAGATGACTTAAGCATGATTCTCAAATAGCCCCGATCAAGGATCATCAAGAATGGGATATTGATGATACAATGGAGATTGGTGTGCGATCTGCATCATACTCTTAGAGAGTGTAGTAAGATCTCACTTACTACGATATACTAGGTATCTCATGATGGATGCACAAATACCTTAGAGGGTATTGGTATACCCATCCGAGAAACCATTTGATGTATTTCCACTATATGTGTCTATGGGTGTCTCGGTTAGTGGGAGCAATGCGATACTCCTTTGACTTGAGGTCAATACGCACGACATGTGTGGGATGATGAACTTTGACCATGACCAATGCTTGCACCCTAACCATGGGTAGATATGGCTTTGATTGGGTTCATCATGATGTACATGTGCGTGGTAGTTGAGCCAAGAATATGATTCATTCCTCAAAGTGGATTTGGAGAGAATACTCGTCTTCTCATCATAATTGGATCTAAGTCATCGGCCGATGCACGTCAACTTAGACTTTGTGGCTAAGTGTGACATACATGATCAATTAGTGATTTGAGATAATATGATTAAGTTATTTGAATAGACACTTCATCATGTTCAAGACTTAATCGAGTATTCGCGAATGAAATGAGAAAATTGTAATACCCATGTTTCAGTTACAGGTAGTTGCACGTTTCTCGCAACGTACCTCATATATTGAGAATGTCTGATTTATTGTCTAGGGTTCAATTAAGACCGTTAGTTTGACTAATCGCTCGATATATGAGGGCCTTTGGGTGACATAACAAGTAGTTCCCTTTTACGGATTATAGTTGTTTGATTAAATGTTAAATTGGATTTAATATTTAATTTATGGAGAATTAATTAATAATAGATTAATTTGGAATTAATTATTATTAATGTTTAATTAAATAGAATTCCCAATAATAATATATGGAATATTATTATAGGATTTAATATATATGGAATCAAATCCATAGAGATTTGATACACATGGAATTAAATCCATAGAGATTTATATATGGGAAATAAATCTAAGAGATTTATTTTATGAGATTAGGGATTTTATTTCCTAATCAGGTTAGCTTAATATTTAAGCTGGGCCTCTCCTATATATATGAGATCTTGAGAATTCACAAACAACGTTAATTCATATTTCTCCATAAAATCTAGAATAAGAATTTTCCTAGCAAATTCCATCTCAGATTCAACAATGGCAAATTTGTGCAAGTCCGTGATTGGGGATTGAGAAATCTGCTCTGTTACAGGATGATAATAAATTAATTCATACATCCAGTCCAATCCTTCCTAAATATTGAGTTTAAATATAGAGTAGACGTGACTGTAAGATTTCTCGTTATGATTATTGTAATCTTTTATGAAATTAACTGTTCGTTGTTGATGAACTTTAAATTCCGCTGCGCATGTATTACGTGTTTACGTGCCTCTAAATTCCAACATGCTCAATATTATAAATTCAGAGCCCATTGGAGGTCCAATCTTAATTCTCTTAAAGGCCCCTCAAATAGCCCAATATAAGTCCAATTAATGAAAAGGAGAAGAAAATATTATTGCCTTATTTTTTTGTAATTTTCGAAAATTATAGGACAAGAAGAGGAAAAAAATTTCTTGAAATTTTTTTATGGAAAGAGATAAGTATTCTTGGAATACAAGATTATCCCATAAATTCAAGAAATAAAATCTTGTTTCTTGTGCCTTGTGTTTTTCGAAAATATTGTAGATAAGGGAGATAAAGATTTTTTGTGATTATTATGGAAATAGAATATATGAGATATATTCAAGATTGTATCTTGGGAAGATACAAAGAAATTTCCCATAACCCTATTAGGGCACAAAATTTCGCCCCTCTCCCTACTCTATAAATAGGGAATGATTTCTTCATCCCCAACACAATTCCAGTCTTGGAAAAATTAGAAATCCACAAAGGTGGTGCAATATATTTTTCGGTTTTCTCCTTTGTTAAAATTGTTCTTTAGAATCCTTCCACTGGATAACGAACGAGGACGTGTGATATATTTGAGAAGACGTTTTGGGTTGATTCATCTACTCAACGGTTGTCACTCAAAGATGTATGTTTTGCGTACATTATGCCAAAAACTGGATACGACAACGGGTAATCCCCGTTGTCGTATCTGTTTTTCCCCCGTTGTGAATGTTGGTGTTGTCGTAGGTCCCGAACATTTGACAACGGGTAATCCCCGTTGTCGTAGGTGTTTTTTACAACGGTTTTTAACCGTTGTGTTAACTCATAATTACCCGTTGTCGAAAATATCTACGACAACGGGAGAAAGCCGTTGTTACATGCTTATTTGACCCGTTGTTAAAAATATAAATGTTAATAAAAAAATCCAGAAAAAACGTACTACATAATCCAAATTAAGGAAGCTATTATTAGGCTAACAGAGGATGGAGATAGCTAAAATTTACTAACATTAAAAAGGGGAAATTTTGATTACCTGGGAAAAAATATGCTATACAAATCCACAAAACCAAGATTAAGATTGGCTAAATTATAATGGAATGAGAGTCAAGTTTTCTGAGCCTTTTCTCTGTTGAACCTTCTCGTTTCCACATGAGTACGAATTCTACAGATAGCGAAGAAATAAGTAAACACGACGAAAAAACAAAAATGGAATTACACAGCGCGCACCTCAAAATTGAATTTCCTGAAAATATCCTTCAAAATCGAGCAAGGCGACCTCAAAATTTCTTCATTCCTCCTTCCAATTTCAACTTTCCTCCAGCAATTACACCTAAATCCCTTCGCAAATACCAACATTTAAATATCCCCGCACTTAGGTTTTCGATGCCACTTAGGGTTAAAATTAAAGCTCACCATATGACGCGGCGGGAGAAGGCGGCGAACGGTGGATAGCAGAACGACGGTAGAGAGCACGCAAATCGGCGCCTGCGCGAGTGGAGGAAAATAACGCCTGCGAGTGGAATGGAGAGCGGCCAAAAACGATGAGGCCGCAAAAAACGAGTGGAATGGTGATGACGAGGCGAGGCGGCCAAAACGCTACTCAGACGACAGACGGCGAGTTTGTGCGAGAAGGACGGACGGCGGACGCTACTCAGAGCAAGGGAGAAGTGTTGACCTAGCTATCAGTGCGCGAATGGGAAATGTAAAAGGAGAAAGGGGCAAAAAAAAAATTATTAGTGTTGCTTTTATAGTTATTAATTATTCAATATATATAAAAAAAAGAATACAACGTACGATAACGGGGAATAAAACCCGTTGTCTTTAGTTGCATGTTCCCGCATTTCGTGAAGTTTTGACAACAGGTTTACCTACGACAACGACTTTTAATCCTACGACAACGGGTAAAGTCAATACCCGTTGTCTTTTCCCCCGTTGTCGAAATCCTGTTTTTATTTGAATTAATATATGATTAATTCATGCATAGTTAAAATATGTAACTCCTAGATTCCGCGATTCATATAGGATTTCCGATAAAATTAATTGCAAAAGAATATATCAATGATGTTGTTTTGTTTTAATTGTTATTTGAATTAATATATGATTAATTCATGCTAGTAATTTTTTTTAATTTAAATTTTGAATACACACTAATTAGTAAAATTTTAAAAGTTGGGCATCGATCTTAATTAATCTATTAATGAAAAAATCAGGAAGTGAATATTTTTTTTTAAAATTAATTCAATTATAATATTATTTACTATGAGAGCAAAATTTGGGACTTATATTTATTAATGAAAAACAGGCCCAAAAAAAAAATTCAATTATAATATTATTTACTATGCAGGGACTTTTTTTTGTTTTCCGTCCCAAAAAAGCGTATTTTTGAAGTATTTTTGAAGGAGTTTTTTATTAGTATTTGAAATGATAAAATAATTTTTAAAGATGCATGCAATAGATGAGAGGTAGATCTATAATACCCCTATTTAAAAATCACTTTATCCTTTGAAATACTAATAAACAATCCGCTCACAAAAACTCGATAATAAAGTACGTGTGCACGCTTTTATGGGACGGAGGTAGTAATATATAGTATATATACCTATTTGTAAAAAAAACTTGGAGGAGTGGTGATCACAAGACATAGAGCTTGAAGAGGAGAGCTTCTTCTTTCTTTGAAGGATAGGGTGGCCGATAGTTTCTCATGGAAAAGGGAAATTTATTCTTCCATGTTCTTTATGTAGAGCTTTTTAATTTCAGGAGAGTTTCGACTCTTTTTTTCTCAAAAAATAATATGAAGAGGGGTGGATGGAGGTGTATTTATAGAAGGAGTGAGAAGAGAGGACACGGCTAAGGAGGGGAAAGAAATGAAGGTGTTTATTTTAATGAATAGTTAGCCTGCGTGGTGGTGAAACGTGGAGCAAGTTATTCTAATTAGAATTATTGAGAAATTTTAATTAAAATTCGATTTCCTTAAATTTCTTAATAATTCTAATTTAGTTAGACAAAATAGATTTTTCGTCTTATTTATTATTCATTAGATTTTTAATTTTTACATCGAAAGTCCTAATTCGTTGAAATATTGATTTTTCTTTTTTTAAATTGAAATTAATTATTTTTATTTAATATGTTATGATCAAACCTTAATTAAATATTTTGTTACCGTGTTAGGAGTGTTAGGAGTGCTCTCGGTTCAAAGTCCTCGTCCATTTCCCGAAAAATTAAGACATTTGCAAATACATACATTCTAAAATCTTTAGATAATTCTTAAATAAAATATTCATTTTATTAAGTTTGTTTCTTTTATTATTCTATTTAAAATTAAGACGGGGTGTTACAATTTCTTCAACGGATAATTTAAGGGCATGCTTGGTTAATTGATTTTGAACCATGGATTGGGAATAGAATGAAAATGGTTTCATAGTATAAAGGAATTATTCATTCAAAGTTGGATTCATTCCTTGAAATTGAAAAATATTCCATTCCTCACAAATTTGGAAGGAATTATTTTCATTTCTCCCAAAAATGTGAAATTTTAGATTTTATTCATTCAAATAAATTTTAAAAATAAAATTGATATTTTTTGTTTAAATAAAAATTTAAACTACTCTTTCGATTATAACTAAAAGTAATTTTTTTTCAAAGAGAATACATTTCATTCCTAAAGAATTTGAGTAAACCAAGAATTATCAATGATTGTCATTCCCTTTATAAACCAAATAATACAACATATTCATTCCATTCTTTACTTCTATAATTTCTATTCTTGATCCTATTCCTTGTCATGAATCAAACGGCCCTTAAAAGTTTTTTAGTAAGTGAGTTTTTATTATTAAAAATAAATAAAATATATAGGAAATTGAGCATATAATGCCAGATCAAAATGAAATAATTTTTTTTAAAAAAACCACAAAATGAAAAAAAAAAAAAATCTATAAAATAAAACCCTTTTCCCTATTTATTATACTCTCTCTATCCCCAATTTTGATCGGTCAAATACTTTAGACACAGAGATTAAGAAAAAAATGAGAGATAATAATATTAAATGGTGTAAAGTGGATAAAATGAGTTTGGTAGAGGTAGGGGTGAAAACGGATCGGATACGGACGGATAGTGCTTATACCGTATTCTAAATCATATTTTTTTCTCGAATTCGGAGTCGGATCATGAAAAGTTCGGATTCGGATCTGATTCGAAATATTCGATGTCTGGGATCACGGGACGAATATCTACCCGATCTGGGCGGATTCAATAACTATAATCGGAGTAATATTATATTATTATATATATATTAATATAAAATATAAAATAAAATTAAAATTGTTTCATCTGCTGAAGCGAAAGAAAACTTGTAACGCTTAAATTATTTTTCCTCTCTTCATTTTGACAATTTTGAAACCAACACTCAATAGAGAGAGAGAGAGAAAGAGGAGGAACCGTAAAAAAAAAAAAAAAAAACACTTTTGCTTCTAAAATTTATTCTGAAAATCAGTCGGAGACGCATTTGGAAGAACCGTAGCAGACCCCGTCTTTGCGCCGGCGACATGGCGTTTATGCGAAGAAAAGGGGCGATGGACTGGGATCGCCCTGATTATGGTAATTTTCTTTCTCAAATTATGCAGTTGGGGACGGAACTTAGAGAGGGATTCGACCTACAAAGAATGGATGCGGCCTTATTTGCACGCAATTTGGGATGGACGAGATTTTGCGGGGATTTGGGGGATTTTGCAATTTGTGTGAAGAACCCTAGTTCTTCTCCTTCTTTCAGTCGTGGGTTGCAATTTGGACGGAGTGCCTCTATTAATTATTCTTTTAAGTTGCAATATTTAATTTTAATATTAATTAGATTTTTTATTTAAATTTATTGTTTGAATTACTCAGGTGTTGTTTGAATTACCTAGGTGTTAAGTGTTAAGTACTAATATTATATTATTATATTATTATATTACATAAGTATTAAGTATTAATATTATATTAATATAAAATATAAAATAAAATATATTAAAAAATTCCGGATATCCGGATTTATTATCCGGATAATATCCGATAAAATATGGGAAAATCTCGAATATGGTCGGATATTATGTATTCCAAATCCGATTCCGAATCCGAAGTCAACTATCCATATCCAAATCCGAAGTTAACTATCCATATCCAAATTCGTATCCGCCCGGATACTAATTTTTTATACTGAATTCGATACCGACTGGATACGGCTCCGGATCGATCCGAAAATATCCGATCCGTTTTCACCCCTAGGTAGAGGGAAATAATATTATTAAATGGTGTAAAATGAGTTTGGTGGAGGGAAATAATAATATTAAATAGTATTGAAAGTTGTTTTATTACCTTATTAGGAAATGATCAAACAAAACTAGGATGACTATTTATAAAAAGTGACCAATCAAAATCAAGATAGAGGGAGTAGTATTTCAACCATTGGCCTTATGACGTGGGCAATTCATACATACAATTAGGGGTGAGCATTCGGTAAAAACCGAATCGAACCGAACCGAACCGAAATGAATTAATCGAACCGAATTAATCGAATTTCACACCATAATACACCGAAACCGAACCATTTAAGCCTAAAATCGATTGAAATCGAACCGGATTTTTTCGGTTCGGTTTCGGTTTAAAACCGAAAAAACCGAAAATTTAACATTATTGAATTAAGTCATTTAATAACACAAAAATTCAACTAAGTGATGATACTGTTGTCCATACTCCATAACCATAACAATTCAAGTCTAAAATTCAGAAATTCAAGTCCATAACCATAACAATACATTCCAGAAATTCATAACACAAAAGGACTCCAAATAGCCTAATTTATGGTTAAGTTACCGAAATTATAACAATAACAATGCAAAATATAACCCAAAAGCTGCAAATATGTCCAAAAGCTGCAAAATATAACCCAAATAACAATGCAAGACTGAATTACAGTCCATAACAATGCAAATGTAAGTCTAAAAACTGCAAATCTGTCTAAAAACAACAAGTATGTGATGATACAACCCCCCTCTATCTCCTCCAAATCTACGTGTTGGTGTTTGATGTTGCTGCTCCAGCTCCTTCGGTTCCAACATTTGGCAAATCTGAAAAAAATAGAAAATAACCTTTTAATAAATAAAATAATCAAGAAAATTAAACATCAAGAAAAACGCATTTCAAAATCTGAACCACCATTTTGCTACAAAGAATCTTTTTCAGGCTTTAAACAGATCAAACATTTAAAACAATCCAAGATTACATTACCCAAAACCAAAAATTAAATCCAAAGCAAAAAAATAAAACAAAACCATATCAAGCACCAAACTAATTTTACAAAACCACTCAAAACCCCACTTCCAAAATTATTTAACCCAATCAAAGACCATAAATCAAGGCATGAATTAAAAAAATTAAAAGAGTCTCAGAAGCATATTCGGCGCAAACAAGCCACAACAAATAAAAGATAAAAAAAGAAAAGAAAAAATGAAAATAAAGAATTCAAACCGGGAAAATGAATCAGTCTTGCGGCGGAGGGATGGGCCGGGAAGGCGTCGTGCGGCGGAGGGATGCGTCTTGCCGAGAGCATTGAGGGATTGAGTCTTGTGATTGGTGGGGATTGACTTTTGTGAGCTCTGGGGGCTTGGCGCGATGGAACAGGGGGAGGTGGGGCGTGAATTTAGAGAGAGTGAAGAAAGCGGTGGATGGAAAATTGAAAATGAGAGTACTGAAATCTGAATTAGGGTTAGGGAGGATATATATATATATATATATATATATATATATATATATAGTAAATATTTTGGTTCGATTTTACCGAACACCAATATTTTTAAAATTGAAAACCGATCCCGAACCGAAAACCGATTTAACCGAACCGAATTTATATTTCGGTTCGGTACGGTTCGATTTTTCGGTTTTTACCTGCTCACCCCTACATACAATACAAGGTTGGGGTATTTGTTCCTGGGTCCTGATTGGGCCTTGTTTTTTTACTTGGAAATGATTGAATGCATAGAATCGACTGAGCAATCGATGGTGTTGCGGTTTAAATACTGGGAACAACAGACTGTTGTTTAAGATTCGGCTTTAAAACTCTCCTCCTTTTAGGTTTATGTGAAGGTGTGATTGGAGAATCATTCTTCTACAGTCATTCCCCAATTATTTGGTATACTGATAATCCACTGTCTCCGTTGTTGTACAGTCGTTCGTAGCGCACCCCACCTGTTTGATAAAATGCGCAGCTGATCAACCATCTTGATAGTAATTAATGGTACGACTCTGCGTTTTACCCATTTCTACTCCTGATATTTCAATTCAATCCAATTTCATCCATTGTGTGCCTAAACTTAGGAGAGTTAGTATCGCGAGCTCAAATTCAAATTCAAATTCAATTCTGGTGGTGTAATCAAGTGTTGTTCATCTGGTCATCCTCACAAACTAGTCCGTGATCCGAGGTTAGACAAGCATGTGATAAAGCAAAACAGAATGCGTTTTGTACAGAAGCTCAACCAAGCACTTCATGCCCATTCAAGTCCTCTACAAATGCCGCTCTTTCTTGTCTCTACCAAAACCGTGATCCGACGTTACCCCACTCTTTTCGAGCTCTTCTCTGTCCCGACGGCACCCACACCGTCCCATGCCACCGACCCGCTATCCCAACTCCGTGTCCGACTCACACCAGCTGCTGCCGCCCTCGCAAACAAGGAAAGCCTTCTTAAGAAATCCATGGCTCTTTCTTTGGCTTCTAAACTCCAAAAGCTGTTAATGCTTGCATCCACCTATAACAGGATTTTGTTGTCAAAGCTCGCACATTTAGGCACCGATCTCAGTCTTCCAATTAACTTCCGCTCGCGCCTTTGCAATGATCATCCGGATAAGTTTAGGGTCATCGACACTTGTTACGGACGTGCACTTGAGCTCGTTTCTTGGGATCCTAAGTTGGCTAGTGTTATACCCTCTCGTGGTGAAGAAAATCCCGTCGGGCTGATAGTAGATAGACCACTGAAATTCAAGAATTTGAGACTCTGGAAGGGGCTAAACATCAAGAGGCAGCACTATGAGTATCTTATAAAGTTCAAGGAACTCCCAGACGTGTGCCCATACAACACTAATCCAGCAGAGCTGGTGAAAGAGTCGATTGAGGCGGAGAAGAGAGCTTGTGGTGTGGTGAGGGAGGTTTTTAGGGATGGTGATGGAGAAGAGGACACTGGTGGACCATTTGACGCATTTCAGGAAGGATTTTGGTTTGCCAAACAAGCTGAGAGGAATGCTGGTGAGGCACCCTGAGATGTTCTATGTGAGCTTCAAGGGGAAAATTGGGACACTGTGTTTCTTGTGGAGGGAAATAATGATAAGGGCACACTTGTCAAAAATTATGAAATACTGGTATTAAAAGATGAGATGACGAAGCTAGTAAGACAAGGAAAGAAGTTGCATAGAGAGATTAGGAAGAGGGAGTGCATCTTCTCTAAAATTAATTTGGACAACCAACAAGATCATGAGGAGCATTATTATAACTGTGAAGATGGATTGGATGATTTATTCCAACTAGAAGATACTAGTTCAGAGGATGATGAGGAGGAAGATGAAAATTATTTTGAGAAATTAATATGGTATGGAGGAGAGAGGGAAATTTTGGAGTGCAGAAATAGAAACTCAAGGTTCAGGGCCCTGGTAGACTAGGAAAAGCAAAACAAAAATGTGCAAATTGGTGAATATTCATGTTGTTGAATCTCTGTTTCAAATAAAAAAAAGTCATGTAATATCCTTTTTGTTTCAACTTTCAAGTGCAATCACATTTCCTTGTGCGTATATATTTTGTATGACTTGTTAATTTTTTTATTCATCATATGTATAATTATACAAAAATTGAGAGTTTTAAAGGGACAAATTTCATTGCATACTACCCAGCTTGAGCAATTAAATTAGTTAGAGCTTGTTTAGATATTGACACTGATGAGAGTTTTTAATGCTTATCTCAACATGAACGAATATAATTCACATGCTACAATTTTATCATCCATCAATATAATATAAACTGATATTAATTAATTAATATACATTCGATCCAAGGCATTCTAATATAAATTAATTAAATTGTAACAATGGAGAACTAGATCTAATACGACATGGTACACAATCAAGAGAGGAAAGGATACAATTGTACCAAAAATGACCCTGCAACAAATTTTGACAAAGTAAACAAAAATAACCATCATTAAATTAGAGTTGCAATATATATCAATTGGTTGAATTCAACAATGAACTTATGCACTACTGAGCACGTTTGCATGCAAGCCATACTCTTGAGCAAACACAAAAGCCGATATTGACTGTGGTAGAGCTGCCTGGACATGCACACACATAAATATATATCAATAACTGGCAATGGTCCGTATGTTGACCTAAATTTGAGTGAAGAAAATAGTATATATAGTTTAATATATGTGTCACATTTCAATCCAAATTACTAGTATTTTGGTATACAATACTATTGTTGTGATACAACTTAAAACATTTGTTCAATTAACTTCATTAGGAAATCCACATTAGGTTCAATATCAAAATAAAATGTGTGTTGTGCAGTGTTATAATTTGAACAATTAAGCACATAGAGTTTAGAGTGTGAATTATGTGGCTTAATTTACTGCATATGTGTCACGCCCCAATTTTTATAAAACGGACTTTCTAAAAAGTAGTTAAAATAACTAACTTTGGCGCGATTAAACTTAAATTTCAAATGCATAACGGTAAGAAATAACGGCTATTAGTTTAAAAATACTATATTTAAACGGCTGAAAACCGTCAATAATAATAAAATATGAAGTGGAAGACTTACGGACTTATTAAATAACAAATTTACTTGACAAATAGCGGAAGCAAAACATTAATTACTTTCTTGGAATATAAATTAATTTAAAATACCAATTGTACTAAAACTTAACTATTAAATAAAATCTTCTTCGCATAAAACTTAATAAAGGACTAAACTTGTTATCAATCTTAAATAATAAACGACTTCAAATAGCATCATCCATCGCCTCTCCCTGCCATCAGCCCCTTAACCTAAAAAATGTTAAATGACACTCAGTGGGGCCAAGTTATTCAATATTAATGCTAAAAATAAATAATCAAGTAAATCAACTTAGTAATTCACATTCACTTTGTCACATAATCTTTGCCATCGAAACTTTTCCATAGAACTTTACCATAGAACTTTGCCATTTCCATAGAAACTTTCCCACTTTGAAGCACGGCGGGTTAAACCCGAAGACCCGTCGGTCCCGGACCACATAAGGGCCCCTGGCTATTAGACTTTGCCGAGCACGGCGGGATACACCCGAAGACCCGTCGGACCCGGACCTCAATAAGGGCCCCTGGCTATAAGACTTTGCCGAGCACGGCGGGATACACCCGAAGACCCGTCGGTCCCGGACCTCAATAAGGGCACCTGGCTGTTAGTAACTTTGCCAACATAAACACTTGCATAACCTTGGAAAATAATTCACATAGTAGTAACTCAATAATTTATTTAAAACATATAACACCAAATAACACATGCAAAAGAGCTCTACTAACCACTGTAGAGATTAAAGCAATAAAACCACACCTCGAATCCGAAAAGCAAGAAACGTTAAGTGGAAAACTTGTACGAACTAGTCCTCGGAAATGCCGTCGCCTCGCCTAACAAATAAAAGTCTTAGAATCTTATTAGTAAATTATTAAGTCTACGTGTAATTATTATTAGATTAACCTGGTTATCCTAATTACTAGTATGCTAATACATAAATACCTACTGGAATACTACTACTAACACTAATAATAATTAGAGAAAAGAACAAATAGGCATGGTATTAAACCAACAACAGGATCCCCAACTTACTGATCCCATTTCCCAACATAGAAATCTCTATTTATTATTAATATTAGTAAATAAACGCTTAAAAGTTTTTCTGAATCAATCAAACCCATAATACATGAAATGGAATAAAGAAATCACCCTTTCAAAACATTTGTCAAAAGCCCACGTATCATCTCCTAATTCTAGAGATCCTTATCTTTAAATTAATTCAATAAAAGAAATCCTATCCACCCAAACATATATAAATTAACTTGTGAAAGTCTATATATATTAACAAATTAATAATTAATCTACCACCACCGCACGATTTCCAATGAATATAATGATAATAATCCTTCCTAAGTGCTCAACAATTTGACCTCTTGCATACACCTAGATATTATATATATAATAGTGAAAGAAATTGCCATTAGATATGGGGATTACCTCTGTCGAAAAACAGAATCTTCAATGAACAATGATAATAGAAAAAGAGACAATCCCAGCAGCAACTTGAGAAGAAACTGAAAATCTGTGTTTTGTTGTTTTTTTTGTATTGATCGAATTGTGGTGAGGAGAGAAAAAGCTGTGAGAGTTCTGTTTGATGCGTGAGGGAAAGAGAGGCTGAGATTTTTGTGTGAGTACTTGTTGGTGCGGTTCTTTTCCTCTAGTTTATGGCCAATTATTGGGAGAAAGTAAAAAGAAGTTAGTGGGGAAATTAGTGGGCAATTAATTATGGCTATTTTATTTTGGTAACTGAAAAATCATGGGAATAAGTATAGTAAAGTGGCTGCTGGAATTTGGGTAGTGATTAGGCTGTTACATTTTTTTTCAATTTTAAAAGTATAGGCCTTTTTTTTAACGGGTGCTTACAATATGACCATAATTAATGTTTCATATTATTTTTGGTAAATAATAATATCTTTCAATAAATTGTAGTAACTACATGCAACCACCTTAGTCATACATACTGACATTAATTTAGCAGTAGCATAGGGAAGTTAGTTGGAGAATATATTGTATATATATGTATATCCTTTCAAAGGAAACATAAAAAGAAACAAAATACCTGGAGAATAGCAATATGGAGTATGTTGGATCGCAATCCAAGAGCCAGAGATCCAACAGCCGTAGTTATCGGTCCGCCCGCAAACCTCAACACCATACTGTAAATGACCAGCCGAATGCCACAAGCTATTAACTTCTCCTGCAGGGCCATGAAAAGTCCTGCATATATATACATACTTATGCATGCTCCAATTACTTAATAATTTCACTTGTATATATATAATTCTTAATCACTATATATACAACTTAAATTCATTACGCACCATGGTGAACATGGCTACCCCACTTCCTGCTTTGGCCATAATTAGAATCGATCCTTCCAATATACTAGGCATTTCGAAATGTGATTGAAAAACTACCTTCATCCTGGAAGGAGTTTAAATCTTACCTCAAACACAAGCGAAAGGAGATCAACTTGGAGGATATGATTACTCGACTTCGAATCGAAGAAGATAACTGGAAAAGAGAAAGGAAGGTCTCGACTTCAGTAATCGAGGCCAAGACAAATTTGATGGAGAAGAAGGATCCACCAAATAAGAGGAAACGCCTCAACGACAAAGAAGTTAAGGGAAGTTCTGCGCTCTTCTCGCCACAAGGCGTAAATTTATTTTCTCGGGAAAAATGCTACAACCGCGGCAAAGCCCAACCATAGGGCAAGTGATTGCAAACAACCCAAGAAAGATGACAATGGGAAGAGCAAGAAAGACTCGTGAATGTGGCTGAACGGGGGATCACGGAGGTCGATCTATCCGATGTGGTGACCGGCCAACTTGGTGGACAACAAGAAGGAATGGTTGGTGGACACTAGGGCCATTTGCCATGTCTGCTCGGAGAAGTCTACATTCTCCACCTATTCTCCTGATGAGGGGAGAAAGTTGTATATGGGAAACCAGGCCTCGTCTGAAGCGGTACCGTGTCGGACGGTTTGTCTTTGAAGTCGACCTCGGGGATGGAGCTAAAGCTGAATGATGTGTTGCATGTCCCAGACATCCGGAAGAACTTGATTTCTGGCTCGTTGTTAGTTAGTCACAAGTTTAAGTTAGTGTTTGAGTCTAACAAAGTTGTCTTGAGTAAGTTTGGTACCTTTCTCGGAAAGGGTTATCTCGAGAAAGGATTATTCAAAATGTCAGTTATGGTTGTGCCGTAAAGGCAAAAACACTATGATTAATGAGAATGCTTCTACTTACTTATATCGTTGAGTGTTCCTCTTTATGGCATTTTAGATTATGACATGTTAATTTAAAAGCTATAAAGCGTTTAGTAAATTTGAATTTACTTAACATTGCAAACGTTGATACATCCAAAAGATGTGAGATATGTGTAGAAGCAAAAATGGCTAAATCACCATTTAAATCTGTTGAAAGGAACACAACCCCTCTAGAATTAATTCACACAGATGTATGTGATTTAAAATTTGTGCAAACTAGAAGTGGAAAAAAGTACTTTATTACTTTTATTGATGATTGCACTAGATTCTGCTACGTTTATCTTTTACGAAGTAAAGATGAAGCAATTGAAGCGTTTAAATGTTACAAAACTGAAGTAGAGAATCAATTGAACACTAGAATTAAAACAATTCGTAGTGATAGAGGTGGAGAGTATGTGGCTCCGTTTGAACAGTTATGTGTTGAGTCAGACATCATACATCAAACGACAACCCCCTACTCACCTCAATCGAATGGTGTTGCGGAAAGGAAAAATCGAACACTAAAAGAGATGATGAACGTTATGTTAATCAGCTCGGGTTTACCTCAGAACTTGTGGGGGGAATCTATTCTGTCAGCTAACCACATTTTAAATAAGATTCCAGTTAAAAATACGGATGAAACTCCTTATGAGATGTGGAAAAAGCGCAAACCGTCTTACAAACACCTCAAAGTGTGGGGGTGTTTGGCTAAAGTTGAAGTGCAAATTCCTAAACAAGTAAGAATCGGACCTAAAATGGTCGATTGCATCTTTATAGGATAAGCCTTCAACAGTAGTGCTTATCGATTCCCGATTCACAAATCAGAGATACCCGATATGACAAAAGGCACAACAATAGAATCAAATAATGTCGTATTCTTTGAAAATATCTTCCCTTGTAGGGATAAAGAAGAAGTGAGTTCGAACAAACGAACACACGAAGAATCAGATGACACTGCAGGTCCTTCACTCAAGATAGTGAAGAACCAAGACGCAGTAAACGAGCTAGAATTGATAAGACCTATGGTCCAGACTTCATCACTTACGTGTTGGAGGACGAACCTCAGTCTATCAAGGAAGCTATGTCCAGATCGGATGCTCCGCTCTGGAAAGAAGCTATTAATAGCGAATATGATTCAATTATGCAAAATCACACGTGGGAGTTGGTTGACCTCCCCAAAGGTTGCAAGACCTTAGGATGTAAGTGGATCCTTAAAAGAAAATACAAAGCAGATGGATCAGTTGAAAAGTATAAAGCCCTTTTGATTGCAAAGGGTTTTAAACAAAAGGAAGGATATGATTTCTTAGACACATATTCACCTGTTACGAGGATTACATCCATTCGTGTACTTATCGCGATTGCTGCCTTTCACAATCTCGAAATACATCAAATGGATGTAAAGACTGTGTTTCTTAATGGTGAGATAGATGCTGAAATTTACATGGATCAACCTGAGGGTTACATTACACCTAGAAACGAGAAAAAAAAGTGTAAACTCGTTCGATCAATGTATGGACTTAAACAAGCTCCAAAGCAGTGGCATTTGAAGTTTGACAACATCATGTTGTCAAATGGGTTTTGAATTAACGAATGTGATAAGTGTGTTTATGTGAAGAAAACACCAAATGGGTTTGTTATCGTATGTTTATATGTCGATGACATGTTAATCATTGGTAACAATCACAATGTCATCATGAATACGAAAATATGTTAAATCGGAATTTTGACATGAAAGACATGGGATTAGCAGATGTGATTCTTGGAATCAAAATTGAGATAACATCAAATTGAATCTCTTTGACACAATCTCATTACGTTGAGAAAGTGTTGAAGAAGTTCAATGCAGTTGATGATCCACCTGCTAAAACACCTCTGGAGCACAATGTTCATCTGAAGAAGAACAGAGGATCACCTGTGGCTCAGTTGGAATATGCAAGGATCATTAGAAGCGTGATGTACATAACGAATTGCTCACATCCTGATCTTGCATGTGCAGTAAACAAGCTGGGCAGGTACACGAGCAATCCAAGTCACGATCATTGGAAAACTCTTAGAAGGGTTTTAAGGTACTTAAAATACACCCTTGACCTTGGGCTACATTACACGAGGTATCCAGCTGTACTTGAAGGGTACAATGAGGCTAATTGGATATCGGATACAAAAGACTCATTTTTCACTAGTGGATATGTGTTCACTATTGGAGGAGCTACAGTATCGTGGAAATCCACAAAACAGACGTGTATTGCCCGTTCCACAATGGAATCAGAATTTATCGCTTTAGATCAAGCTGGTGAAGAAGCAGAATGTCTTCGTAATTTTCTGGAAGACATTCCTTGTTGGAACAAACTAGTACCATCGGTAATGGTACATTGTGACTGTCAAGCTGCTATAGGTAAAGCTTCGAATAGTATGTATAACAGAAAGTAGAGACATATCCGTCGTCGATATAACTCTGTTAGACATTTGATCTCAACTGGGGTTATAACCATTGACTATGTAAGGTCAAAGGATAACATAACGGATCCTCTCACGAAGAGCATATGCCGAGATCAAATGAATAAGTTGATAGAGGGAATGTGTCAAAAATCCACAAAGAAAAACTGAAACAGTGGAAACCCAACCATGATGACTGGAGATCCCAAGAACTTGGTTCTAAAGGGAAAATCAAACTGTGAATGTTAGTTGTACAACACTTGAAAATCATGACCATTCCTGACAACACTAAGTCAAGTGTTGAGCACCCGTAAATGTGGTAAAGGTTAAGTCTTTGACTTTTAATGGTTCCTAAAGGTCCAGTTGGGACTGAGTATGACTGGATACTCGAGAGGAGATCACCTATGCAAATGAGAAGTGAGGGCCGCTTCGACCAAACATTTATGCAACACAAAAGGGCGTCCATGGCAAAAATGGACAAAACTATGAGAATGAATCAGAGTCGAGACTGACTTGTGTCAGCACTGCCTGTAAGTTATACACGAAGGTGGATTAGTTTAAGGCACTGTGTCCACTAAGCAGCCGTATACTCGATAGTGCTGGGCTACGGAAAGTTCAAAGCCCCAAGCTACTTATCCGAGCGGAATGATGATCCTAAATCCGTATAGATGCAATTTTCACTCATGTGGGGGATTGTTGGAAATTTGATTTTGAGAGTGTTCTAGCACTCAAGGTTGACCAAATTATTGATGAATTAAAATGTTGATTTTTCGTAAATTAAACGTGACTAGATTATTTTACTCGCGGAGTAGATGTGTGGGTCCCGAACGGGTTTCGTGAGGGCGTAAGTCTAGAGGGAGGGTGAATAGACTTCTAAAACTTTTTTTTCGTGTAGATCGGGTGTGATTGCGGTTTGCTCGATCGAGTGCAAAATGAATCGGTTTGATCGATATCCAACTTACTAGTCGCGAGGGCGATCGATTCGGTGTCTATCGGTTTAAATCGATTGTCTGAAGCTAGTTTATACTTGTGTGAAAAACTAGTTTATAACAAATCGATTTCAAGTTTGTTTTCAATCGGATGACTATGGAGTCAATCGATCGGATCGATAACGGTGCTAGGTGATCCTAACTTCGTAATATGTATGCTGATTTAATCAAGTTGTGTGCAATAGTGTAAAGCAATTAATCAAACGGTAAATGCACACAAGATTTATAGTGGTTGGACAACCGATCCCACGTCCCACTCTTCCCTATCACAAGGGGCACCAACTTAACCGACTTAACCAACTGGACTTAGATTATTGTGTTAGTCCAACACATTAGACCAACAGATATTTATAGAGCTCTCACTCAACCGATCCTAGAAATCAGAACTAGAAACCCTAGTTTGAAATCTTGCTAGACAAACATAACCTAACTTTGGGTTTTGGGTAAGATTTGTTGTTTGTTCCAACTTTGAAATCTTTCCTAGTATTTAAGTTGCCTAACAGCTAGAGGATAAGATTTCTGTGCTAAGAACTATGGGATGAACACTTAGAAAATAATCTTCAAGGTTGCGTTCTTCGTGCGAAAATTTTGCTGTAGTATGAGCTTCTTGATAATTTCCGTCTTTTCACTCTGAAGAGTAATCCCATATTTATAGACCTCGAAATCAAAGAGCCGTTGGAGAGCAATTTGAATTTTCGGCTATATTTGGTAGATATGCAGGATTTGATGTGACGTGCTTCCAGGTACGACATGGCCGAAAGCGTGTATGTCATTTTTCTAGCCGTTTGACTATGCAGCGCCGAAATTCGCAGCGCCAGCTCAGGTCATACGTGTCTTGTTCTTATTGGTTAACAAGTACAGCATATCAGAGTTTGTTCACCAACTAAAGTTGACATTCTTCTTGTTCAGATTAACAACGTATGACATGGTGAAACATTAGTTGACACCTGGTGTGAGCTGACCTGATCAGTTACAACTGATCAGTCTACCTTATAGAGTCTTCTGGTGCCAGTTGTCTTAGCTCAACTAGCAGACTCAACTGATGTAGGTCTCTTGGTCTGATCTTCTGGTAGTCATCTGATCTTCAGGTCTTCTGAATTTATGTTTCATGACTTCTCCTGATTATCTGACTTTATAAGATCGTCTGATCTTCTGTCCTTCCCTTGCCTTCTGGCCAGTCGGACTTCAGCTGATCTTTTGTTCTCAGCTGGTCTTTAGATCTGACCTATACATATTGAGTTCCCCCTCAATATGTGACCTATCTTATACATCAGTTGTTCTATACAATAATTATCAACTGGTCATCTTATAACTGGTATTAAAAACATCGGCTAGCTAACAGGTCTGACTGGTCCTATTACATGTATTTTAAAACTTTCATCAAAACTCTAAATTTCCCAACAATTTCCCCCTTTTTGATGAAACAAAAACACTTGAGAAACCAACACAGTTGATAAATATAAGACAATAAAGAACAAATAATCAGAAGACAATGAGATTTTGTCTTAGGATCAGAAAAAAATAAACTTTTCATTCATCAGATTTATCTATTACATATTACATCAGAAAAGTTTGGGTTTAAATTTAGCTGATCCTAAATAGTCTTCTGATCTTTAATCTCTTGGTTTATATCCCTCTGGCATTTCTCGTTGATCCTGAGGAATATTAAATATCCGGTATAGCTTCCATTTGGCATCATTGATCTGCTGAGGATCAGTTATGCGAGCTTTGTTCAAAATGTCAAAATAGAACCTTTGAAATGCCAGTCTGTCAAATGAGCCATCTGCCTTCTTCGAGTATTCCATCACGTCATACTCTTGATGAGATATTCTTACATTGATTACTCTCGCCTCATTTTCCAGATATTTCAGAAAATTTGGGTGTTTGTTCTCGAACCAGTTGAAAAATTCTGCATCTGGTGATTCTTCTTGTGGCACTAGGTCCAGAACAAATGCATCCAGAAGCCATTCACTTCTGATCTTATTCCATTCCTCGAACCTATCAGCATGTCTGCGCGGTTTTTTTAAATGATTTCATCAACTCTTCTTTGCAACCGAGGTTCGCCCAAATTTTTCGACTTTGCCTTTCTTCGCCCTCGTCAGATTTCTTTTTCGGACCTTACGCCTCTGCTAATTTTTTTTTTCTTCTTTTCTTCTTCAATAATTTGAGCTTCTTGACAATCTGCTCCTTAGACGATTTCTCGGCCATTCATATCGGCATGTATCTGGTAAATTTGTTTCTCGTGACTCTCTTAGTCGAGTGGTAGTCTGAGTTTTGATGTCCCAAAGACCAAGAACTAACTTTCTTGCCTTTGACTTCTCCATCTTCCCATAAATTTCATTAGCAAAAATGATCCGGATGGTCTAGTCTCCGCCATAGATTCAACCGTCTAATCGGTTCTTACATTGTTCGATAAAGTCGATTGATTTCTCAACTTTGTCCTTCCCCTTTTTGGTTTGATCAAAAAGAAGGTTGAAGTGGGAAGTCGAGATCCAAAGTCGATCGATATAGCCTTGTTAAGATCTTCAATGAGATAAACCTTGAGCTTGAGTAGATAGATTTTGAATCTTTGAGATTAGCTCGATCTTGTGCAGATTCAACTAGCGATAGAGAGGTAAGAATGAGTTTATCAAATTTTTCTTCAGTCATTTTAAGATTTTCTATGACCATCAGAAGAGAAACTTGTTGTTGATCAACCTGAACTAACTTATCGTCAACTGTCTTTTTAAATTCAAAGATTAGGTTGGTCACGGTTTGAGAGAACTCGATCTTTGATTGTTTAATCTGGGAAATACCCAATTCCCGCTGATCCGTTATCTCTTTGAGGCCAATTTGCCTCTGATAAGCTATTGTGTTGCTAAGTTCATTAGCCAACACTCCCTCAACTTCTTCTTTTCGGAAGATCTTTAAAACAAGATCTCGATCTCACCGAAGTTGATCGGGGTGATGTGTGTTGCATGAATATTTTGCATCACCGATCATTTCGATTGTTTAAGCGCCTCCGTGGTTTGTCATGAATCTGCAACACCGGTTCCACTATCATCGCCGACTCGCACATCCTTCATAGGATCATCTTCCTAGATCATCTTCCTTAGGAGTTTCTTCAAATATCTCCAGTTAAACTTGTTCAATTATTCCCAAATTTTACGTGGATCGAGCTTTGATCGCTTGAAGATTATCGATTCGGTGGTGATCCTACTGGAGATTTACGCATGTCGAAATCAAAATCTGCGAATGCATCAAAGACCTCCCATCCTGCTCAATAATGATCATGAAATCTGAGAAGTTCTTCAAACGGAGATCTTTCGGTGAGGATCTCCATTACTTCTTCCCCAATAACGGGATGGGCTTCGACTCTGGATACAACTCATCAATATCGCGTTCAATTCACATTCGACCATTTTTTCGGTGATGGTCTTGGATGATCTAGACTCGAGAATCACTGTTCGGATCGACCGGTTTTTAGTTGATGAGATGTAGAGGGTTCGGTGGCGCGTCTCGAGTAAATTTGGATGTTGGTGATTAATTTTGAATCTGCGAGAGGTTCTCAGCTGTAGCGACAAGTCGTCTGGATCTGCGCAGGAGTGATCTTAATGGTTTCTTGGTGGTGAACTTTCGTGTTCGGGCGAAGAAAGTGAAGGAGGAGGAGAAATATGCTCGGTAGCTTAGAATTCGAGACGTGAATCAGTGATAGATTGAGGTGAAGAGATCGTTAGTCCTTGCTCTTCCCCTCGGACCGTTTTGGCGAGCTCTCAACTTGAGAAGCTTTGCCTATCGATGTTTCAAGAGATCTCTGCTGCGCATCAGGTTGATCTGGCACTCCTTCTTCATCTGACTCGTCTTCCAGAAAAAGAGTCATGGCGTCCTATTTTACCTTCTTTGGCCTCTTCTCCTGAGCCTTTACCAGTTTTCTCTTCTTCTTTTGAGGAAGCATCGATTTGCGAGCGAAAAGCTTCCTCCTTGTTTTTCCCTTTCTTAGTCTTAGGGGGGGTGGGCCGCATATCATCATCTGATGGCCCATAGATGGCAGTTGTGGTTGAGAGAAAGGCCTTGTAGGACTTCAGTCCGTTCTGATCCCATTGAGCATTGGGCATCTTGTCCTTCTCGAATAGATCTAACATTGTTGAGATTGTTGATTCTCTTTTTGGATAGACTTGTCTCTGTTCACTAACTCCAAACTTGTCATGTTCTTGGAGCAGAATAGCCTTCACAAAACCATGCCAATTAATATTTTTGGCTTCATCGATAATAGCAGTCATACTATACATTTTTACAGTTGTTAATCCATCTGAGCTGAACGAAATACCCATGATTATTTTTGACAGAATGTCAAACAACAGACTGTATTTCCTTTTCAACATAAGCCTGACAAAGCCTACTATGCCGGTGTTTATCGGCCTCTCTGAAGAGTTCATTCCTGATCAGTTCATCTTCATTCTCCCTGTAGTGAGCAGGAGAGATTTTTCCTTTGGGCAGGTTGAACAGTCGAGATATATCATTATTTGTAAGTCTGATCTCCTCTCCATTTACTGAAGAAATCAGTTCGTCTCCAGGATTTTCCGTGTCCACCTTCAAATTCCTCAAGAATTCTAGTGCCTCATATTGCATTACTGGATCGCAGTGAGCAGCACAGTATTTTTTGAGATCGCACCTTCTCAGAATTTGTTCCACCTCCATTGATTCTGGATCCCGTGTAACACCAAACCTTAAAAATTTGTCTTCAACAATTTTGGTTGCCAAATCCGCATAGTTACACATAATTTTGCCCATTCCATGAGTGGCCATCTACAATAAGATAGACTCGATTAAAATTTGTGATAACCATAAAGATATCATATATTGATTATCGACCTATTCTCGCACTCCAAGAATCGATGAATACATATGGATATCAAGAAATGATAAGGCACAACACATGATAACATAAATAGATGTAATCTTTTTTTTCTCAATGGAATTTTAGGAAAGTAATTCACCAAACAACTAGAAATTACCAAATTCTGCTTTTCGATTTTTGAAACAGGTTGAATCGTAAGAACACTTTTGTTGTCTTCAGATATATCACACGTCAAAGATCACCGATTAATCACACGCCAAAAGATGAATTATCACACGCCGTCGTAGTCCCACCGGCACCACGCGATTTGTCGTCTTCTACGCATATGTTTTTGTCACGCTTTATCATACGACTTTGTCGTCTTTTATCGATTTATCGTCTTAACGATTTGTCGTGATGATCCTCTTTATATAAAAATGACCTCACCTTTCATTTAGAAAAAACCTTTGAATGTTTCCCTCATTCCACTTATATACCTACACCCACATTTCAAATGAAGAAACTACGGTTCTTCCCGCAGCCGTTTGCTCGATTAATTATTTATTTGGTGGTCAATTTGACAATGCCACATCGAATTAGACCAGAAATTATTTGGCCTTCAACAATTGGCGCTAGAAGGAGGGTGGTTATTGAAAAAAATTCGTCAAGAACAACGTCGAATTTTCGAATCCAAATCCAAAAACTCACAACACAACCCAGAAAAATTCTCAATTTTATCCCTATAGTCATCGTCTTCCTCAACACACAAACCCAGAAGAAACACCCCTGCATACATACACATACAGATACATAAAAAAAAGAAAAAGAACAGAGATTCATGCCCGAGATATGTATACACACATACATACAAAGGCACGGTGGCCATCGGATCCTCCACCGCCTTGGTCCTGAAACTCAACCCTCGGGCACCGCAACCAGAGACAGCTCCAGACCGGAGCACCCCTGCCCCAAAATCGAAAAGCTGCCGCACCAGCATCGATGTCGGTCCCGGAAACAGAACAACAACACTAGCAAACCTCCGCCGACTCACCGGCTACTCTCACTTCAACCAAGGAGACTTCAATTCCTCCAATTCAGCCGCGTCCGTGCCTGACTCCCCACGACCACGACGCCGCCTCACCTCCGCCGCTGCTTCAAGCTCCACCAAGAGGCCGCCTGGAGTCGCAGGGTCGCTTGGCCGCTGCCGCCTTCGTAACCGCCCGCGCCGGCCAAAGCGAGGCAACCAAAAATAGATGCCCAGATTCCGTCGAGGGCCTCCACCGCCGCCTGCAAACAGCACTCGCGGCTCAACACCGAAAGGAGCCGCACCACCATGGCTCGGGAATTCAAAAAATGGCACCGCCGTTCCAACACCGGCATCAGATTTCCTGATGCCGCGTGGGAGGATTCGTGGCGATGGAAGGTGAGTCCATCTGGAGCGCTACGCGTATATACAGGTTTGATCTGATCCTCAAGTTTGGGCCATGTTTTTTATTGGGTACTTAAGATAAGATTCCAGATTTCAAACTTATGGGCCAGATCTTATTTTGGGCCTGTTTTCATAAGAGTGGGGATGGGCTAATTTCGGTGGGCTTGACCAGATTTGAGCTGCTAGTTTTGACTTGATAAAAAAAAAACTTTTCAAACTACACCACTCTTAAAAAGCATACCTCCCTTAATTTATGAACAGAGGTTCTGAAAATTTCTTAAACGTCAGCTTTTTTAATGCGAACAACACGTGGATGACTTGAACTGGTCCTCAAGTTAATTAAAACGAGTAAGATAAAAATAGAAATAACAAAAATAAAAACAAAACACAAACGAATCATAACACAATATTAACTATATTTCATACACGTACAAGATTTATATTCTTGCACGTAAAATGTGTGTTAGAAAATATTTTATACACTCGAGTTTATTTAAAAAATTAATTAGTATTACATCAAAAAATTAATTTGACTACTCAATATAAATGAATTTATCATCATCATATAATTATACGACTGATGTGGAAGAAGATAAAAAATATTGTAAGGAATTAATATGGTACGAAGAGGGGAATTTTGGAGTGCAGAGACAGAAAATCTTGGTTCTGCAGGGCCCTGGTACACTAGGAACAACAAAACCAAAATGCCCGCGTTAAGGAGCGAATTGGAGTACAGCTGTGCAGGTGAAATGAAAAAAAATCATGTAGCCTTTTTTATTTGTGCATAAATATTTGAGATTATTACTAGTAGTAGGTGCAAGCATCACCACACCCTTACTAATAGGTCCCCAAAAAATATGTCATTACTATGAGTGCAAAATGTGGGATAATTACCCAATATACCCTCTCCCCTATTTCTTCAGCTCTTACCGACCCCCAACTCTTAAAAAAGCTGAAATCCCAAACTCAAACTCCAGGTCTGCAGAACCCAAACTTCAAATTCCCCCACCCCTCCCACCCACAAATAAAAATAAAAATTAAGATTGTTGTGATTCTCAAATCCTGTTGCCGTCGCCCACATAGATTGATGTTGAAAAGCCCACTCCCAAACAAAAAAACTCAGATCGCTGCTGTTGAAGAACACCACCGTCGCTGTTGACTGTCTTTTCTCGTCTTCCGTCGTCGGACACGTGTAACATCTGTTAGGAATTAAACAAGCAATTATGGAGAAAATAATAGAACTAGGAATTTAGAGACAAACAATTTGGTTACCCAATTCGTCAGGAATGACTACCCAGCTTGAGCAATTAAATTAGTTAGAGCTTGTTTAGATATTGACACTGATGAGAGTTTTTAATGCTTATCTCAACATGAACGAATATAATTCACATGCTACAATTTTATCATCCATCAATATAATATAAACTGATATTAATTAATTAATATACATTCGATCCAAGGCATTCTAATATAAATTAATTAAATTGTAACAATGGAGAACTAGATCTAATACGACATGGTACACAATCAAGAGAGGAAAGGATACAATTGTACCAAAAATGACCCTGCAACAAATTTTGACAAAGTAAACAAAAATAACCATCATTAAATTAGAGTTGCAATATATATCAATTGGTTGAATTCAACAATGAACTTATGCACTACTGAGCACGTTTGCATGCAAGCCATACTCTTGAGCAAACACAAAAGCCGATATTGACTGTGGTAGAGCTGCCTGGACATGCACACACATAAATATATATCAATAACTGGCAATGGTCCGTATGTTGACCTAAATTTGAGTGAAGAAAATAGTATATATAGTTTAATATATGTGTCACATTTCAATCCAAATTACTAGTATTTTGGTATACAATACTATTGTTGTGATACAACTTAAAACATTTGTTCAATTAACTTCATTAGGAAATCCACATTAGGTTCAATATCAAAATAAAATGTGTGTTGTGCAGTGTTATAATTTGAACAATTAAGCACATAGAGTTTAGAGTGTGAATTATGTGGCTTAATTTACTGCATATGTGTCACGCCCCAATTTTTATAAAACGGACTTTCTAAAAAGTAGTTAAAATAACTAACTTTGGCGCGATTAAACTTAAATTTCAAATGCATAACGGTAAGAAATAACGGCTATTAGTTTAAAAATACTATATTTAAACGGCTGAAAACCGTCAATAATAATAAAATATGAAGTGGAAGACTTACGAACTTATTAAATAACAAATTTACTTGACAAATAGCGGAAGCAAAACATTAATTACTTTCTTGGAATATAAATTAATTTAAAATACCAATTGTACTAAAACTTAACTATTAAATAAAATCTTCTTCGCATAAAACTTAATAAAGGACTAAACTTGTTATCAATCTTAAATAATAAACGACTTCAAATAGCATCATCCATCGCCTCTCCCCGCCATCAGCCCCTTAACCTAAAAAATGTTAAATGAGGGGGTGAGCATGCAAGCACACTCAGTGGGGCCAAGTTATTCAATATTAATGCTAAAAATAAATAATCAAGTAAATCAACTTAGTAATTCACATTCACTTTGTCACATAATCTTTGCCATCGAAACTTTTCCATAGAACTTTACCATAGAACTTTGCCATTTCCATAGAAACTTTCCCACTTTGAAGCACGGCGGGTTAAACCCGAAGACCCGTCGGTCCCGGACCACATAAGGGCCCCTGGCTATTAGACTTTGCCGAGCACGGCGGGATACACCCGAAGACCCGTCGGACCCGGACCTCAATAAGGGCCCCTGGCTATAAGACTTTGCCGAGCACGGCGGGATACACCCGAAGACCCGTCGGTCCCGGACCTCAATAAGGGCACCTGGCTGTTAGTAACTTTGCCAACATAAACACTTGCATAACCTTGGAAAATAATTCACATAGTAGTAACTCAATAATTTATTTAAAACATATAACACCAAATAACACATGCAAAAGAGCTCTACTAACCACTGTAGAGATTAAAGCAATAAAACCACACCTCGAATCCGAAAAGCAAGAAACGTTAAGTGGAAAACTTGTACGAACTAGTCCTCGGAAATGCCGTCATATAACCTAACAAATAAAAGTCTTAGAATCTTATTAGTAAATTATTAAGTCTACGTGTAATTATTATTAGATTAACCTGGTTATCCTAATTACTAGTATGCTAATACATAAATACCTACTGGAATACTACTACTAACACTAATAATAATTAGAGAAAAGAACAAATAGGCATGGTATTAAACCAACAACAGGATCCCCAACTTACTGATCCCATTTCCCAACATAGAAATCTCTATTTATTATTAATATTAGTAAATAAACGCTTAAAAGTTTTTCTGAATCAATCAAACCCATAATACATGAAATGGAATAAAGAAATCACCCTTTCAAAACATTTGTCAAAAGCCCACGTATCATCTCCTAATTCTAGAGATCCTTATCTTTAAATTAATTCAATAAAAGAAATCCTATCCACACAAACATATATAAATTAACTTGTGAAAGTCTATATATATTAACAAATTAATAATTAATCTACCACCACCGCACGATTTCCAATGAATATAATGATAATAATCCTTCCTAAGTGCTCAACAATTTGACCTCTTGCATACACCTAGATATTATATATAATAGTGAAAGAAATTGCCATTAGATATGGGGATTACCTCTGTCGAAAAACAGAATCTGCAATGAACAATGATAATAGAAAAAGAGACAATCCCAGCAGCAACTTGAGAAGAAACTGAAAATCTGTGTTTTGTTGTTTTTTTGTATTGATCGAATTGTGGTGAGGAGAGAAAAAGCTGTGAGAGTTCTGTTTGATGCGTGAGGGAAAGAGAGGCTGAGATTTTTGTGTGAGTACTTGTTGGTGCGGTTCTTTTCCTCTAGTTTATGGCCAATTATTGGGAGAAAGTAACAAGAAGTTAGTGGGGAAATTAGTGGGCAATTAATTATGGCTATTTTATTTTGGTAACTGAAAAATCATGGGAATAAGTATAGTAAAGTGGCTGCTGGAATTTGGGTAGTGATTAGGCTGTTACATTTTTTTTCAATTTTAAAAGTATAGGCCTTTTTTTTGAACGGGTGCTTACAATATGACCATAATTAATGTTTCATATTATTTTTGGTAAATAATAATATCTTTCAATAAATTGTAGTAACTACATGCAACCACCTTAGTCATACATACTGACATTAATTTAGCAGTAGCATAGGGAAGTTAGTTAGAGAATATATTGTATATATATGTATATCCTTTCAAAGGAAACATAAAAAGAAACAAAATACCTGGAGAATAGCAATATGGAGTATGTTGGATCGCAACCCAAGAGCCAGAGATCCAACAGCCGTAGTTATCGGTCCGCCCGCAAACCTCAACACCATACTGTAAATGACCAGCCGAATGCCACAAGCTATTAACTTCTCCTGCAGGGCCATGAAAAGTCCTGCATATATATACATACTTATGCATGCTCCAATTACTTAATAATTTCACTTGTATATATATAATTCTTAATCACTATATATACAACTTAAATTCATTACGCACCATGGTGAACATGGCTACCCCACTTCCTGCTTTGGCCATAATTAGAATCGATCCTTCCAATATACTAGGCATTTCGAAATGTGATTGAAAAACTACCTTCATCCTGGAAGGAGTTTAAATCTTACCTCAAACACAAGCGAAAGGAGATCAACTTGGAGGATATGATTACTCGACTTCGAATCGAAGAAGATAACTGGAAAAGAGAAAGGAAGGTCTCGACTTCAGTAATCGAGGCCAAGACAAATTTGATGGAGAAGAAGGATCCACCAAATAAGAGGAAACGCCCCAACGACAAAGAAGTTAAGGGGAAGTCTGCTGCTCCTGCCACAAGGCAGAAATTTATTTTCTCAGGAAAAATGCTACAACTGTGGCAAGCCCAACCATAGGGCAAGTGATTGCAAACAACCCAAGAAAGATGACAATGGGAAGAGCAAGAAAGACTCTGTGAATGTGGCTGAACGGGGGATCACGGAGGCTGATCTATCTGATGTGGTGACTGAAGCCAACTTGGTGGACAACAAGAAGGAATGGTTGGTGGACACTAGGGCCATTTGCCATGTCTGCTCGGAGAAGTCTACATTCTCCACCTATTCTCCTGATGAGGGGAGAAAGTTGTATATGGGAAACCAGGCCTCGTCTGAAGCGGCTGGTGTCGGACGGTTGTGCTGAAGCTGACCTCAGGGATGGAGCTAAAGCTGAATGATGTGTTGCATGTCCCAGACATCCGGAAGAACTTGATTTCTGGCTCGTTGTTAGTTAGTCACAAGTTTAAGTTAGTGTTTGAGTCTAACAAAGTTGTCTTGAGTAAGTTTGGTACCTTTCTCGGAAAGGGTTATCTCGAGAAAGGATTATTCAAAATGTCAGTTATGGTTGTAAGCCGTAAAGGCAAAAACACTATGATTAATGAGAATGCTTCTACTTCTGTTTATATCGTTGAGTGTTCCTCTTTATGGCATTTTAGATTATGACATGTTAATTTAAAAGCTATAAAGCGTTTAGTAAATTTGAATTTACTTAACATTGCAAACGTTGATACATCCAAAAGATGTGAGATATGTGTAGAAGCAAAAATGGCTAAATCACCATTTAAATATGTTGAAAGGAACACAACCCCTCTAGAATTAATTCACACAGATGTATGTGATTTAAAATTTGTGCAAACTAGAAGTGGAAAAAAGTACTTTATTACTTTTATTGATGATTGCACTAGATTCTGCTGCGTTTATCTTTTACGAAGTAAAGATGAAGCAATTGAAGCGTTTAAATGTTACAAAACTGAAGTAGAGAATCAATTGAACACTAGAATTAAAACAATTTGTAGTGATAGAGGTGGAGAGTATATGGCTCCGTTTGAACAGTTATGTGTTGAGTCAGGCATCATACATCAAACGACAACCCCTTACTCACCTCAATCGAATGGTGTTGCGGAAAGGAAAAATCGAACACTAAAAGAGATGATGAACGCTATGTTAATCAGCTCGGGTTTACCTCAGAACTTGTGGGGGGAATCTATTCTGTCAGCTAACCACATTTTAAATAAGATTCCAGTTAAAAATACGGATGAAACTCCTTATGAGATGTGGAAAAAGCACAAACCGTCTTACAAACACCTCAAAGTGTGGGGGTGTTTAGCTAAAGTTGAAGTGCCAATTCCTAAACAAGTAAGAATCGGACCTAAAATGGTCGATTGCATCTTTATAGGATAAGCCTTCAACAGTAGTGCTTATCCATTCCTGATTCACAAATCAGAGATACCCGATATGACAAAAGGCACAACAATAGAATCAAATAATGTCGTATTCTTTGAAAATATCTTCCCTTGTAGGGATAAAGAAGAAGTGAGTTCGAACAAACGAACACACGAAGAATCAGATGACACTGCAGGTCCTTCACTCAAGATAGTGAAGAACCAAGACGCAGTAAACGAGCTAGAATTGATAAGACCTATGGTCCAGACTTCATCACTTACGTGTTGGAGGACGAACCTCAGTCTATCAAGGAAGCTATGTCCAGATCGGATGCTCCGCTCTGGAAAGAAGCTATTAATAGCGAATATGATTCAATTATGCAAAATCACACGTGGGAGTTGGTTGACCTCCCCAAAGGTTGCAAGACCTTAGGATGTAAGTGGATCCTTAAAAGAAAATATAAAGCAGATGGATCAGTTGAAAAGTATAAAGCCCGTTTGATTGCAAAGGGTTTTAAACAAAAGGAAGGATATGATTTCTTAGACACATATTCACCTGTTACGAGGATTACATCCATTCGTGTACTTATCGCGATCTCGAAATACATCAGATGGATGTAAAGACTGTGTTTCTTAATGGTGAGGTAGATGCTGAAATTTACATGGATCAACCTGAGGGTTACATTACACCTAGAAACGAGAAAAAAAAGTGTAAACTCGTTCGATCAATGTATGGACTTAAACAAGCTCCAAAGCAGTGGCATTTGAAGTTTGACAACATCATGTTGTCAAATGGGTTTTGAATTAACGAATGTGATAAGTGTGTTTATGTGAAGAAAACACCAAATGGGTTTGTTATCGTATGTTTATATGTCGATGACATGTTAATCATTGGTAACAATCACAATGTCATCATGAATACGAAAATATGTTAAATTGGAATTTTGACATGAAAGACATGGGATTAGCAGATGTGATTCTTGGAATCAAAATTGAGATAACATTAAATTGAATCTCTTTGACACAATCTCATTACGTTGAGAAAGTGTTGAAGAAGTTCAATGCAGTTGATGATCCACTTGCTAAAACACCTCTGGAGCACAATGTTCATCTGAAGAAGAACAGAGGATCACCTGTGGCTCAATTGGAATATGCAAGGATCATTAGAAGCGTGATGTACATAACGAATTGCTCACATCCTGATCTTGGATGTGCAGTAAACAAGCTGGGCAGGTACACGAGCAATCCAAGTCACGATCATTGGAAAACTCTTAGAAGGGTTTTAAGGTACTTAAAATACACCCTTGACCTTGGGCTACATTACACGAGGTATCCAGCTGTACTTGAAGGGTACAATGAGGCTAATTGGATATCAGATACAAAAGACTCATTTTTCACTAGTGGATATGTGTTCACTATTGAAGGAGCTATAGTATCGTGGAAATCCACAAAACAGACGTGTATTTCCCGTTCCACAATGGAATCATAATTTATCGCTTTAGATCAAGCTGGTGAAGAAGCAGAATGTCTTCGTAATTTTCTGGAAGACATTCCTTGTTGGAACAAACTAGTACCATCGGTAATGGTACATTGTGACTGTCCAGCTGCTATAAGTAAAGCTTCGAATAGTATGTATAACAGAAAGTATAGACATATCCGTCGTCGATATAACTCTGTTAGACATTTGATCTCAACTGGGGTTATAACCATTGACTATGTAAGGTCAAAGGATAACATAACGGATCCTCTCACGAAGAGCATATGCCGAGATCAAATGAATAAGTTGATAGAGGGAATGTGTCTAAAATCCACAAAGAAAAACTGAAACAGTGGAAACCCAACCATGACGACTGAAGATCCCAAGAACTTGGTTCAAAAGGGAAAATCAAACTGTGAATGTTAGTTGTACAACACTTAAAAATCATGACCATTCCTGACAACACTAAGTCAAGTGTTGAGCACCCGTAAATGTGGTAAAGGTTAAGTCTTTGACTTTTAATGGTTCCTAAAGGTCCAGTTGGGACTGAGTATGACTGGATACTCGAGAGGAGATCACCTATGCAAATGAGAAGTGAGGGCCGCTTCGACCAAACATTTATGCAACACAAAAGGGCGTCCATGGCAAAAATGGACAAAACTATGAGAACGAATCAGAGTCGAGACTGACTTGTGTCAGCACTGCCTGTAAGGTATACACGAAGGTGGATTAGTTTAAGGCACTGTGTCCACTAAGCAGCCGTATACTCGATAGTGCTGGGCTACGGAAAGTTCAAAGCCCCAAGCTACTTATCCGAAAGCAACTAAGTCTCAAATGAGCGGAATGATGATCCTAAATCCGTATAGATGCAATTTTCACTCATGTGGGGGATTGTTGGAAATTTGGTTTTGAGAGTGTTCTAGCACTCAAGGTTGACCAAATTATTGATGAATTAAAATGTTGATTTTTCGTAAATTAAACGTGACTAGATTATTTTACTCTAGGAGTAGATGTGTGGGTCCCGAACGGGTTTCGTGAGGGCAGAAGTCTAGAGGGGAGGGGTGAATAGACTTCTGAAAACTTTTTCGTGTAGATCAGGTGTGATTGCAGTTTGCCTGATCAGAGTGCAAGTGAATCAGTTTGGACTGATATCCAACTTACTAGTCGCCTGAGGGCAGATCAGTTCGGTGTCTATCAGTTTAACTGATTGTGCGGAAGCTAGTTTATACTTGTGTGAAAAACTAGTTTATAACAAATCAGATTCCGAAGCTGTTTTCAATCAGATGACTATGGAGTCAATCTGATCAGATCAGTAGCTTGGTGCTAGCTGATCCTAACTCAGAATATGTATGCAGATTTAATCAAGTTGTGTGCAATAGTGTAAAGCAATTAATCAAACAGGTAAATGCACACAAGATTTATAGTGGTTCGGACAACCAGTCCTACGTCCACTCTTCCCTATCACAAGGGGCACCAACTTAACCGACTTAACCAACTGGACTTAGATTATTGTGTTAGTCCAACACATTAGACCAACAGATATTTATAGAGCTCTCACTCAGCAGATCCTAGAAATCAGAACTAGAAACCCTAGTTTGAAATCTTGCTAAACAAACATAACCTAACTTTGGGTTTTGGGTAAGATTTGTTGTTTGTTCCAACTTTGAAATCTTTCCTAGTATTTAAGTAGCCTAACAACTAGAGGATAAGATTTCTGTGCTAAGAACTATGGGATGAACACTTAGAAAATAATCTTCAAGGTTGCGTTCTTCGTGCGAAAATTTTGCTGTAGTATGAGCTTCTTGATAATTTCCGTCTTTTCACTCTAAAGAGTAATCCCATATTTATAGACCTCGAAATAAAAGAGCCGTTGGAGAGCAATTTGAATTTTCGGCTATATTTGGTAGATATGCAGGATTTGATGTGACGTGCTTCCAGGTACGGCATGGCCGAAAGCGTGTATGTTATTTTTCTAGCCGTTTGACTATGCAGCACCGAAATCCACATCGCCAGCTCAGGTCATAGTGTCTTATTCTTATTGGTTAACAAGTACAGCATAACAGAGTTTGTTCACCAACTAAAGTTGACATTCTTCTTGTTCAGATTAGCAACGTATGGCATGGTGAAACATTAGTTGACACCTGGTGTGAGCTGACCTGATCAGTTACAACTGATCAGTCTACCTTATAGAGTCTTCTGGTGCCAGTTGTCTTAGCTCAACTAGCAGACTCAACTGATGTAGGTCTCTTGGTCTGATCTTCTGGTAGTCATCTGATCTTCAGGTCTTCTGAATTTATGTTTCATGACTTCTCCTGATTATCTGAATTTATAAGATCGTCTGATCTTCTATCCTTCCCTTGCCTTCTGGCCAGTCGGACTTCAGCGATCTTTTGTTCTCAGCTGGTCTTTAGATCTGACCTATACATATTGAGTTCCCCCTCAATATGTGACCTATCTTATACATCAGTTGTTCTATACAATAATTATCAACTGGTCATCTTATAACTGGTATTAAAAACATCGGCCAGCTAACAGGTCTGACTGGTCCTATTACATGTATTTTAAAACTTTCATCAAAACTCTAAATTTCCCAACAATTTCCCCCTTTTTGATGAAACAAAAACACTTGAGAAACCAACATAGTTGATAAATATAAGACAATAAAGAACACATAATCAGAAGACAATGAGATTTTGTCTTAGGATCAGAAAAAAATAAACTTTTCATTCATCAGATTTATCTATTACATATTACATCAGAAAAGTTCGGGTTTAAATTTAGCTGATCCTAAATAGTCTTCTGATCTTTAATCTCTTGGTTTATATCCCTATAACATTTCTCGTTGATCCTGAGGAATGTTAAATATCCAGTATAGCTTCGATTTGGCATCATTGATCTGTTGAGGATCAGTTATGCGAGCTTTGTTCAAAATGTCAAAATAGAACCTTTGAAATGCCAGTCTGTCAAATGAGCCATCTGCCTTCTTCGAGTATTCCATCACGTCATACTCTTGACGAGATATTCTTACATTGATTACTCTCGCCTCATTTTCCAGATATTTCAGAAAATTTAGGTGTTTGTTCTCGAACCAGTTGAAAAATTCTCGTGATCCGGTGATTCTTCTTGGGCACTAGTCCGTAACAAATGCATCCGTAAGCCATTCACTTCGATCTTATTCCATTCCTCGAACCTATCGGCATGTCGCGGCCGCTTTTTGAATGATTTCATCAACTCTTGCTGGCAACTGAGGTTCTGGCCCAAATTTTTCGACTTTGCCTTTCTTCGCCCTCGATCTGTATTTCTTTTTCAGACCTTCTGCCTCTGCTAATTTTTCTGCTCTTCTTTCTTCTTCAATAATTCGAGCTTCTTGAAAGAATCTACTCCTTAGATAGGCCCGTTCTTTATCGGCATATATATCGCTAGTGTGTTTCTCGTGACTCTTTAGTCCGAGTGATCGGTATGCAGTTTTGATGTCCCAAAGACCAAGAACTAACTTTCTTGCCTTTGACTTCTCCATCTTCCCATAAATTTCATTAGCAAACGATCCGGATGGTCTAGTCTCGGCCATAGATTCAACCGTCATGCGAATCGGTTCTTCATTTGTTTTGATAAAAAGTCAGTTGATTTCTCAACTTTATCCTTCCCTTTTTGGTTTGATCAAAAGAGCGTTGAAGGGGAAGTCGAGATCCAAAGTCGATCGATATAGCCTTGTTAAGATCTTCAAATGTATAAACCTTGAGCTTGAGTAGATAGATTTTGAATCTTTGAGATTAGCTTCGATCTTAACAGATTCAACGGCGATGAGAGGGTAAGAATGAGTTTATCAAATTTTTCTTTAGTCATTTCAAGATTTTCTATGACCATCGGAAGAAAAACTTGTTGTTGATCAACTTTGAACTAACTTATCGTCAACCTGCCTTTTTAAATTCAAAGAATCGGGTTGGTCACGGTTTGAGAGAATTGATCTTTGATTGTTTCAATACTGGGAAATACCCAATTCCCCGCTGATCCGTTATCTCTTTGAGGCCAATTTGCCTCGATCGGCTATTGTGTTGCTAAGTTCATTAGCCAACACTCCTCAACTTCTTCTTTCGAAGATCTTTAAAACAAGATCCGATCTCCGGGTTGATCGGGGGTGATGTGTGTTGCAGGAATATTTTGCATCACCTGATCATTTCTAGTTGTTTGCGCCTCCAGTGGCTGGTCATGAACTGCAACACCAGTTCCACTATCATCGGCAACTCGCACATCCTTCATAGGATCATCTTCCTTAGGATCATCTTCCTTAGGAGTTTCTTCAGCAGTCTCCAGTTCGACTTGTTCAATTATTCCCAGCTTTCTGTGGATCAGAGCTTTGATCGCTTCAAATAGCTATCGCTCACCGGTGATCCTACTGAGCGATTTACGCATGTCGAAATCAAAATCTGCGAATGCATCAAAGACCTCCCATCCTGCTCAATAATGATCATGAAATCTGAAAAGTTCTTCAAACGGAGATCTTTCCAGGTGAGGATCTCCATTACTTCTTCCCGAATAACAGGATGGGCTTCCAACTCTGGATACAACTCATCAATATCGCGTTCAATTCACATTCTGACCATTTTTCCGGTGATGGTCTTGGATGATCTAGACTCAGGAATCACCTGTTCAGATCGACCAGGTTCCGGTTGATGAGATGTAGAGGGTTTTGGTGGCGTCTGAGTAGCTGGATGTTGGCTGATTGGCTGAATCTGCAGAGGTTCTCACTGTTGCAGCGACAAGTCCTGGTTCTGCAGCCAGGATCTTAATGGTTCGCGAACTGGTGAACTTTCAGGTTCGCGAGCAGGTGAAGGATGAGGAGAAATATGCTCAAACTACTAAGTCTCGAGAGGTGAATCGGTAGCGAGATTGAGGTGAAGGAGATCGTTCGTCCCCCCTCTTCCCTCGGTATTACAGCGAGCTCTCAACTTGAGAAGCCCATTGCTGTCGATGTTTCAGCAGATCTCTTGCTTGTCGAGGTTGATCTGCCCTCCTTCTTCATCGACTTCGTCTTCGAGAAAAAAAGTCATGGCGTCTATTTTACCTTCTTTGGCCTCTTCTCCTGAGCCTTTACCAGTTTTCTCTTCTTCTTTTGAGGAGCATCGGTTCTGAGCGTAGTTGCCTCCTTGTTTTTCCCTTTTCTTAGTCTTAGGGGTAGGCGCGTATCATCATCGATGGCCCATAGATGGCGATTGTGGTTGAGAGAAAGGCCTTGTAGGACTTGATCCATTCTCGATCCCATTCAAAGATTAGGGCATCTTGTCCTTCGAAATGACCGCAACATTGTTGAGATTGTTGATCTCTTCTTCGATAGACTTGTCTCGTTCACTAACTCCAAACTTGTCATGTTCTTGGAGCAGAATAGCCTTCAGAAAACCATGCCAATTAATATTTTTGGCTTCATCTATAATAGCAAATCATACTATACATTTTACAAATTGTTAATCCATCCGAAATGAACGAAATACCCATGATTATTTTTTTTATGTAATGTCAAACAACAGATCAGATTTCCTTTTCAACATAAGCCTGACAAAGCCTACGGTCTGGTGTTTATCAGCCTCTCTAAAGAGTTTATTCCTGATCAGTTCATCTTCATTCTCCCTGTAGTGAGCAGGAGAGATTTTTCCTTTGGGTAGGTTGAACAGTCGAGATATATCATCATTTGTAAGTCTGATCTCCTCTCCATTTACTGAAGAAATCAGTTCGTCTCCAGGATTTTCCGTGTCCACCTTCAAATTCCTCAAGAATTCTAGTGCCTCATATTGCATTACTGGATTGCAGTGAGCAGCACAGTATTTTTCGAGATCGCACCTTCTCAGAATTTGTTCCACCTCCATTGATTCTGGATCCCGTGTAACATCAAACCTTAAAAATTTGTCTTCAACAATTTTGGTTGCCAAATCCGCATAGTTACACATAATTTTGCCCATTCCATGAGTGGCCATCTACAATAAGATAGACTCGATTAAAATTTGTGCATAACCATAAAGATATCATATATTGATTATCAGACCTATTCTCAGACCTAGTAATCGATGAATACATATGGATATCAAGAAATGATAAGGCACAACACAGGATAACATAAATAGATGTAATCTATATGATCAATGGAATTTTAAGAAAGTAATTCATCAAACAACTAGAAATTACCAAATTCTGCTTTTCGATTTTTGAAACAGGTTGAATCGTAAGAACACTTTTGTTGTGCTCAGATATATCACACGTCAGCATCACCAGATTAATCACACGTCACCAAGATGAATTATCACGTCGCCAACAGTCCCCACCGGCAGACCACGTGATTTGTCGTGCTTACGCATATGTTTTGTCATGCTTTATGCACTTGACTTGTCGTGCTTATCGATTTGTCGTGCTTAACGATTTGTCGTGCTGGTCCTCTTTATATAAAGGACCTCACCTTTCATTGTAAAAAACACTGGAATGTTTCCCTCATTCCACTTATATACCTACACCCACATTTCAGTGAAGAACTACGGTTCTTCCCGCAGTGTTCTTGTTCGATTAATTATTTGTTTGGTGGTCAAATTCAACAAGCCACATCAGAATCAGAATTCGTAAATTATTTGGCCTTCAACAATTGGCCCTAGAAGGAGGGTGGTTATTGAAAAAATTCGTCAAGAACAACGTCGAATTTTTGAATCCAAATCCAAAAAATCACAAGAACACAACCCAGAAAAATTCTCAATTTTATCCCTATAGTCATCGTCTTCCTCAACACACAAACCCAGAAGAAACACCCCTGTATACATTCACATACAGATACATAAAAAAAAAGAACAGAGATTCATGCCCGAGATATGTATACACACATACATACAAAGGCACTGTGGCCATCGGAACCTCCACCGCCTTGGTCCCGAAACTCAACCCTCGGGCACCGCAACCAGAGACAGCTCCAGACCGGAGCACCCCTGCCCCAAAATCGAAAAGCTGCCACACCAGCATCGATGTCGGTCCCGGAAATAGAACAACAACACTAGCAAACCTCCGCCGACTCACCGGCTACTCTCACTTCAACCAAGGAGACTTCAATTCCTCCGATTCAGCCGCGTCCGTGCCTGACTCCCCACGACCACAATGCCGCCTCACCTCCGCCACTGCTTCAAGCTCCACCAAGAGGCCGCCTGGAGTCGCAGGGTCGCTTGGCCGCTGCCGCCTCCGTAACCGCCCGCGCCGGCCAAAGCGAGGCAACCAAAAATAGATGCCCAGATTCCGTCGAGGGCCTCCACCGCCGCCTGCAAACAGCACTCGCGGCTCAACACCGAAAGGAGCCGCACCACCATGGCTCGGGATTTAAAAAAATGGCACCGCCGTTCCACACCGACATCAGATTTCCTGACGCCGCGTGGGAGGATTCGTGGCGATGGAAGGTGAGTCCATCTGGAGCGCTACGCGTATATACAGGTTTGATCTGATCCTCAAGTTTGGGCCATGTTTTTTATTGGGTAATTAAGATAAAATTCCAGATTTCAAACTTATGGGCCAGATCTTATTTTGGGCCTGTTTTCATAAGAGTGGGGATGGGCTAATTTCGGTGGGCTTGACCAGATTTGAGCTGCTGGTTTTGACTTGATAAAAAAAAAACTTTTCAAACTACACCACTCTTAAAAAGCATACCTCCCTTAATTTATGAACAGAGGTTCTGAAAATTTCTTAAACGTCAGCTTTTTTAACGCGAACAACACGTGGATGACTTGAACTGGTCCTCAAGTTAATTAAAACGAGTAAGATAAAAATAGAAATAACAAAAATAAAAACAAAACACAAACGAATCATAACACAATATTAACTATATTTCATACACGTACAAGATTTATATTCTTGCACGTAAAATGTGTGTTAGAAAATATTTTATACACTCGAGTTTATTTAAAAAATTAATTAGTATTACATCAAAAAATTAATTTGACTACTCAATATAAATGAATTTATCATCATCATATAATTATACGACTGATGTGGAAGAAGATAAAAAATATTGTAAGGAATTAATATGGTACGAAGAGGGGAATTTTGGAGTGCAGAGACAGAAAATCTTGGTTCTGCAGGGCCCTGGTACACTAGGAACAACAAAACCAAAATGCCCGCGTTAAGGAGCGAATTGGAGTACAAAAACAGGGTGAAATGAAAAAAAATCATGTAGCCTTTTTTATTTGTGCATAAATATTTGAGATTATTACTAGTAGTAGGTGCAAGCATCACCACACCCTTACTAATAGGTCCCCAAAAAATATGTCATTACTATGAGTGCAAAATGTGGGATAATTACCCAATATACCCTCTCCCCTATTTCTTCAGCTCTTACCGACCCCCAACTCTTAAAAAAGCTCAAATCCCAAACTCAAACCCCAGGTCTGCAGAACCCAAACTTCAAATTCCCCCACCCCTCCCACCCACAAAAAAAAAAAAAAAATTAAGATTGTTGTGATTCTCAAATCCTGTTGTCGTCGCCCACATAGATTGATGTTGAAAAGCCCACTCCCAAACAAAAAAACTCAGATCGCTGCTGTTGAAGAACACCACCGTCGCTGTTGACTGTCTTTTCTCGTCTTCCGTCGTCGGACGCGTGTAACATCTGTTAGGAATTAAACAAGCAATTATGGAGAAAATAATAGAACTAGGAATTTAGAGACAAACAATTTGGTTACCCAGTTCGTCAGGAATGACTACGTCTGGGGGCACTACCAAGCCAGGAGATTCACTTTTTTCGTGTGTTATGTTCAGACAAAAGAGGCAAATACAATGTGTCAAGGTATTTAAATGAGACCAGGCGAAAGCCTTAATTCACGCGCCACGATTCTGCGGAACTGCGCCGACCATCGGCCTTGGTTGAGCGGTTCGCCGATCGACGCCACCTCGGCCCTCAATGCTCTGTCTCCGTCAGCTCGACCTCGCTTTTGTCGAAAGGTTGCTGACCTAACACCATGGTCGAAGCCCTTCTTGCCGGATCCTTCTCCGACTCAGCTCCACAACCCAACAATCTCCCACCGAGATCCGACTCAATCAGAATTTGTCTCCCTCATTCCAACGGTTTCTCTCATTTGGTAGTAGTCTTGCCGCCTTATGTTCGTTTCCAAGGCCGCTTGAAGTCATGCATAACTTCAACTTCTCTAAGCTCACAACCTTAGTCAACATGTCGGCCAGGATTCTCACTTCCCCGATCTTCATCACCAGAAGATCTTGTTCTCGATGAGGTAACGAATGTAATGATACCTCAACTTAATGTGCTTCGTCCTCGAGTGAAAAGTCAATTCTTCGCCAAGTGAATAGCACTTTGACTGTCACTATACAGAATACTATCCTTTTGCTCCTTCCCCAACTTACAAGATAGATTCTGCAACCAAACCATTTCTTTACTAAATTTCGTGATCGAACGCACTCGCTTCGCGCAGCGGATTAAGCTACGATCTTTTGAACTTAGAAGCCCAAGATATTGTTGTACCACCAAAAGTAAACACATACCCCAGAGTACTCCTCCTTTTGTCGAGATCATTTGATGCCAAGTCTTCATCAACATATCCTGCCAACCCAACGCTTTTGCCCTCAAAGCACAAAGCTTGTTCAGTAGTACCTCTCAAGTATCTAAGGATCCACTTCACTGCCTCCCAATGCTGCTTACCCGGATTTCCCATAAATCGGCTAACAACTCCCACCGCCTATGCAATATCTGGTCTTGTACACACCATTGCATACATCAAACTTCCAATTGCTGAAGCATACGGAGTGTTTTGCATGTAGGTCCGCTCCTCTTCGCTACTAGGTGAGTCCTTGTTGGATAGCTTGAACTAAATTCCCAACGGGACCCGAACTGGCTTTGCATCTTCCATACTAAATCTCTCGAAGACTTTCTTTATGTATTCAGTCTGTGAAAGATACAAGTTTCCTGTCACCTTGCCATGATCGATTCGCATACCCAAGATTTGCTTGGCCTCTCCAAGGTCCTTCATAGCAAACCTTTCAGATAATTTTTCCTTCAACTTGATCACCTCCCGAGCACTAGAGCCTGCTATCAACATATCATCAACATATAATAGCAAAATGACCATCATCATACCTCTTGAAGTAACATCAATGGTCAGCCTCACACTGCTTGATCTCAATCTCGTGCATGAACCCATCAATCTTCTTGTACCACTGTAATAGGGCTTGTTTCAGACCGTACAAGCTCTTCTTCAACTTGCAAACTAGCTCACTACTCCCCTTAAACAAGTATCCCTCCGGTTGCTTCATGTAGATGTCCTCATCTAAATCACCATGAAGAAAGGCGGTTTTTACATCCATCTGTTCTAACACCAAATTTTCTGCTGCCACCAGACTCAGAACCAATCGAATGGTAGTTAGCTTCACCACTAGAGTAAAAACATCAGTATAGTCAATACCATGTTTCTGTTGAAACCCCTTCACAGCCAATCTTGCCTTGTAGTGTTTGCTTCCATCAGCCTCTTCTTTTATTCTGTAAACCCACTTGTTATGCAGTGCTTTCTTGCCCTTAGGAAGCTCAACTAGCTCCCAAGTTTCGTTGGTCATCAATGAATTCATCTCATCATCCATTGCAAGTTTCCACTTGTCCACCTGTTTACTACGTGTTGCCTCTTCATAACATTCAGGTTCACCACCATTAGTTAACAATAAAAAATTAAGGGAGGGTGAATACCTATTAGGAGATCTCCGATCTCTCGTGGATCTCTGTAGCAGAATTGTTGGTGGTGGTGTACTTAGTTCTTCCTCAACAATCACCTGATCATCTAGAACCCCTTTGCTCCCACCCGAGTTCAAAATGTCTAACTCCACAACCTGAGACTCAGAACCACCTTCTTTGGATACCCTCAACCTGTATTTGTACATCACCTGTTCATTAAATATGACATCTCGACTATGAATCACCTTTCGGTTTTCCTCATCCCAAAATGGATAGCCAAATTCATCAACGCCATATCCAACAAACGTACACTTAACAGATTTTGCATCTAACTTACTTCTACTCATAGAATCAACATGAACATATGCAACACACCCAAATACTCGAAGAAAAGACAGATTTACCTCCTTTCCCGACCAGGCCTCCTCTGGTATGCCATTTTCCAAAGGAGTTGAGGGTCCTCTGTTTATCAAGTAAGCTGTTGTGTTAATTTCCTCTGCCCAAAACATCTTTGGCAGCCCACACTTCAATCTCATGCTTCTAGCACGTTCACATAGGGTCATGTTCATACGTTCTGCGACGCCATTCTGCTGTGGGGTTCCTCTCATGGTTTTCTCCATTCGGATTCCATTTGTCTCAAAGAATCCTTTGAACTCACGGAGCTCGTACTCTCCACCATTATCGGATCTCAAACACTTCACCTTGAGACCCGTTTCAGTTTCTACAAGAGCCTTCCATTTCCTGAAAGCATTAAAGGCATCAGACTTATTTTTCAAGAAATAAACCCATACCTTCCTTGTAGAGTCGTCAATGAAAGTCATGTAATATGATGCTCCACCAAGGGATGTCACTTGTCTTTTGACCCCACAAATCACTTTGTGAACTAACTCCACACACGCTTCTTCAAAGCCCCCGCCTCCCTTCGAAAAACTCACCCTTTTTCGTTTTCCGAATACACAAATCCTCACACAAACCAATGTCAATCGCCTTGAGGTCCGATAGTTTACCCTTCGAGCACATAACTTTCATCCCCTTTTCACTCATGTGGCTGCAGACGACAATGCCACAAATTTGCATTCCCTTTTTCACTTGCAAAGAGTAATGCTATCCCGGTGTTTGCTTGTCATATACAACGTCCCCTCTTTATTTCCACGAGCCACTACCATGACACCTTTGGATATAGTCCACGAGTTACACCCAAAGGTCACCTTGTAGCCCTCGTCATCAAGTTGCCCAACTGAAATCAAATTCCTCGTCAAACCAGGAATATGTCTCACATCTTTCAATTGTAACACAGTCCCATTTGGTGTCTTAATCCGAACATTCCCCTTCCATTTGATTTCCAGAGGTTCATCATCAGCTAGATAAACCTTCCCAAAGTTCCCGGAAGTGTACTTTTCCATTACGTCAACACTGCTGCACGAATGAAACGATGCTCCATAATCTAACACCCACGACTCCAATGGACTGCTTACACTCAGAATCAATGCATCTGAGTCCTCATCGATGATAACGCGTTATTTGAGTTGTCATTCTTCTTTGTTCATTCCAGGTGTGCCTTGCACTCACTTTTGTAATGACCAAGTTCATGACATTTATAACACTCAACTTTACTCTTATCCTTCTTGGGCTTATCTTTGCCCCTTGACTTCGATCTACCCCGATTTGGCTTCCCCTTGGATTCAGATCTGCCTCTGCTTCCCGCACTCAAAGCAGATCCTGTGGCTACACCCAACTCTTTCCTGCGAATTTCTTCGCTCATGACCAAATCCCTAACCTCATCGAATTTTAGTTTCACTTTTACCCATTTGCACTAACGGTAATTGCTACCATTCCACTCCAACTTTCCGGTAAAGAAGACAACAAAATTAAGGCTTGAACTTCATTATCAAAATCAATCTCAACCAAGCTCAATTGGGCTATGATCATATTGAACTCGTTGAGGTGGTTGGCTACCACAGTATCCTCCGCCATTCTCAGGTTGAATAACCTCCGCATCGATGAACCTTGTTCGCTGCAGACGGTTTTTCATACATCTCAGTCAATATCTCCAGCATCTCCTTTGTGATTTTTGCTTTCACCCTATGTAGGGCGACGTTCCTGGATAACGACAGATGAACCACACTCATCGCCTTCCTATCCATCAACTTCCACTCGTCGTCCTTCATCTCTTCAGGTTTTTCACCCAACGGTTGATACAGATCTTTACCTTACAGGTAATCTTCGATCTGCAATTTCCAGAATCCAAAATCCATTCCATCAAACTTCTCAACAGGCGATTTCCCTTCAGCCATCATAATTGCTCTCCACAGATCCCTTTAACCCGATGCTCTTGATACCAGTTGTTAGGAATTAAACAAGCAATTATGGAGAAAATAATAGAACTAGGAATTTAGAGACAAACAATTTGGTTACCCAGTTGTTAGGAATGACTACGTCTGGGGGCACTACCAAGCCAGGAGATTCACTCTTTTCGTGTGTTATTTTCGTACAAAGAGGCAAATACAATGAGTCAAGGCATTTAAATGAGACATGGGCCAAAGCCCTAATTCACGCGCACAGCTGCGGAACCCGCTCGACCACGGGCCTTGGTCGAGCGGTTCCGCTCGATCAGATCGCCAGCTCGAGCACCTCCAATGTTCTGGTCTCCCGTCACGCTCGACCTCCTTTGGTCGAGCAGAAGTGCTCGACCTAACACCATTATTGAGCGCCTCGCCCTTGCTGGATCCCTCCTCCGACTCAGGCTCCACAACCCAACAACATCAGACCCACAGTGGTTCAAAATCAGATCGCCACTTCGCTCAGCCTTTCCAGGGCGGTGGAGGCAGCGTCCGACATTGAACAGATTTGCGCAGCTAGCCCACGCCTTGGGTCGGAACCCTAGATCTCCCGCGACCAGATCGGAGATGGTGTTAATTTTTCGATCTGAGTAGTGACAATTGAGGCAACTTTACAGGCGCCGACGATGGGGGTAAGTTGTAGGGTGGTGGTGGTGGTGAGTAGAGGAATTTGTGCCAGAGGAATTTGCAATGTTGAAGATAAGTACAAAAACTTTGACTTTCCTGTAGACAAAACCTTCGAAGATGGTAAGAAATAGATGGTAAGATGGTTTGATGAGTTGGATGTGTGTTGCCTTCGTTGTATATCCTCTGGATTTTTAGTTTTTGAATGTTAGTGCATGGTGTTGTAGTTTAGTGATCAATCATCGAGAGGGGCCGAAGTTTGCTGTAGACACGGAGTTTTCCGTATTTATCAAGTTATTACTATTAATACTATGATGAACTCTTTTTAAATTAAGTCGCATTATCTTTCGAAATTGTTGAACTACTTTTCGAGTGTTACGTGGATTATGCGTCTTTACAAGATTGTCAATTTATAATTCTACCTTAATTAATTCTTGATATATGTTTTAAACGACTCTCCACACTTTAATCTTACTAATGTTCAAACTTACTCTACTTTCCGCTGCAAAATGATAGTCTAAGCTTTATTGTTTTATTTTTAAAGAAAATTTCTAGCTCGTTTTACGGTTACTTAGGTGGCAAACCGGATCTAGAGTGTTAAAAAGCCACAAAGAGCTTCATTCTGGAAACGGGGCGTTACAATCGGGTTGAAAAGAAGAAAAAATGTAATGTTCCAATTTTAGTACAATAACTTTTCACATAATCATTTCATTGAAAAATTCGAAAAATCAGTGCAAAAAAAGAACTTAAAATTACACCTTTGAGACTTTAAAAAAAAAAAAAGTTAATAGAACTAAAACTGTAATCATCCTAAGTTATCAGACTTATTTTTAAATTTTCCCGAAGAACACGTTATACGTGTGGAGAACAATTTTTTTTTTAGTGCAAATTTGAAAAGAAGAAAAAATGTGTTGTTCCAATTTTAGTACAATAACTTTTCACATAATGATTTCGATGAAAAATTCGAAAAATCAGCACAAAAAAGGACTTAAAATGACACATTTTGGGACTTTTAAAGAAAAAAAAAATAACTAAAATTGTAGTCACCGTAAGTTACTAGACTTATTTTAAATTTTCCCGAAGAGCAAGTTATACGTGTAATCTAAATTACAGGACTATTTTTTAAATTTTACCCTATTTCTATATATGTGCAATGCGCAAAAGATTATTCAAATGTGCAATATGTGTTCACTCCATATGTTTTTGTGAAATCTTGGGTTGCACATGTTAGTGGTTCAATGAATTTGCACATGCAAATGTAAAGTTCCTATACAAACTTGAAAAATATATGTGCAACAACACCTCTTTTTTCTTTCAACATGTGCAATGTGAAAGAAATAGTTGTCCACATGTTTAATAAAATTCACGTGTGCAAAATTCTAGCATGTTTTCAAAAGTTTCTCCATATAAGGATTTTTTCATACATGTGTGAAAATTTCATAAACATTATTCAAATTTGCACTTTAAAAAAAATTCTCCACACGTATAACTTGTTCTTCGGGAAAATTTAATAATAAGTCCTGTAACTTCGGGTGATTATAGTTTTAGTTCTATTACTTTTTCTTTTAAAAAAGTCCCAAATGTGTCATTTTAAGTCATTTTTTGCTCGGATTTATCGAATTTTTCACCGAAATCATTATGTGAGGCAAATGTGTTTAATTCTGACACGTGGAGTATCACCCAAAATCCAAAAAGGATAATTCAGGGTAAACTTGGAGTGGGGTAACCTAGTTATTATGTAAAGCCTTTTTTTGGTTGCTGACGCTCTATGTGTATGAATTGTTCGGCAAATTAAACTTTTCAATTTTTAAATCGACTCACTAGAATATCACGTTCTAACCCGGTAAAAGTTAGAGTTTTACCATAGAAAAAGGTCTAAAATTGATATATTCAACACTAAAATTGAAAAAGTGAAAAGTTACTTGACTGAAATTGGAATCAATCTAAATTAGAGGCCCATTTTTTAAAATTTACCCTTATTTCCTATACATGTGTAGTGCGCTAAATGTCCACATGTATAATTAAAATTGTAATGTGTGCAAAATTGAAGCATGTTTCAAAAGATTCTCCATACATGAATTTTAATCTACATGTGTGAAACTTTCATAAACATTTATACAAATTTGAACTTAAAAAAAAATTCTCCACATTTATAACTTGGTCTCCTGGAAAATTTATGGTTACAATTTTGATTCTATTACCTTTTTTTTTTTAAAAAAAAAAGGTCCAAAAGGTGTCATTTTAAGTCCTTTTTTGTGTAATTAATTGATTTTTTCACCGAAGAGGCAAATGTGTTCCAATTTAAAATAGGAGATTTTTTTTACTAGTCAATTAATTCTCACACGTAGAGTATCACCCAAACAAAAAAAAAAAGGATGATTCAGGTTAAATTGGGAGTTGGGAAACATAGTAATTATGTGAAGCCCTTTTTTGGTTACTAGCACTCTATATGTGTGAATTGGTCGACAAATTAAACTTTTAAATATTGAAACCGATTCATGTGAACATCACGTGCTGAACCGGCAAAATTTAGAGTTTTACCAACAAAAAGGTCTAAAATTGATATATTAGTCTAAAATTGAAAAAGTGAAAAGTTATTGAACTTAAATTGGAATCAATCTAAATTGCAGGACTATTTGGCTTAATGAATTGTACATGCACAGTTATATTGGCACATTCTGCACATTGCATATGAATTAATAATATTGCACAACATATCCAAAATCTTTTTAACCCGACTGTCAATCTTAATTGGTACTATTAATCTGAATCATATCACCAACCAAACATATAAAATCACTAATAACACCAACAAGTGATGTGTGACCGTAATGAACACCTTAATCCATCATAAATCAATCCAAAAAAACATCCATAGCAGTAGCTATATTGAAATTAATCAAAGTTCAAGTTATTTGAAAGGATTATTTCTAATAAAATCAAAAGGTATAACAACCAAATTTATTCAAGTAAAAAAAATTGTCAATCGTCCAAATCTAAATGGAGGATTCTTCTCCCAAAAACCAGTCTACATTGTTTACCAAAATCTTCCTTAATTACTCTCCATATTTGATCACCATTAATTATGCCGAGCAAATCATCCTTGATTACTCTACATAATTGTTCTCCATTAATTCCGATGTCGGCTTGAAGGATGAAACAATTTTTTTATTTCTTTTCAGAATTCAATAATGGACAAGGAAATAAAATATGAAAAATAAGTAAATAACCGGTCGATTTATTAGGGGGTATTTTTGTACATGTGCATCTCATTTTAATATTGGGTTGCAACTTTCTTTTTGGGTAGTATTAAATTGTAATATGTAAGCCCATATTGTACCTAAATGTTACCCCCTCTTAAAATTAATCTTGCAAATTATTAATATAAAAAAAAGGATACGATAGCGGTTAAAAACTGCTATTAAATGGTTAAAAACCGTTGTTGTATGAAGCTGTTAAAAACGTTCTCTGATAGAGTGGTTTTTAACCGCTATGATAGAAATCTACGACAGCGGTTTATTAACCGCTGTCATAGGTAGTGAAAACCGGTATTGTAGGTGTTATACACTACTACACATTTAAACTTGCACAACTCCACTTGGACAACCCTTTTTTCAAACAGCTCTCCAAAATATAGCTTGGAGAGCGGTTTTAATAAAAAATATTAATAAAATAAAAATAAACAGCGGTTCAAAACTGTTGTCCAAGAACAAACTGTATTAACCCTATTAGCTTGGACAGCGGTTTCGAACCGATGTCCAATAATTAACCCTATTTTAACTCCCCCAATTCGCACGCAACCATTTTAACACATCTCCTCCCTCCCTCTGCCCCTATCGCGTTTCCATCGATCTCCTCCCTCTCGCGTCATCGCCCTCCTCCTCCGACCCGCCATCGTCGCCTGCCTCCTTACCGTCACAGCCCATTAATCCATCTCCTTCCTCCCCCTCTGCCCCCATCGCGCTCCTATTCCATCTCCTCCCTCTCACGCCGTCGCCCTCCTCCTCCGACTAGCCATCGCCGTCCTCCCCTACCGCCGCCGACGTCGCCGCCTTCCTCCGCCTCCACATGTAATTTTTCTTTTTTTTTATATATATATGCATGTATATATATATTGCATGTGTATATGTATATATATGTTAGTATATATATATATGTTTGGATTAATTATTTATATAAATGTGTTTATACATATATATATATTGTTTGGCTTGGTTTAGCTAATTTGTTATGATTAATTGTTTATATAAATGTTTATATATATATATATATATATATTTTGGTTTAGCTAATTTGTTAGGATTAATTGTTGTTAGTGTTATAATGATTGGTGATTTTTTTATGCTAATTTAGAGATGAACTTTGTCGCGAGTCGTTTTATTTGAGGAATATGATGTGGCTAATTCATAAATGACTCACAAACAAAACATGCACGTGTAAAATAAACTGTAAATAAGATGAATTTGTTGACCCGGTTAAATCGAAAATGACTACTCTGGGGCATACCAAGCCGAGGATGTGGTATTATTGCGAGCTTTACATCGCATAATATTTGATACACCTTATGAAGATGAATCGATACAAATGAAGATAATTTGGAGAGTTAGCATATGAGTGCTAGGGTTTCTGTATGTGTGGATAATCACTCGAATTTTTCTGTTCCTCGCCTCTCTGGGGAATTTCTTGTGTGGGTGTAACTTTTTCTGGGAAATTTATGAACCTTTCTCTTCTTCTTTTTTCTTCCTTTTATAGCACTCCGACAAGCATGAGCTGGGTTGGCAAGCATGAGCTGGAGACTTTGGGCTATGCAAGAACTCTTGTGATGCGGTCACCTTTCCAACTCCATCTTCTCGGTTGATCTTCGCTTTTGCTTGTCTATAAGGCACCTTTTTGGTCGTCCAAATCAATCTTTTGCTCGGTTGGATGCTTTGTTCGACCCTTTTAATCATGCCAGTTTCATGCTGGAATACTATCCTCTTCGAGCATACTGAGCCCTCAGGATGTCTGGGTCTTCGGGATATCTGAGTGTCGAGCACTCTGACCCTTCAGGATACCTGAGTCTTCAGGATGTTTTAAGACCTCAGGATGTCCGAAAGTCTTAGATTATCATCTTCACCCCCTCGGGATCTTGATTCCTATGTATCGAGAGCCTTCGGGATATCTCCGGCTCGAATCGTTTCCTCGCGATTTGATTGGAAGGTTGCATATCTTTTCGATCCTCCCTCGGGATATCTTCGAGTCTTTTATAATCGGGGATATCCGAGTTGGCGAGCATATATATACCTCGTTTCACCGCTTTTCCCTCGGGATATCAATCGAGCCTTTCAGGATATCTGAGTTGCGAGCATACTAACCCTCAGGATATCTGAGCCTTTCAAGATATCGGACGAATAGTTCTTTTCTTCCCGAGCATCTTGACCCTCGAGAATAGTCTCGATTCGAAATTTTTGGTCGTTTGAGTCCTCGATAGACTTGTTCATTTGATTCCTTCTTTCCCGATCCCAATGGCGAGTATGTTTGTTTTGGGGGCGATAAGTGGCGAAACCGGTCGAACAAACTTATTTGGTCAACATACGACGAAAGATATGCACACACTTGTCCAAATACTAATTATAGCATGACTATTTTAATAAATATTACAACTTATTTATCATAAATTGTTGTAGATCTTTACGTGTTGTTATATTAATCCTAAATTATTATATCGAACACAACACAAAAATGTCTACCCCCCAGGTCAAATTTGTATTCTACATGGGGCCTTCATCCTCGCTATTATAATCTTATTGGGCCATAGTCGAACTTATTTAACGTTTTAAATTGTTTATCATTTTAAATATGATTGAATGATTATATTTTTCAAAATTGAATCAATAATTCAATACATCTATATATTACCTCATTTCAAGATTAAATTAAGAACTAAACCCTTTTCTCTTTTCATAAAACAACCATCGCGGTTGAGGAATTTTTCCTAATTTCTTTCAAAAATTTTTAAGGTATAAATTCTTCAAACAACTGGGAAATTTCGGTTAAGGGCCCCTTATCATCAACGAAGAATCTTACTCGAATAACGATATTCTTTCTTATTGGTCACATGTATTGCGATTATGGCTTCTTGCTCAAACTCTTAATTTTACCCTACCAAAATTATGACCACCATAGTTCTTCTTCCCCCTCGAATTCAAAGATATTCATTAAATTCAAGAAATCCCCAAATTCGGATTAATTAATGGGCTTTTTTGATTCTTAAACATTGACAAATGTTTTCTTATCAAAAGATTTTATGAGGATTTTCTTGGAAATATTAGTTATCAAGATCAAAATCGTTTCTATTGTTTTTTCCTCCGATTCCGAAATTATGATGAAGCCCTAAATGAATTAGATAGGGACTTGGTCCGTAGTGATTTCTCGATGATTCAAGTGACGATTCTTTTGCCCCAAACCCAAATTAGGTCTCAGGGTCAATATTCATTATGTTGATAATGTTGATGTAGATAGGAATGATGATATTGTGAGGGGGGAATTTTGATGGTTGTGAATGTAACCGAATCGAACATTGGGGTAAATTCAAGATTTAAATATTGAGCAAAATTTTCTTTTAACTTCGATATACTTGTTGGTGTCCTCATAAATTTAAACATATAACGAGTATAATACTCATTATATAGTTTTTATTTTGATTGGCCTTGAAACAACCTCATAGGATTAGGGTTGAAAATGAGTACCAAAATGAGCAAGATAGCGAGCATAATTGATGTAGATATGCTTTTTTTTGTGGAATAATTTTAATTAAATGCATAGAAATTTCACTGAAACTCCCAAAGATGTCTTTTTTTTAAGGGCACCGGGTCCGATGGATGAGCCGGGCTGACCAGCCCATATTTTTTTGCCGAGGGTTGTGTCGCTGTGAACTTGGACACAATGGAAGCTGGCCTTCAATTCCCCCTTCATCCGGTCATCACCCGTTTGCTCGTGGAATGGAACATTACCATCACGCAGCTGAAGCCGAATGGGTGGCACATGATTATAAGTTTCGACTTTGTTCAAAGAAAATGAAGCCAAGATACTATCCCTCGCCAGAAATTTAACTTGCTCGATTGGTGCACTTGACCGCCCAAAAATCACGGGCGAACATGGGTGGTTGTTCATGCAAGCTAATGCCAAGTGCAAAATCATTGAGGATGTACCGAACAAAATTAGTGATTGGAAGGAAAAATTTTGGTTTGTTGGGGGCGATTGGAAGAGCCCTGCTTCTAGAAGCGAACCAAATGCTCGTTTAGACATACCCACTAACTTCGGGGTGTACCGAAGTAAGTGATTTTGTGTCTTTTGTTCTTCAATTTGAATTGATTTTAACTTACTCTTTATTTCGAGGATTCCAAATTTCGCGCAACGCGGACAAGGAGACCAACGACGGCTTATTTCAAAGAAAGATTTGGCAAATTGATCTCGAGTCTCGCTTAGAACGATCTGTGAGAACCCTGAATACCGCCGATCAGAGGAAGAAATGAGGTTTGTTCGTGCCCCCTCATCATGTTGTTGCTGTTAATCCTGCTGGTAAGGATTGCTTCTTTTATTTGTATAAGTTTTGTGTCATTTTGCTCACTGTTATCCTTTAGTGCATAAATAATTATTTTGTTTATAGCTTTCCCCACTTTGTGGACCGGTCCTGTTTTTGAGTACATCCGAACATACCGAGATGGCTTTGAGAAAAAGACCACGATCTTGAGCTTGCTCGACCAGCCGAGGGGAGGCTCGAAATGAAAAAAAGAGAAGAGGCGAGCAGGGCAGGTCGAGCATCCGCGTCCGGCCCCGGGGAATCGAGCATACTGCAAAGGAGTACTCGTTCGGCCGAGCAGGGGACTAGCGAACAAGCTCCATCGCCGAAGAGACCGAGGATGGAAAAAATATTGAAAAAGATGGTCTGGCGGCGAACAAACTCAAAAGAGTTTCAACAAAACTCAAGTGTTCTGTGAAAATAACTCTCGACGCGAGGAACCAATGCCTTTAGGGTGACTCGGACCCCTTGAGTTTTCAATGTCCGGAAGCGGAAAGAAATTAATTCTCACACACTTACATTTGTTGAAACCTCCGTGGTTTAAAGGTCGAGTTTAATGCAAATCGTTGAAATGGAGGTTGGCACATCTTCTCCACCTCTCTTTGGACCCGATCATGGACTCCGTTGAACCAAAAGGAGCTTTTCCGGTCCCCGAATTCATTTTTAAATCATTCTTGGGATGGGATCCGGCTTTTTTAAATTTATCTATCATGGAGAGTTGTTGAATGATCAGTACATTTTGTTCACTTTGCTTCATTTTGGTTAATTCTTGTTAAATCCAAGGTTGGTATGCTTTTCATATTTATTTGCTTTCGGGGGTGTATATGTAGGTTGAGAAGGTTGGGCGCCCTTGATGCCCAATTTGAAAAACTTTACGCTTGGTCGTTTTTGAGACAAAAGAAAAGAGTGTTCGCAAGGTTCCGCATTCCCCAGAGCATGTTCGAAAAGTGTGCCCCCATGACTCATTGCTTCGAGCATGGACTACCGAAATGGAAGAGTCTACCACGGGTCCCACTTCTGGGTTGGATCAAAACATGTGTCTTGGTCCGGTACTTCGTGGTCAATCTATGGTCGTTTTGAAAGAAAGTTATATCCATGGGATCAAGCCGAGTCCGATGATCTTAGTAACCTTCATGCCAACTACTTGGCTTTGATCAGAACTTCAAGAAAAGGTGGGGAAAACCTTATGTATGGACATATATCTCCAACTCAGGATGAACCGAGGTTGGCTCGAAAACAATAGGCATCCTCAAGAACAAGAATGTTGATGCTTTTTCGCCAATCCCCATCTCAAAGGGAGGATGCTCGCCACGTGAGCTCGAAAAAATGCTCGCTTTCCAGTTCAAAGAAAATGCTCGCCAGTTCGGACCAACCAGGATGCCCGCCAGAAAGAACCACCTGCTAAAAAGGAGGAACCAAATCACTTTCAAAGGAGGTGGTCAAACAAACATAATAAGAGCTCGGAAAGGATGAATGATGTTGAGCCAGAGACTCGAAATGGCGTCGAGGCCATGGAAAGTGAGAGGGCGTGCTCGCCAATAGCTCATTCTTTGAGGAGACCAACACTTTCGTTTGGGTCTCAAAATTCAAAGTCGCATAATGAAGAGTATGTTGATTCCATGTCCAACTTCTCCTACATTTGTGCCTTCGCCGATGCTATCCGATCAACCATCGCTTTATGTATGCATTCTATGCACTCATTTGGCGAACAAATTTCCCTCTATATCCGGGTTTCAAAGAAGAATTCGATCGACAACCCACCGGATCGCAACCTTCCAATGTCGATTTGAACGATTTTTTGTGATTTCTCCATTCTTCTGAAGGGATCGAAATTGATGATCTTATTCGGATGAGGAAGATGGCTCGAACGTGAATATTCAAAGGGGTGTTCTTAATGGCCAAAATCTCCAAAATAATGACCGAGTCCGTCCGATCAAGTGCGAGCCGAGCAAAGGGACCTCCCTGTGATCGAAAGAAAATGTACCTCTGGACCCCCCCGGTTCAGGATTTAAAAATACCATGAGCATTTGGTACTGACCATCTTGAAGGAGTTGTTCTTTGGGCCGAATAATGAAGCATGATTTGTTCGACATTTCTCTTAATCCACCCCCAATTATGAATTTGCTCCTTAGTGTTATTTTTTTGTTTTACTGAAACATATGTTGTGTAATTTTTTTTATCTTCTTCATCTTTTGTTAGAGGAGGGGCAATGTCTTTCATACTTGTAATTTTTTCCCACATTGACTTCTTCTCTTTGTTCAAACACTTTTGAAACCCGAATGGTTGAATTGCATATTGAACTATTTCCTCTAACCCCGATTGTTCTTTGAGGATGAATGTGGTTCTTGAAATGATTGATACTTGTGTTGCTTGATGTTTGCTTTGTTGCTTTGTGTTCGCTTTGTTGCTTTCTAGTTTCTACCCCTTTTCTTCTGAATGAATTCGAACATTGGGTTTGCCTATGCCCGCTCCTGACTTTTTTCGGTTTTGATTGTCTTATTGACGTTGCAATCTTAATCATTGAGGATATTGATCGTCTTATTTAGGTGCGCGACCAGGATGGGTTACTTTATGAATCCCCTTTTTCTTGGTTCGTGATCGTCTTATTTAGGTCGCGATCACTTCGTCTTTAGGGCCATCTTATTTAGTGCGACCCCAATGACTCATCACCGAAATGATATTTACGGGTATCTGTAAAAGTCTGAGTCATCTTATCGATTTTGTTGCGTACCCATTACTCGCTTTTTTGTGGCTGCGAAAAAAGAATCGAGTCTGAACTTTTCGTTCGTTAGGTGAACATAGACTTGGGCTCGTTCGTCTTTGTTCGGGCCATCCGGCTTAGATGCGACCTCAAATAGGCTTGAACTAGAAAATCTTAGCGAACAAAAATACATATATATTTTTTTTCTTTTTGCAACACTTTGTATTCTATTACAACCTTCATATTTGAAGAAGACTATCTATTACACAACTATAGATATCAGACCATGGTTTTAAATTTAAACCTTGTCTTGAGTAGACACGAACTGGCCTCACCTTATCCGTGGAATTGATGTTGACAAGGATGTGGCACATCATCCTGTCTACCCTTCTTTCTTTAGTAACATGCTCAAGCAGCAGCAACATAAGCTTTTGTCCCTCCCGACAAGCCGTGATTATCTTGAGCAACAGCTGCGTTATTCGACATGAGCATGTGGCACGATACCGCTTAAAGCAAAAGAGTCGCAAAAATTTTTGTACCGCACCATTCTCGTCATTTTGTTTCCATATCCAAGATGCTGCGAGCATCATCATCCGCATATTGCTTTGAGCGGACACTATGACATCCCTCCCCTTCGGAGGAGATTTTGGGGATGCATAGGGGAATGGTGATTTACTACTGCATAAGCAGTGAGTAACGTGGAGTGGCAACCATGACTCTGCCGAGCATCTTGAGTCCGCAATGAGCTGGTTTTGAGACGAGCAACGGGGGTATCAAGTGGTGTGTTCGGCCGAGCATGTGAAGGTCCGTTCAGAGTGCGAGCATACGCGAGCGAATCTTTTTTGAGGGTTGGCCAATAATAACCTTGTCTGATTATTTTATGTGCCAGGAAGAGCCCACCCGATGATTTCCGCATACTCCATCATGGATTTGTTCCAGAAGTACACGACCCTCTTTAGGAGTAATACACTTCAATAGTGGAAGTGAGAAGCTTCTTTTGTACAAATGCTCGTCTATGATAGTATAACGAGCAGATTGTAATCTGAGGCGAGTAAACATGCCTTATTCTCAGGGAGAAGTCCCTTTTGTAAGTAACTCAGGATTGGAGTCATCCAAGTTTCTTGTTCGCCTGTTACTTGGGCAATCATAACTCTAGGAACTGATGGATAACAAGTTGTGATGACCACAATGTCTGTTGTGTTCGTCACTTCTTCTGTTGTTGCCAGGCGTGCCAAAGCATCAGCGAACAAATTACCCAATCTTGGTAATTGTTCTATGAAAACTTGTTCGAAATGCTCGAGCAACTCTTTTTTTTGCGGATAGTTTGATCTTTCTCACGAGATTTCGACATCTTGTGCCATTTGTTCGCCTCGGGCCTCGTACTCGCCTGTTACTTGATAAACGATTATCTGATAATCGCTGTAAATCATCAGCCTCTGAATTCCCATTGTCATAGCCATCTGTAGTCCAGTGATCAAAGCTTCGTACTCGGCTTCATTATTTGTAGCTGGGAAGTCAAAACGGATGGTTGTTGTGAATGTCTGTCTGGTTGGGCTGATGAGAACTACGCCTGCTCCGGCTCTTGAACTTGTTGATGAGCCATCAACATACATATGTCATGGTTGATCGATAGCTTTTTCGGGCATTTGTGGATATGTCAACTCAACCATAAAATCGGCCATAGCTTGGCCCTTCACCGCTGTTCGCGGAGCGAAAGTAATGCCAAATTGTCCTAACTCCACCGCCCACTTGAGTAATCTAATGCACAAAGATTCGGTCGGTGGAGGACTTGGCGAATGGGAAGGTGGTCAAGATTTCCCTCGAAAGTGATCGAAAAAGTATGGTCACAATTTTTGAACACTCATTACGAGAGCATATGCTAATTTTTCCAATGGAGGGTACCGAGTTTCTCGCTTTTTAAGCACTTGGCTTACATAGTAAACGGGCAAGTGTGTTGTCCCTTCGCCCATACGAGCACAAAGACTTATTGCATGTTCGGATGCAACAAGATACGATAGAGTTGTTCTCCTCGACAAAGCTTAGACAAAGGTCTCGAGTATCTGCAAGGTATCGCTTCAATGATTCAATGCATTTTGGCAATGCTCGGTCCATCGAATTTCCCTTTCTTTAATGCATCAAAGAAAGGTTTGCATTTGTCCCCGCTTAAGTGATATAAACCGGCTTATGGAAGCTAAACACCCTTGCTAATTTTTGACCTCTTTCACACTCGGGGGCCTGCATATCGAGCATGGCTTGAATCTTTGATGGGTTCGCTTTGATCCCCATTGACTGACCATATGTCCGAGGAATTTTCCTGAGTGAACCCCAAAGGCGCATTTCTTCGGATTTAACTTCATGTTGTACTCCCTGAGTATATCAAACGCTTTGTCGCGAGGTGGGTGATGTGGTCTTCCTTATGTTCGCTCTTTACCACAATATCATCAATATATACCTCAATTGTTCGGCCGATGTGTTAAATTTAACATTTTGTTCACCAAACGTTGATATGTTGCACCGGCATTCTTTAATCCGAATGGCATGCGTTGCCAACAGTACATATTCTTTTCACTGCAAAATGCCGTATTCTTTTGATCGTCCGGATGCATGGGTATTTGGTGATAACCAGCAAATGCATCCATGAAAGTCATGAGTTCATGGCCTGCTGTATTATCGACCAAATATCGATATGCGGCATCGGGAAGTTATCTTTTGGACATGCCTTATTTAAATCAATGAAATCAATACATAATCTCCAAGATCCATTAGACTTGCGGACGAGCACAAGGTTTGCAAGCCATCTTGGGCATTTCACCTCTCGAATCAGTTTGTTGTCGAGCAACTTTTTGATTTCACTATTCATTGCCGCATACTTTTTCGGACTAAACTTTCAAATAAGTAACTTCCGGATAACTGGAGTTTGTATTGGATCAAGGTTGAGGGAATGGCATGCATGTTTTGGATCAATTCCAACCATGTCCTCGTGCGACTATGCGAACACATCCAAGTTTGCTTGAAGATAAGTAATCATTTATGTTCGAATTGGTTCAAGTAATTTTGAACCAATGAACACTTCTAACCCAAGTCTGTTCGGGTCGATGTCGATAGGCTCCAGTTGTTCGATAGGTGTTGCTCGCTTTCTTTTTTGCTTCCACCGAGGATCTTGAATGGACCCCCGGTGCTCGTCATCAACCTCCTTGAAACCTATGCGAGGTTCTAGGTCCGTTTGCTCGCTTAGCGGATCAATATTCATTAGATCTGGGAGATCTGGGACATGAGTTGCCTTCCCGGATCGTGTATTCGAGCATTCTGTGTTCGCGCGGGGAGCTATGCTCGTCAAACTTGTGTTCGTCAAAGATATGTTCGAACATGTTGGCAACATATTTGCCTGTTGGCTTGACTCACTGATCTCCCATGTTTGCTCCATCATGTTAACAATATTTTGTTTTTCTGGTACACATGATAGCAAACAATCTCGAGCTTTCTTCTGATCTCCTTTTACGCTACATGTTCCATCTTGTGTTGGCAATTTGACACAGTAATAGTAAGTAGAACAGTCCGCTTTAAATTCCAGAATAAACGAGCGACCTACGAACCCGCTATAAGTAGACGGAGCATCGACGATTACAAAATCTAGCATTCTAGTTCGTCGAATCTCCGGATTCAGAGTTGATTCTAACTCGACTCCTAACCTAATCATACCATAGGGTCGGCTTACAGATTCCCCAAATCCCATTATGGTATGATCACACGGTTCAATATAACTGCTCAAGTCCCCAACTTGCTTCTCCATCTGGTGAAGGGTATTGACGAACAAAATGTTCGCATAAGCTCCGGTGTCAACCAGGAGGTGGTGCACCTTCAACCCGAGGAGACGAGCACTAATGGTTAAGGAGTCATTGTGGGGAGTTATTATACCATCGAGATCGTCGTCTAAAAACATGATTTGGTGTGAGGGTGGCGTGCTAGCTGATGTGCTCGCCACCTTTACCTGATGAATGCTTTGCATGGCACGCATCTCCATCTTCTTACGTCTGTTCGATAATGTTGGTGCCTGGTAACATCCACCCACTGGACCATATTCAGGACGTATCATGTGAATCTCTTGACTTTCTCGACCTCTTCCCACAGTAGGAGGCCCTCTTTTGGGTAATTCAGACCTCTTACGTGATTCTTTGGGATCACTGTCAGATGTTTGTTCGGCTTTACGTTTACCCCTTTGGTCTTCTGTTTTTTCTGTTCGGGAGTCTCTGCTCACTGGCTTTTTTAAGAATTGGGTAAGATGATTATATTCGTATAACTTCCAAAGTTGGCGGAGTAAATCACGATAATCTTCTGTATTGTGCCCGATGTACTCGTGATAGTTACAATATTTGGAAGCATTAAGCCGATGCTTGTCCATTATAATTCTTCTCGGCCTATCCAACATGTCCCGATCTCTGATTTGGTTAAAGATTGTTTCTGCTGAAACGCCCAGAAGACTTCGTAGGGCGTTTGCCTCTGCTCTTTCTTCGAATGGTTTGAAAGAGCCTGGGGGTTTGTACCCCCCTTCATTCATCACTTTCTTCCCAAAAACTTTCCTAGTTGTAGGTTCCTGACCCAATCGTGATTGGGAGAGCAAATCTTGCATGGCTATGATTTTGGCAGCTCGCTCTCGGAATTCTGAATATGTGTTCGGCCAGTCTTGATGCATGGCCTTCCACATGTCAGTGTTTAGAGTCAGGCCCCCGACCACCGCGAGGATCTTGGCACCCTCTTCAACTGGGGCCCCATCATATAAACATTTATCAAATCTTTTGATGTATGCTCGATCAGACTCACCTCATAGTTGGGAAAAATGCGCCAACCTTTGTTTTGGCGCTGGGCGAGCACACATGGATGAAAAGTGGGACATAAATTGTTTTCCCAATTGAGCGAAAGATGTGATGGACGCAGCGGGCAAGTTGGAGAACCATCTATGTGCCCGATCACCCAAAGTTATGGGAAATGATCGGCACTGAGTTGATTTTGTGGCACCCATTGCGATCATAAAGTCTGAAAATTTGCTGAGATGGACATGCCGGTCAGACTCAGCATCGAACATTGGGACTGGTGGTCGGGTCTTCACTACTTTCTCCTGTATTTCGACTGCCATTGATCGCCGGTGATAGTGGCGAGCAGGGTATTGTACTCACCCGAGGGTGGCCTTTGGTCGCGGCCAGGTCGGCCTGTAATCCCTCGATGGCTTTCTGCATTTCCGCAAATTTTGTGGAACGGACAGACTTGGATCGGGGTTGTTTCCCATCATGAGGACCCAGTGGGTCATGCTCGTGATGGGGCAGTCCCCCTTTCCAAGCTCGTTCTTGACTACCCAATCGATGATGGATAGACAATTTTGTTCCCGCCGATTTTTGTTCGGCATGCTGACGATCATGAAGATCTGAATGTGCGGGCATGTTTATTGGTTGTTCCTTCCCTGGATCATGTCGCCTGTTATTGCCGATTCGGTCTTTGGCGGAGAGCCTCAAGCGTCCAAACGCTGAAGGTCTAGACCCCTGAGGCTATTCGTCATCATACGTATCATCGGCTTTTTATTCGCCCGCTTCGCAATTTTCTTTTTAACTTGCTCGCTATCAGGTGTACGCGAGCGTCGTTCTTCATCTTCTTGAGTTTCTAACTTAGCCAACTCTTTTTTGGCCCTCTCTTTCTGTGCTCGCAACAAGAAAGTGATGGCCCTTGTTGTGGCCGCCGGATCATTGGCAATATCCTCAAGATTGATGGTCTCCCCTATCTGATCTTTATGAGGCTGGCGCTGAGCCTCTTTCCGGTCATGAGGTCGACTTTGCCCCGACCTCTCTGTTTGTGTGTTCCTAGATTGAGGCATTATATTTCTTTTTTCTGCCTCGGCTAACTAAGGGTTTGCTTATGGGTTGGTTGTTTGGTGAAGTACCCTCCTTCTAGCGCCAGTTGTCGCGAGTCGTTTTATTTGAGGAATATGATGTGGCTAATTCAGAAATGACTCACAAACAAAACATGCACGTGTAAAATAAAATGTAAATAAGATGAATTTGTTGACCCAGTTCATCAGGAAATGACTACTCTGGGGGCATACCAAGCTAGGATGTGGTATTGCGAGCTTTACACGTACAATATTTGATACACCTTATGAAGATGAATCGATACAAATGAAGATAATTTGGAGAGTTAGCATATGAGTGCTAGGGTTTCTGTATGTGTGGATAATCACTCGAATTTTTCTGTTCCTCGCCTCTCTGGGGAATTTCTTGTGTGGGTGTAACTTTTTCTGGGAAATTTCTGAACCTTTCTCTTCTTCTTTTTTCTTCCTTTAATAGCACTCCGACAAGCATGAGCTGGGTTGCAAGCATGAGCTGGGTTGGCAAGCATGAGCTGGAGACTTTGGGCCATGCAAGAACTCTTGTGATACGGTCACCTTTCCAACTCCGTCTTCTCGGTTGATCTTCGCTTTTGCTTGTCTATAAGGCACCTTTTTGGTCGTCCAAATCAATCTTTTGCTCGGTTGGATGCTTTGTTCGCCCCTTTTAATCATGCGTTTCATCTTTGGAATCTTTATCCTCCTCGAGCATACTGAGCCCTCAGGATGTCTGGGTCTTCGGGATATCTGAGTGTCGAGCACTCTGACCCTTCAGGATACCTGAGTCTTCAGGATGTTTTAAGACCTCAGGATGTCTGAGTACCGAACATACTGACCCTCAGGATGTCTGTGCTGCGAGCATACTGATCCTCAGATTATCTGAGTCTTTCAGGATATCTGAGTTGCGAGCATACTGACCCTCAGGATATCTGAGTTGAGAGCATACTGACCCCCAGGATATCTGAGCCTTTCAGGATATCTGAGTTGCGAGCATACTAACCCTCAGGATATCTGAGCCTTTCAGGATATCTGAGTTGCGAGCATACTGACCCTCAGAATAGTCTGAGCATTTTGGTCGTTTGAGTCCTCAGACTTGTTCATTTGATTCCTTCTTTCCTGATCTGAATGGCGAGTATGTTTGTTTTGGGCGACAAGTGGCGAACTGGTCGAACAAACTTGTTTGGTCAACGGACGGCGAGCACACTTGTCCACCGGGCATGACTATTTTAATAAATATTACACGTGTCGCTCTTACGTGTTCGATTAATCCTGAATTATTATATCGAACACAACAAACTTCATGATGCACTCCAAGTGTTTGATCAAATGCATGTGTGTAGGATTTAAGCATAAATTAGGATTGGGATATATTTTTGAGTTGGTTGGTGATTTTTTATATTAATTTAGAGATGAACTTCATGATGCACTCCAAGTGTTTGATCAAATGCATGTGTGTAGGATTTAAGAATAAATTAGGATTGGGATATATTTTTGAGTTGGTTGGTGATTTTTTATGCTAATTTAGAGATGAACTTCATGATGCACTCCAAGTGTTTGATCAAATGCATGTGTGTAGGATTTAAGCATAAATTAGGATTTGGATATATTTTTGAGTTGGTTGGTGATTTTTTATGCTAATTTAGAGATGAACTTCATGATGCACTCCAAATGTTTGATCAAATGCATGTGTGTGGATTTAATCATAAATTAGGATTGTGGATTTAAGCACTCCAAGTGTTTGAGTTGAGTTGGTTACTTTAATTAAAATATACTTGCGTTGGATATTGGAGAATATTGAGGAAAAATGAAATTCTATATATGTAATGTGTGTGTTTTGGGATTGTGTGTGTATTACAAGAATGTACATAAATGATAGAAGAAAAGGTTGGTTTGAACAAAAATGCTATGAAAAGTTGTGTCGGTAATGGTTGGATAGGTTGCATTGAAGAAAATAAAAATAGAGAATAGGTAATAGGTAAGAACGTAGGTTTCATTAGCAACAGATTATGTTAGGTTTTTATACATTAGGATATGCATAAATTTACTTATCTTGGGGAATCGATTAACTATTTCTTATGTTGGAATTCATGACTTACTGCTTCAAATGCTCTTAAAACTCATATTTTCCTTGAACATTTGTATTGTTCGATAGATATAAAAGTGTGCATTTATAGCTTATTTAAATGACTTCTCGTCCAATCTTAGTTGAGTACCTTAACTAGTTTTGCATACTAAAGGGTCAGTTGGTACATGGTATGAGATAAGGGGTGAACTCATCTCTTCTGCAATCATATTGTCTTTCATATAGGCATCTCTAGTTCTATATGGATCGAAAGTGGGTTCGAGCAGATCGATTATCAGAGGAGTAGGAATGGGGTGGAAGAATTTTGTAATCATGCAATTAGACACTGTACCGACCATCGGTACATTCCATGTCCTTGTTGGAAATGTATGAATGGAAAAACTGTTAGTGGTCGAGAAAGTTTGTTCGACCAATTGATGATTCACGGTATTTGATAAAACATATACCGTTTGACATCTCATGGTGAGACAAGAGATGGATGTAGCTCAAGCAACCTAGGAACTGACTTTAGGTTTGAAAATACAGTGGATGGGATAGTTCCGGAGATGTACCGAGTGTTGATACATCGAGTGGGGATAACGATGATCTGCGAGATCACCCTTATATGTTAGAGAAGTTAAGGGATGACGCTGGATTACCCCATTGGCCCAGGTGTAAGAAGGCAACAAAACTGTCAGCTGTGTTGATATTGTTCAACCTAAAAGCAGCTCACCAGTTGTCCGATGCGTGGTTCACAAATATGCTGGAAGCAGTTAGTGGTCTATTGCCTGATGAAAATGTACTGCCTACGAGAGCATATTATGCTAAACAAATACTCAAGTCCATCGGGTTAAAACATTAGAAAATTCATGCTTGTCTGGGTGATTGTATCTTATTTCGGAAGGAGTATGCAGACCTCAATGAATGTCCCAAGTGTGGGGAGAAGCTATATAAGAAAAATAAATCTCCCGCGAAGGTGATGTGGTACTTTCCAATAATACCAAGATTCAGGAGAATGTATAGTAGAGTTGTGGATGCTTGACATTTAACTTGGCATCATGATGATAGGATCAAAGATGGAATGCTAAGACACCCAGCTGATTCACCCCAGTGGAAGACATTCGATGTCAGGCATCCAGAATTTGGCAACGAGCCACGACACTTACGTCTTGTGCTCTCAACTAACGGAATGAATTCGTTCGGTATCCAAAGTACCAAGCACAGTACATGACCAGTGATTCTATTAGTTTATAACCTTTCATCCGAGTTATGCATGAAGCGCACTTACATGATGTTGTCTATGTTAATATCAGGACCCAAACAACCTTGTAATGACATAGATGTATATCTGGCTCCTTTGATAGAGGACTTGAAGCTCCTGTGGGATGAGGGTGTCGATGTGTATAATGCTTGTAGAAAGGAGAATTTCAAGTTGAAGGTCATGTTGTTTGGAACTATCAATGACTTTCCCGCTTACGGGAATCTATCTAGATATAGTGTGAAGAGGGTCGATGCATGTCCTTGTTGTACCAAGAAGACACATCACATTCGCTTGAGTCATTGTAGGAAGACCATTTATATGGGACATAGGAGGTGGTTGGACCCAACGCATAAGTACAGAACAATAGCCAATGCATTCAATGGCACACTCGAGAAAGATAAAGCACCACATTTATTTTTAGGTTCAGATGTATTGAATGAGATGAAGAATATCAACACACAGTATGGAAAACACTTTGGAAAGACTGTCCCCACCAGCGGTTGGAAGAAGGAATCAATTTTCGTTCAATTGCCTTATTGGAAAGAGTTGTATGTTAGACACTTCATTGATCTAATGCACGTTGAGAAGAACGTTTGTGCTAACTTGCTCAATACTCTGCTAGCTGATAAGAAGTCCAAGGATGGTTACAGTGCAAGAATGGATATGATTGATATAGGAATAAGAAGAGAACTAAAACTTGTGCCTAGAGAAAGGCGAGCACCGTTCTTACCTCTTGCTGCACACACCTTGTCCAACAATGAGAGAAAAGAGTTACTTCAGACACTAAAGGATGTGAAAGTACCAGAGGGTTATTCCTCCAACATACAAAGACTTGTATCAGATGATGGCTTGAGACTGATGAATCTTAAATCACATGACTATCATGTCATCATGGAAACTTTCTTGCCCACTGCAATACGTTCTATCTTGCCTAGAAATGTGTGCATAACCATAACAAAGTTATGTTGGTTCTTCAAGGCAATGAGTAGCAAGGTCATAGATCCTAGAAAATTGCTTGGTTTTCAAAGACAGATTGTGGGGACGCTTTGTGAGCTTGAAATGTATTTCCCTCCATCATTTTTTGATATAATGGTTCACCTAACCGTTCATTTTGTACACGAGACAAGGATGTGTGGTCCTGCTCGTATGCGATGGATGTATGGTGTGGAGAGATATATGAAAGTGCTTAAAGGATATGTGATGAATATGTCCAGGCCGGAGGGATGCATTGCAGAACGCTATTTAGTAGAAGAAGCAGTCGAGTACTAGTCTGAATTTATTCTGAATGTCGATGCAATTGGACTTCCAATTACCCGGTACACCAATAGGATGGACGGTGAAGGCATTACCAGTGGTCAACCTGTAAGTGTTAATATGGAGGAACTAACACGGATGCACTTGTGCGTACTTCACAACACGGTTGACGTGCTTCCTTTTATTGACCTGCACATGCAAGCACTTTCTGAGACATTTCCCACCAGAGATAGATCATGGATTGAAGTTGAGCACAATCGGACATTTGTTGACTGGTTCAATGGTTATGTAGCAAATATGTTGTCACAGAATAAAGAATCAGTGAAAGAAAGAGTTAAGTGGTTATCCAGAATGCCTGATAGGCATGTGTATTCATACAAGTGTTATCTTATTAACGGATACACATTTTATACCAGAGATCATGATGCCACAAGTACAATTCAGAATAGTAGGGTGTCCATTACTGCAACTGTAGGGGATCAATCGATTACTACTTACTTTGGATAGATTGTCAACATTTGGGAACTCGACTAAGTTGTTCACCGCCAACCAATCTTTGAGTGTAGTTGGGTGAGGATCCCTAACGGGGTCCAAGTTGAAAGTTCTGGGTTCGTACGCGTTGATTTGAAGAATGTGGGATACAGAGATGACCCTTACATAATGGTCAGTCAAGGTCAACAAATTTTCTGTGTACCCGACCCAGTTAATAAGAAATGATCCATTGTGGTTTTGTCAAACAAATTTAACAATAGTTACCAGATTAGCAACCACGTCGATGAAGATGTTGACACAATCGATGATCCTTTTCAGAACTTCACTCCTTCTGTACCCTCTTTCGATGATCCTGCAAATCCACGCCCGTACCAGAGAATAATTAGAGATGAGGATGAATATGACAATCCAGATCTTGTTAACATTTATGGTCATGAACGAGAAAAGTCAACCAAAAAATAAAAAAGAAAAACAAGTGCTAAAAAGAAATGTACACTTTATTTAATGTTGTTTCTTCTGCTTTATTGAATGTTATTTCTTCTGCTTTATTAAATGTTATTTCTTTTTATTTATTAAATATTGTTTCTTCTGCTTTACAAGATCATGTCTTATTTGCCCTATCCTGGAGATGATGGAGATGATATAGATGATGGAGATTATCATGATGGAGATTATCATGGAGATGATGGCGCATATGATCGACATCATACAGATGACTTGGGACAGGGTGACACTGATGCTTCCACCACTATCAGATCTGGGGAGAAGCGCACGAGGGGTATAATCACAATGGCTTCTTTGAAGATAGCTCATAGAAAGGGAAAAACACTTAAGGTAATTTTATTACAGTTGAACAGTTGAAATTGTAATTATTCGTTGAACCTAATTAAATACTATGTTATTGCAGTTATCATTCAATGAGTATGGGCAGCCGATAGGAAAAGAGAGTGAGAAGTTGTCCTTCTACCTTGGGGCTGCAGTCAGGAGAATTATCCCTATCGTGCTGCCAACCAAGGACTGGCGTAGCGACAAACTGACTCATTTGAAGGAAGTGTTATGGGATGAGCTTGTGGTATGTTAATTATATGCTTATGAAAGTTGTTGTATGATTACTAAATTTACTAAATTGTTATGTTATATGCGTATAGACTACATTCCTCGGCCTTAACCATACAAAGAAGAGGCAAATACTTATGCAAGCTGGGGTAATGGCCAAGAATTTTCGGTCTTGGCTGAGAAAAAGCACACGAGACCCTGTTACTGGTCAGTACTCGCCTAGGCCGCCTAAGCTCTATGAGGATTGCCCTATGGTGGCCCCGTATTGGGAGGAGTTTGTGCATAGAATTATGGCTAATGATTTCCAAGTAAAATTGATCAATGTCATTTCCTCTATTCCTAATGCACGATGCTTTTCAGTGTTTATTGTAATTCTATTACACTGTAGAATCAAAGTAAGGCGATGGAGGCGCGATATCGTGGATCTTCCAAAGGTTATGCACGCATAAGGGAAGATTTGGTGAGATCAAAATCCTAACTTTTAATTTTTTTTATATATTCACTTTTAATATATCTAATAAAGGGACATGTTCATCACTACCGTAGAAAGAATAAAAAAAGAAAGCTGGAGAGAGTGCTCCTGTTGTTACACGTTTCGAGTTATTTCAGGCTACCAGAAAAACTCTAGACGGGAATATTCTCGATTCCAGTACACAGAGTATCATTGAAGAAGCGGTAATCTATCCATTAATTTATCTTTGAATTACAAACTATTATTTCTAAACAAATAATTAAATAATAATCTTTTTGTGATTCAGGAGCGCATATCTCAGACCATGACGCCCGACGACCTCCGCATTATCGGTACTGATGATCTGCTTGCACGGACTATAGGTCGTCAGGAGCATCCCTACCGCTTCTTTAATCTTGGATATGGCGGCGTGATTTAAGACATCATTGGCGATGGCACATGGTCTTGCGGCCATGGATATGGTGAGTAGACTTTCGGATCAGGTTGCCATGTTGGCTAAACAGGTGGAACTTTTGAGGTCCGAGAGAAGATCGAGTCACGGGGTGTCGTCGAGTGGAGCAAGCTGTGAAAATAGTGTTGTTGGGGAATTTAATTGTCCGGATCTATTCGGGATGAATATTTAAATACAAATTTAATTCTAACAATTATTACTAGCATGAATTAATCCTATATTAATTCAAATAATAATTCAACAACAAATCATGCATATAAACAGTTCACATAAATCTTACGCATACGGAATTGCTACGGGTTTACGTGAACTAACCTCTTGGAGTGGCAATGGTCTCGTCGATGAAAACACACCAAAAAGCCTTCCCAAGTATTCCCTAGTCCTTGCTCGTCAATCCGGTGGAAGGAAGCTAGCGAACAATTAACAAAACGGAAAATAAAATTTGTTGCACCACATTTGTGGATTTACTAATTTTTCCAGCACATGGAATTGTACTTGGGGATGAAGAAATCATCCCCTATATATAGAGATGTGGTGGCCGATTTTTTCACATGGAATAGGGAGGAAAAAATCTTTTCCTGATCTCCAAGAAATCTTGAATATATCTCCTATATTCTTTTCTCCATAATTAAAATATTCCATAAAAATCCCACATTCTCTTGTTATGGTTATTTTCGAAAAAAATAAGGATAAAGATTCCAAGATTTGGATTTTCTTGAATTTATGAGATATACCTATATTGCAAGAATACATATCTTCCATAATATCTTTCCAAGAAAATCTTTCTTTCCCTTATTCTTTCCAAATTTTTGAAAATTGTCATATGAATAACCAAGTGGGCGATTTCTTGAATTTAATGAGATAATCTTGTATTTCAAGAATACATATCTTCATTCCATAACAAAATTCAAAGAAAATCTTTCTCCCCTTTTATTCATATTTTTCGAAAAAATGAGGAAAAATAGCAACAAAATTTATTTTATTTTTAAACACATTTTTCAGTTATTGGACTTTATGTTGGGCTACTTGAGGGGCCTTTAGGAGAATTAAGATTGGACCTTCCAATGGATCTTGAATTATCAATATTGAGCCACAATATTATTCAAGCCCATAAATATTAATTAATCCCACTACATAATTAATATTGCACTATCCATCTTAACCCATATTACAGTTAATATGGCTCCCTGTTATTATTTCCCGTGTTTAAGATTATCTAGCCCATTAATTAATTCAAGCCACTGAAATAGCTTTCCATTAATTAATATCTTTTATCCTTGGTAAATGAACGGTTCAACATTATTATTCATACCGGAAACTAGTTCCACTTGCAAGATTTGGTATGATAAAACTTATGAACCTCCCAAGGGGACAAATCGAACAAGCGTACTTGCACATGATTCTCCGTATTAAATCTTAGCAATCGCATGTGACCAATAATATTGCCCAAGATATAAAGTATTGAATCTCGTTGATTATCTACCCGTAATAAGTCAAAGCAATAATTACTAACCACACGATCCTATTTAAGGGGCGAAGATTAAGAAATAACGAACCATTGAGGTCTAATTCTTCCTAGTTCAGTTCTGAAGAATTTGTCTCCTGTAGGACCTCTTCAGTGCACTAGACATGCACTAGTGTAATCTCTTGGTCAAGACAAGCCAATCTGAGCGTTACACTTCAACCTTTCACGGTGGATTGTTCATTTCCATCAAGGTTGTGAATGGTGTACTTTTGGTTACAAGGGACTGTTAATTTAATCTTATGTGATCTGATATCACTAAATTAACTACAATGTAACACGTACTATTTATTGAATAGTTATGCAGTAAATATATGTAACATTCTGTGATATTTAAAGCATCAGTGATAAACAATTTATTTCAGTAAATAAGTCCGAAATTCAGTTTGATTATACAAAGTAAAAGCATACTTCCCAGTATAATCCCAACAATCTCCCACTTATACTCAAAGTTTGCTTTTAAGTATACTACAGCATGTCTCTTGTAGTTCCTAATACGTGACATATAATGTCACCTACACGAACCTAATAATGTCTCCCACTTATACTCAAAGCAGATTGGCAACGGTCTTGACACTCATTCCTTCCACATGTCTCTCGAATGTATTCTGAGGCAGACCCTTTGTGAATGGATCTGCTAGGTTGTCTTCTGACGCGATCTTTGCCACCTCTATATCTCATCTCTTAACGATTTCTCGTATAAGATGGTATTTCATTTCAATGTGTTTGCTGGCCTTGTGGGATCTTTGTTCCCTTGAATTTGCAACTGCTCCGGCATTGTCAAAATAAACAGTGATTGTGCTGGCAAATTCGAAACTACATCCAAGTCCACTAGGAAGTTCTTGAGCCAAACCGCTTCTTTCGCTGCCTCGCAAGCAGCTACATATTCGGCTTCCACGGTAGAATCTGCGATGCATTTCTGCTTAACGCTTCTCCATGTCATGGCTCCTCCCACCATGCAAAACACACTACCGGAGGTAGATTTTCTGGAATCTAAGTCTGATTGGTAATCCGAGTCCGTGTAGCCGATGGGGATTAGACTATCTGACTGATAAACCAACATTATATCTCGAGTTCTTTTCAGATACTTCATAATGTTTTTAACTGCCGTCCAATGTTCTTTCCCCGGGTTACTTTGATATCTTGCCACCATGCTAACGGCAAAGCAGATATCTGGTCTCGTGCACAACATTGCATACATAAGGCTTCCGACAGCCGAAGCATAAGGAATGCCTTTCATGTCATCTATCTCCTTTTGTGTCTTAGGGCACATTTCCTTGGATAGATGGATTCCATGCCTGAAAGGTACAAAGTCTTTCTTGGAATCTTGCATGCTGAATCGTTTCAAGACAGTGTCTATGTATGAAGCTTGCGATAAGCCTATCATCCTTTTCTTGCGATCTCGAGTGATCTTGATCCCAAGGATGTGCTCGGCTTCCCCTAAGTCCTTCATAGCAAACTATTTTGAAAGCCATGCCCTTACGTCTGATAACACCTTTACATCGTTCCCAATGAGCAGAATGTCATCTACGTATAGTACTAAGAATACCAATGCAGTTACGCACGCTTTTTGTACACACAACTTTCGAACTCGTTTTGATCAAACCCATAAGACTTTATAACATGATCAAAACATTGGTTCCAAGCTCTGGATGCTTGTTTGAGTCCGTAAATGGACTTCATGAGCTTACAAACTAGGTGTTCTTGGCCCTTTTCAATGAAGCCTTGGGGTTGTTGCATATAGATTTCTTCATCAAGACTTCCATTAAGGAAAGCTGTCTTGACATCCATTTGCCAGATTTCAAAATCGAGATGCGCAGTAATCGACAAGAGAATCCGGATGGACGTGAGCATTGCTACAGGTGAAAAGGCTTCCACATAGTCGATCCCTTCTTTCTGAGTATAACCTTTCGCCACAAGCCTTGCCTTGAAGGTTTCCACCTTCCCATCCGGTCCCCTTTTTCTCTTGTATACCCACTTGCAACCAATGGGTTTGACCCCATTAAGTGGTTCGACTAGCTCCCACACTCTGTTATGATCCGTAGAACCCATTTCGGCTTTCATTGCCTTTTGCCAAGAAACCGCATCCTTGTCTTGGATTGCCTCATCATATGTCCATGGGTTTGATTTGTCTTGTCCGGGAATCAAGTCCGAGGACTCTCCTATCCCCATGAATCTCTCGGGCTGTCTTGCAACCCTCCCACTACGACGAGGTTCCGGTTGTGAAAGTGTGTCGTTTGGTATGTCATCTTGTACAGTTGGCAATGAGGTTAGCCCCCTTAGCTCACTTAAGGTAATCTCACTTCTGGGTCTTCTTTCGTTCATATAGTCTTCTTCCAAAAATCTAAAGTGGGTGCTTATTACCACCTTTTGATCTTCGGGACCATAGAACATACGCCCTTTTGTTCCCTCGGGGTATCCTATAAACAACCTTAATTCTGATCGAGGATTCAATTTTTCGGCTTCCTTGTCCAACACGTAGGCCGGACACCCCTAAATTCTCATGTGTCTCAAACTGGGCTTAAACCCGGTCCACAATTCTTTGGGAGTTTTGGGAACCGATTTGGATGGCACCAAGTTCGTAATGTAAGTCATTGCTTTCCAAGGCATGACCCCGAACGACTTGGGAAGATCCGCAAGATAACTCATCATTGATCTAACCATTTCCAAAAGAGTTATGTTTCTTAGCTCGCAACCCCGCTTTTGTTGAGGGGTTCCGGTCTGCGTTTAGTTTGATACAATCCCTTCATCTGACAAGTAGTTCAAAAACTCATCGCTGAGGTACTCGCCTCCACGATCGGATCGTAGAGACTTGATACGTTTTTCCCTATGATTCTCTGCTTGAGCCTTAAATTCTTTGAATTTCTCAAAGGTCTCAGATTTATGCTTCATAAGGAAAATATAACCGTACCTTGAGTAGTCATCAATAAAAGTGATGAAATACTCATAACCTCCTCTTGCTTTGGTTGACATTGGACCACATACGTCTGTGTGAACGATTTCTAACACTTCTTTGGCTCTATTCCCCTTGGCTCCGAATGCCCTCTTGGTCATTTTACCCTCCAAACATGATTCGCAGGTTGGAATTGGTTCAACTTGGAGAGACTCCAGTGAACCGTCTTATACCAACCTTTGGATCCTCTTTGGATTAATATGTCCCAATCTTAGATGCCATAAAAGTGTTTCGTTCACGTCTGATGAACGTTTTCTTTTATCGGAAATAATTGATGTGTTATAGGATGCATTTCGTGAGTGGTGTTTACAGTTAATTGTATAGAGATTATCCGACAAAGTTCCATGACAGATAAATTTATCATAAAGAGAAATGGTAACAACTTTATCAAAAGTAACCGAATATCCATCAAGGTAAAGTTTAGAAACCGAAATTAAATTCTTTCTAAAATTCGGAACGTAAAGAACATCTCTTAAAATTAAAACTTTGTCTTCAAAGGACAGGTGCACTTCTCCCATCGCTTCACCGCCACTCTCGAAGATCGCCCGCCCGGTGATGAGGATCTCACTCCCACTAAATTGTCGGGTCCGCTTGAACCCCTGTAAAGTGAAACAAACATGATCAGTGGATCCCGTATCCACCACCCATAAATGGGAGGCATACGCCGCTAAGCAAGTTTCAACAACTAGTGTGTGAGAATTACCTTTCTTTCCATTCTTTGAAGAATCATAACAGGCTTTCCTCGAGTGTCCTACTCTGCCGCTTTCCAAAACTTTCCTCATGCTTGTTTCCATGCTCTTATTTGGTGTTGAGTTTGCTTGGTTTAACTTTCTTCTCTTTTCATCATCCTTATCACCACTTGACCTAGGATGAAAAGAAGATTTATGTTTTCCCAAGTTCTTTTCCTCGCACTCCCTCTCCCTTTCAACCAAAGTGAGAGCATTTACAAGATCATCCACTGTAAAATCTAGATCTTCCAATAGATACTCAAGATAGTGGTGATTATAGCTCTTTGGTAAGGATTGGAGAATGAAATCAATCTTAGTCTTGAAATCACATTTTCCGCCGAGGAACTCAAGCTCCTCAAATAACACCATAACCCTAAGAACGTGTTGCGATGCAGTCGTCCCTTTTTCCATTTTTAATTTAGCAATTTCTTGCTTCACACTTTGGATTGCCATATGGGTTGGATGTGCGAACATCGCTTCGAGATTCTGTAAGATGTCTGCAGCTGACTCATATCCTTGATGAAGGCGTTTCAACAAATCTGACAGATGTGCCAGGATGGTATCCTTCATCAATTCATTTGCCAGCTCCCATTCACCATATAGCATCTCGTCCCATATTCCGGCGTCCTTAGCTGGTTTTTTGGGTTTTGGTGTATCAAGTACCCGTTTGGAAGGTGATGCGGCTAGGACAGGTTTTAGTTTGTATATCCAATCAAAATAGTTTTCACCAGTAAGCAAATTGTCTTTAAGTATATTGACCAGTGGATTAAAAGGTTGCGACATGATGAACTGAAATAAATAATAATATGCATAAGCACAAATATATCACAAGGTGCGATCACATGTTTCATATTAAAATCTCAAAAAAATATGAACACGCATCAGCCAACATCTCAAAACAGTTTAAATAAGTCACGTGGGGTGGGTCATTATTTAAACACATTCAAGCAGGTTACAAACAAGAACAGTTACAAACTTTTAATAACTAGATTAATAGTTGGCTCCCACTTGACCAATATAAATTTGACAGGGACTTCGGGGAAGTATATGCATATCAATTTTATACCTAAGTAATAACCATGATTAAATACAGAATTATTATTTTGCTTTGAACGAGCCTCGTGGGGAGAGTCATCGTCGCCACTAGTAATAATCCACAATCATCCATTTGGAATTTATTCATATGAAAGCTATCTTTTGACCTTCCCGTGGGTTTAATTTCTCCAAAAGAATTCACAAATGAATAAATCATGGAGGTCAAAATTAATTCAATTTTATTATTCATAAAATTGTCAATTAATTGTTTAAGCATACTTAGTAATTTTCGAAAGTGAGATTTTTCAAAACGTTTTCTCATGCATCACAAATTTAAACACAATTTAAGTAAGCATAAAATAATGCATAACATCAAAACAAAAAATTAAACATATTGGGCACATATATCCAATTGTCATGGTTAATTTTTATCATGTCTTGATCTTGAGAAATCGCCTTCATAGCCTTCATCGTTCGTCTCGAAAAGCTCCCACTTGACCGTCCAAAAAAAAAACCTTGTCAAGCCACATCATCGACCAGCTCGCGGGTCGGAGTGCCCGCCTAGCACTCCCCCGGCCGTGTCGAGTGGCGTTCATCTTGTAGCAGCGCCCAGCCTGATGCCGCCGCCCGACAGATCATGCCCGCCCGGCGGCAAGTTTCAAGTGGTGTCGCGCCACCAGCGCATCGATGCAACAAGACGTGTGGGCATCTCGCCCGCCCGCCATCTTGACCGTCTTGCGATGCCACCTCGCCCATGTCCGCCCAGCAGCCATACCACGCTTTATTTATGCCTTTACCCAAGACGACCGCCTCCGATCTCACGGCGGCGAGGCTCGCCCCATGCCGCAAGACGCCCGCGTCTGCGCGTCGCGGCAGCGTGTGCCTCCTTTTGGCACATTTCCATGACGACCGCAGCATCTTCACGCCCGGATTCCTGATCCGTCCTTTAATTCTTCGTCTCCGCCTCCGTTTCCGATCTATTTACAATTTATTTTACAAAAATAAATAAACCTAGATCTAGACTAGTCTATTACATTGATCATATCAAACAAATTCTAATCTACTCGTGGATTTTCTCACGAGGCAAAACGAATTCGAACGAATCAAACTAAAAAACAACAATTTATATGCATGCAAAAATAAACACATTAAATTCCATGACAATTGGATACCTGCAAAAAAGATCTAGCAATTCTACTATCCAATTTCAAATTTAATGAAAACGAATTAAATTACAATTTAAAAAATCAGAGCCCGAAACCGTGGCTCTGATACCAGTTGTTGGGGGATTTAATTGCCCAGATCTATTCGGGATGAATATTTAAATACAAATTTAATTCTAACAATTATTACTAGCATGAATTAATCCTATATTAATTCAAATAATAATTCAACAACAAATCATGCATATAAACAGTTCACATAAATCCTACGCATGAGAAATTGCTACGGATTTACGTGAACTAACCTTTTGGAGTGGCAATGGTCTCGTCGATGAAAACACACCAAAAAGCCTTCCCAAGCCTTCCTATATTCTTTTCTCCATAATTAAAATATTCCATAAAAATCCCACCTTCTCTTGTTATGGTTATTTTCAAAAAAAATAAGGATAAAGATTCCAAGATTTGGATCTTCTTGAATTTATGAGATATACCTGTATTGCAAGAATACATATCTTCCATAATATCTTTCCAAGAAAATCAAGAAAATCTTTCTTTCCCTTATTCTTTCCAAATTTTCAAAAATTGTCATATGAATAACCAAGTGGGAGATTTCTTGAATTTAATGAGATAATCTTGTATTTCAAGAATACATATCTTCATTCCATAAAAAAATTCAAAGAAAATCTTTCTCCCCTTTTATTCATATTTTCGAAAAAATGAGGAAAAATAGCAACAAAATTTATTTTATTTTTAAACACCTTTTTCAGTTATTGGACTTTATGTTGGGCTACTTGAGGGGCCTTTAGGAGAATTAAGATTGGACCTTCCAATGGATCTTGAATTATCAATATTGAGCCACAATATTATTCAAGCCCGTAAATATTAATTAATCCCACTACATAATTAATATTGCACTATCCATCTTAACCCATATTACAGTTAATATGGCTCCAGGTTATTATTTCCCGTGTTTAAGATTATCTTGCCCATTAATTAATTCAAGCCACTGAAATAGCTTTCCATTAATTAATATCTTTTATCCTTGGTAAAGGAACGGTTCAACATTATTATTCATACCGGAAACTAGCTCCACTTGCAAGATTTGGTATGATAAAACTTATGAACCTCCCAAGGGGACAAATCGAACAAGCGTACTTGCACACGATTCTCCGTATTAAAGCTTAGCAATCGCATGTGACCAATAATATTGTCCAAGATATAAATTATTGAATCTCGTTGATTCTCTACCCGTAATAAGTCAAAGCAATAATTACTAACCACACGCGATTCTATTTAAGGGACGAAGATTAAGAAATAACGAACCATTGAGGTCTAATTCTTTCTAGTTCAGTTCTGAAGAATTTGTCCTCCTGTAGGTCCTCTTCTGTGCACTAGACATGCACTAGTGTAATCTCTTGGTCAAGACAAGACAATCTGAGCGTTACACTTCAACCTTTCACGATGGATTGTTCATTTCCATCTAGGTCGTGAATGGTGTACTTTTGGTTACAAGTGACTGTTAATTTAATCTTCTGTGATCTGGTATCACTAAATTAACTACAATGTAACATGTACTATTTATTGAACAGTTATGCAGTAAATATATGTAACATTCGATGATATTTAAAGCATCAGTGATAAACAATTTATTTCAGTAAATAAGTCCGAAATTCAGTTTGATTATACAAAGTAAAAGCATACTTTCCAGTATAATCCCAACAGGTGTCACTGATGATATGTTTTCAGTTGATGCTAGGGACGACTTCGTTGATCCTCTTCAAAACGTCTCCCAGGTATCAGATGTGTCTCTCGTTTATTTTAATTAAAGACGAGTATATTAAAATTTCTAACTAAATATCTTCTTCGAACAGTCACCGACCATTTGCTACCTTTATTGGGAGAATCCTATTCGGTTGGTGGCCATAGTAATGTTGCACAATAGCTCCAATGGAATGATTCATGGCCGTCCCCTCATTTATGGTTTCGTGAGGGTCACGCTCGATGTACCCGTAATCGAACAAGAGGATTCACCGGTGCCAAAACCAATAGATGATGTCATCACAGTCGAAACAACATTCGGGCACTTTCTAGAATGGCCGAGCAAATTGGTCTCTCTCACCAAGAAGGTAAAATATATGTTATTAAAGTTCATTATCTTATTTGTCGTTCTAAATAATGTTGCAAATTGATTGTAGAAACTGCCGACTCCACAAAAGGCTAAACAGAAATCAAGGGGTGTCGTAGACAGTCAGAGGGAGAGAAAAAGGGACTCCACTATTGGTGTGCGCAGACGGATACTTGGTTATCCCTTGCATGGAGACTTAGATCACGACTTCACTCTACAGACCACGATGAGCATGCTGGTATCGTCCTCTACTTTTAATACTGTCACAGTTCCCATGCTTGCTCACTTTCATCGGAGTGCTTTTGATGAATTCATCGATCTGGAGCATGTGATTGAAGTCTTGCACGACCAGTGGTTGAGTGCAACTACCATAACTTTTTACCTTAGGTATGTGTTTACTAATTCTCAGTATTTACTTCCTATATAGTTTAATTTTCTTATTAAATATTAATTAATGTATGTTGGTTAAAGATATTTGGGTGAGGTATATCTCTCCAGAGATGCCGAGACAGGTGCAATGTATTCCTTCGTCTCCCCCTAAGTGTGTTACTTCTTGGGTGATAGGACACAGTCCATGGAGGGGATGGTTGCACATATGCTGAATTATAATGGGAGAGACCATCTCGTTTTTTGGCCAACAAATGTGGGGTGAGTACAATAAACATTTCGTTAAAATTTGTATTCATATAAACATGCAGTTAATTTTAATCTTCTTAATATAATATATGAACCATTGGGTGTTGGTCGCCATAAACATGAGTACATTAATTGTGTATTTTATGGACCAGCTGTGGATGGGGTGGTTGCAAATCGCTTTGATCTCATTTCTATATGGAAGCGTAAGTTAATTTTTAATATTCTAATATAATGATTTGTTTTACTTTTAAAATTATGCATATGTAATCTATTTTTATTTTTTAATTATAATAATAATAGTGTGATGACGATGTATTGGAGTCGCCTTCCGAGTCAAGGCTCAAGATCTAATTTCAATAAAGTGAACTGGACAAACATTAAGGTAAATTTAATTTAGAAAATTATCAAATTAATAGAAAATAATCATAATTGTAATATGTGATTATAATTGCTAATCAACAGGTTCCGAGGCAACAAGATGGTAACCACTGTGGACATTTTGTGTGTTGCTACATTGAAGATATAATCTGCACTTCTCGAACGACCATTCCTTACAATGTAAGTCAATTTATCGATCGTTGTTTGCAATTTGTCTATGAACGTCCGCTCCATTCTTACTCCAACAAAAGAATGGAGAAATGGAAAAGAGATTGGACGGGGTATTTTTAAAACCGCTGTCTGAGCTTGAATCTTGCACAGCGGTTAAAAACCGCTGTCTAAGTTTAAATTTTAGACAATGGTTTTTTAACAGTTGTCTAAGCTTAGACAGTTGTTACTTAGACAGCCTTTATAACCACTGTCTAAGGTGTTTTTTAACAGTTGTGCAGAGCCAAATCTGTATTAGTGATAGGTTTAATAATTAATAACTTATGATATCGGTTTTTATGACATATGATAGTGGTTAAAAACCGTTATTATAAGCATCTACAATAGCGGTAAAAATCGCTATCTATCAACCCCCATTTATATCACCATGTACAATGCGGGTTTTTAACCCCTTTAAGAGAGGTTAAAAACCGCTGTGATATATCAACAAATTTGGCATAGTGTATAGACCGCGATGCGTCTTGTTACCTTTTATTTTTTCTAATTGCGCAAACCGTCGGATCAAACGAACCTGACTTCGAAATCCTTTTTTTTTTTCTAATTGGGTAGAACACTCGTGCTAGTAACGTGTTATAGGATATATAGAATAAAGAGAACACAAATTTGTTGACCTTCATCAGGAATGGACATACCAAGTCAGGAGATTTTTACTATTCTTCTTGTAAGATAAATACATCAGAAATCCATTTATCTCATATCTGTGGTTACATAAAATATAATGAAATACTTAAACTACGTACCCATCCATCCGTTACTTTTTTATGAAGATACATAATTGTGTATTTCCTTAAACAAGTTTGACATACTTACTCAGCTTGAGCAATTAAATTAATTAGACTTGTTTAGATATTGACACTGTTGCAACAAATATTTGAATGCTTTTCTCAACATCAATATAAGGTATATAATTAAATTGATATTAGTTAATTAATATACATCCGATCTAAGACGTTCTAATGTCAATCAATTAACTAAATTGATTCAATTAATTATAACATCATTAATGGAGAATTAGATCTAATATGGCATAGTAAGCAATCAGGAGAGGAAGAGATACAATTGTTCCAAAAATGACCCTGCAGTAAATTGGACAAAGAAAACAAAAAAATCAACATTGTATTAAAATTATATTACCTCCGTCCACCAATCTTATGCTGTTTTAACTTTTCAATGTGTTTTTGCGAGAGAGTTTTGTATTAGCAATTGAAATGATAAAGTGACTTTTAAGGAGGGGTATGATAGATGAGAGACTTATCTATCATACCCCTCCTTAAAAGTCACTTTATCATTTCAATTATTAATACAAAAGTTGCTCGTAAAAATGCGTTGAAAAATCAAACAGACATAAAATTGGTGGACGGAGGGAGTAATATAATATCACATGGTGAGGGAAACAAAGGACTTACGCAGTGCTTAGTACGTTTGCGTGCAAGCCATACTCTTGAGCAAATACAAAGGCCGATATTGCTTGTGGCAATGACGCCTGAATATGCACACACACAAAAAAATATATTATTAATAAGCGATAAACGAATATACTCTTCATTCTGTTCCATTAGCCCGTGTTCGACTTAAATTTTGAGGATAAGGGAAAAAAATATATATTTAAATGACAAATATTAATCTTAAATTCATTTGTGATGTCACTTCAACTAAAATGACTAGTATTTTGGTATACTATACCAATATTACAAATTACAACTTTACAAGTTATATTCAATTAGCTTAATTAGGAATTCAACATGAGATGTGCGAGACAGGCTCTCATGCATCAGATACTGCTTCACTTTGATATTTGATATGAGTTGGGGTTCTAAGAGAATTTAATCTCATCCAAAAGTTCGAAAAGTCTGAATTTATAAAGTGGTGTGAAATTAATTTGTTTATACATGTTATTTCCCTAACACATTCTCCACTCGTGGGCTGAATTCTCATACTCCATCATTGGGAGGGGTCATTTGAGTGAACAATTTAATATATGTGGAGTTGCTTTCAGTAGGGACCGGATCCAGGATTTGGGCATGAGCCAAAGATTCTGATACCATAAAATAATTTTATCTCATCTAAAAGCCCAAACTTGTAGAAAAATATAGAATTAATTTGTTTATGTCATCTCCCTAACAGAATTCATAAGCCTATGAATCATATAATATAGGATATAAAATTTGTTTTATGTATGAGATTGTCCTATACAAAACTGTCATTCAACATTTCATATGTGCCTGTCGTGTAGTGTATTAAATTAATCAATTAAGACACAAAGTTGAGAGTGAAAATTAATTGGTGTAACTACATAACACCAATAATATTAGTCTTTCATAGATCTGGTATATAAACATTAATTTTAGATAAAAACTCATATGAGAAGTATACATGAGCGATGAGGTATAAATTAATCGAGTTGGTCGCCCATGAACAAGTTTCATAGTATGAAATTGGACTATTTGACCCATTTCACCTATTCCAGCACAATTTTCTAACCCACTAAACTTGACACGTATCATATACTGGATAGGTTCACATGTCCATGAATTAAAAACCAGCTTCATAGCATGAAACTTGTTCACCCTAGAGTTTGTCAAAATTAATCCAAATCAACACCCGTTCCTTCTAAAATATTAAAACGACGTTAATGCTCAAATTATACCCATCTCATTGTAAGACCATCTCACCCAAGTGTATCTCTTAATTTCAATAGTAGGCTGCTTTAGGTAAATTAGTTGAACAATATGTTATATATCCTTTCAAAGAAATTACAAAATACCTGAAGAATAGCAATATGTAGTATGTTGGATCGCAGGCCAAGAGCTAAAGATCCAATAGCCGTAGTTATTGGTCCGCACACAAACCTCAAGATCATACCGTAAATGGTCAAACGCATGCCACAAGCTATTAACTTTTCTTGTAGTGCCATGAAAAGTCCTGCACACACACATATATGTATATGCATCAATGCATGATCCCAATTTCTTAATTAATTTATTAGAGCATATATATGTATTTCTTTTATGTCACTATATACGGAGACGGGCCAGGATCTTCGACTAGGGGGTCAACTAATAGGAGAAAAAATAATTGTCCTACAACTTTCATGTAATTTGTTTTTCATTCCCAAAAAATTAATTGTTTAATTTTGCTCACATAACTATCTTTATTGTCCAATTTAATTTGGTCTCATTTTCGATAAAAATATAAAATTTTATCGTTTTCGATCAAGCGCAAGTCACGTGCCGGTTAAAATTGAGGGTATCCGAGCTTGTAGCAGACGTGGACGCTGACTGTTAAATAAAAATTAATTTTTTCCGCAACTTAGGAGGAAGTTTCTTGTTCTTTCTAATTCTTTAAAAAAATGAGGTTTTGTTTAACAGTTAGCATTCTCGTCAGCTACGAGCTCAGAAACCCCTAATTTTAATTGACATGTGACTTGCGTATGAGCAAAAACTAATTTTTTTTCAAGGAAAATGGGACCAAAACTGGACAGTTGAGATTTGAGATAACTATAGGACCAAAATTGGACAGTTAAATTTTTTGGGACGAAAAGTCGATTACAAGAAAGTTATGGGAGCAAAAAATGTTTTTCTCCAACTAATAGTAA